>CALZFC010000130.1:380000-490000 GCA_945643635.1 Allodiplogaster sudhausi
TCTCTGTCCTGCTCAAGACCTTTGCCCTTGCTTCTTTTCGTTACGCCAGGCTGCGGTGCGCCAATGGTGCGTAGTTCATCAGAGCCCACGGACATATCCAAGAGGCCGAAGCAGAGGTGCTCCTCAGGACATCACTTTGCACATCTTCGGTCTCCTCTCTGCTTCTCTTCCCTCTTTCTATCTCTCTCTCTCTCCTTTCCCCTCTCTCTCTCTCTTTCTACCTTCTCTCTCCTCTTATCATTAGCATCCCGTACCTCTCGCCCTTCTTCCCGTCCCCTTTCCGCTTCATCCGGTGCTGCATAGGCGCCGTGCCACAACCAAGACTGCCCATGCCCGGTCACCAACTTCTTTACTCCCCTAATCTTACCTCTCCACACTTTTTCTCACTCACTCTCCCTCTCTCTCTCGCTCTCTCTTCTCTCTCTCTCTCTTGTTCTTTCTCTCTATTCTCTCTCTCTCTCTCCACCCTCTCTCCTTCCTTCCCGTCAAGAGCCACATGCATGGTGTCATCAACAAAGAATAGATAGACCATGCCTTTCTTTTCTCTCCAACTCCTGGGAACGACAACTCGGGCTTCAGAGAAAGCCGAGTATTCCTACTAATTTGTCACAATAAAGCTCCGATTCTTTTTTTTTGATTCTCAGAGACGAGGATGTATTTTTTTTCTTACTCTTTTCTTATTTTTAAATCTCTAAATTTGTCCATAAACAGGAAGTATAAATATTTATGGAACTATTGTACTCTAGAAAAAAGTAGCATGTATTTGGAGTTAAATCCAGATTACAATACTCCCGTAACTTACAGAATTTCCATATAGTGTTCTCCCTCTTGGCATTTTGCCAGGAGAACAATGGACCTCTTAAGTGTTGTTGGTATTCTAGCCAAGTTGAGCGTATCACAAGCAAGAGGAATGGCCGCCCCGTGATTTCCGGCCACCTAGAACGGTCCAGCGCTTCGCGTGGTATACAGCATTCACGTCGACGTGGGCGAGATGAACGGCCCCATTTACTTTGACGTCTCTGTTCTCTCTCTCTCCTTATCACTCTCTCTCTTTCTGGCTTTCTCTCTCTCTCTCCATTTCACTCTCTCCCCCTCTCTCTCTGCTTCTCTTTGATCTTTTTTTCTCCCTCTCACTGCCCCGTGCTTCGGCTCTTACGTGAAAATCCCGTTTACATTTCCCATTTTTAGATTTTCATTATTTTCCGTCATTTTTCGTCAAGATAATAATCTCACATAAATAGCCTCAGAAGTTCTTACACCTGTCAGCTTTATAACTCTAATGTCTGCCTCTCTCTCTCTCTCTCTCTCTCTCTCTCTCTCTCTTTCGCTCTGAAAATGAATAGGCTTTCTCTCTTAAAGGCATATTAAGGGGCCAGATAATTCGATGATAAAATATGTAACGATGCCATTCTTTCTCTTTCTTTACCATTCAATCTCTTCTCACTCTTCCTCTCTCTCATTCCCTTATTTCTCTCTCTCTCTTCCTCTCTCTTTATATCTCTCACATTTTCTCTCTTTCTTCTGCATTTCTTCCTATCAGTTATAAAATTATTACACCTTCCATGTATAACCCCCACTCTGATATGTATAGGGCTTCTCTCTTGCTGTGAACATTTGGACGATTTTGCAAGTAAATGTTCTAAAAGGACAAATTTTTGGCTTCATGCTAGTATTTTACTGATTTCGCATGGTGCGACAATTCCAGGTAGAGGAAATTACCGGAAATTATTGCCCATCTTAATTTCCTTCTTCCTTTCCCAGATTGTCTGACTCGCTGGCGCGGATATTAGAAAATTATTACTTTCGCTACATTTTATGCTTTACAGTATGCTGTTTGTTATAGATTTGCACACTAATTCGACAAACAACGATGGAAGTTAAAGGAGCTATCCATGGAGATTACAACGTTGCTGTATTTTTTGTTATTCTATCCGGCCCAACTAGAAACATCGTTAGGAAAAGTAAGAATGCGTTCTGAAGGGGCCCTGAGGCGAAAAACTACATTTTTCTCACGTTGTACTGTAGAATTTAGGAAGTGACGTCATCACCCTTGCCTATTTTCTCTCCATGCCACCATCATTCTATCAGAAGGAAGGTGATAACTAGGTGCGAATCGGCAAGCCACGCTTGAGATTCGAGGGAAAAGAAGAGAGGCAGAGAGAAAAAGACTCACAAAGTCTTGTTTGTTGTGATTGATACTGTGCTAGCTTGCCGCCAAAACTTTTTACAATATCATGCGGGAATTCAAACGTTAGTTTTTCACAAGCGGCTTCTAAACTCCATGGATAGTTCCTTTAATGTCAGCAGACTTTGACGTGGTATGTTTTGTAGCGGTTTTTTTTGTTGCAATAAAATATTATACTTGTTTTTAATTAAGATTCATTGCTAGTAAGTTAAAGAAGCAAGTAGACGCACATTATTACGTTTGCCGAATCGGTTAATTTCATCTGGCGTTGTCTTTCTTACTCTCGCATCGAAACAAAGCTCTCTCTCTCTCTCTCTCACTCTATCTCTCTCTCTCGCTCTCGCTCTCTCTCTCACTTTTTCTCTCTCGCTCTCGCTCTCTCTCTCTTTATCTTCGCCTCTCTGCTGTCTCTCTCTCTCTTCCCTTCACTCTTACTCTTAATACAAAATTAAAACATACATTACGGTAAACGTGACATGCCTCCTGATTTTTTTTGTAGCATTTACAAACATTAAACGTATACGTAAGACATTTCTTTCTCGGCGAAGCAGACGGAGAAAATTATGTATTCGAGAGAAATAAAATTTTATTTCAATTTTATGCCGCCTGAACATCTGCGAGGCTATCAAAGGTCTTATTCTATAGAATTGTTAAAACAAGAGAATTGTCTCTCTCCCTTTCTCTAACCCTCTCTCTAACTCTCTCTCTTTCTCTTTTTTCTCTCTTTCTCTCACACTCACACTCATTCTCTCTCTCAGTCATGCACGTACACACAGACTTGCTTGCGTACAAATGAAATGAAAAAAAAGATTTATAATATTGCATGGGAGATTCTTGGCATATGATTATGAATCGTCATTCTGAAAATGTTAAAAATAGGGTTCTCTTTGGGATGTTTCCTCTTCACTCCCACTTCCCCTTCCATGTCTCAGAGCGATCAGCTTGCAACATTTTTATTATTTCCGAGAGGTCTCGAAAGCCGCCGACTCAACATGCCTTGCCCTTCATAAACTCTCTCTCTCTCTCTCTCTCTTTCTCTCTCTCTCTCTTTCTCGTTCTATCTCTCCCTCCTTTTCTTTCTCTTTCTCTATCTCTCTTTCTCTCTCTCTCTCTCTCTCTCTTTCTCTCTCTCTCTCTCTCTCGCTCGTTGCTCTGAAAAACGAGAACTCGGTCCATATCCATATCCATGTCTCATCCCGACCTCTCTCGTGCAACGTGTGTAACCGGTGATGAACACGTATAGCCTGATGCCCTGAGGGGGGGGAGTAGCTGATGAGTGAGAGTGAAGAAGGGGAGAGAAAAAAGAGATAAAAAGATGAAGAGAGAGAGAGAGAGCGAGAAAGAGAGATAGAGAGATAAA
The DNA here is from genome assembly GCA_945643635.1 of Allodiplogaster sudhausi. NCBI lineage: Eukaryota > Metazoa > Nematoda > Chromadorea > Rhabditida > Diplogasteridae > Allodiplogaster > Allodiplogaster sudhausi. The sequence goes on from CALZFC010000130.1 coordinate 383,546, forward strand.
AGGACAGAGAGAGAGACAAAATTAAGAAGAGAGAGAGAGAGAGAGAGACAAGGAAGAGAGAAAATAGAAAAGAATTCTTCCTCCAGAAGGAACACGACAGGCACATACTCCGCCCTGCATCATATTACGACGCAGTGCTTATGCTTTGAGCTTTTTCGTTTTTTACAGTGATCCCATTACTCTTTCATATATCTCTCTCTCTATCTCTCTCTCTCTACTTTTTATCTCTCTCCTTTTTCAATCTCCTTGCTCTCTCACTTTCTCTCTCTCTCTCTCTCAGTCTTCCTCTCAGTCGTTCTCGCTCTCTTTTTCTCAATCTCTCTTTTACCAGATACTAAAAATGCAATAATCCCCTTAAGTTGATCATCTCGAATTACTCGTTGTTAAAAAAAAGCATTAAATCTGTGTCAAATTTGTTCATCTGCCGATTATACTGTCCTTTTATGCCTTCTCGTTTGTAGAGAGAGCGAAATACATATGTATATGTTGGCTGCTGTGGATGGAGAAGTCGAGTGACGGAGGAGAGCCATAGTCTATTTTGTGAGGAAGAGGTGTACTAATGGAATGGTCTAGAGAGAGCGAGAGAGCAAGAGAGATAAAGTGGAAAAAAGAGAAAGAGAAAGAGAAAGTGACAGAGAAAGCGAGAGATAGAAATATAACAAAAGAGTGGGTGAGACAGAAAGAGAGAGAGAGAGAGAGAGAGAGAGAGAGAGAGAGAGAGAAAAGGTCTGGCCCATATGAATCTGAAATATGTCCGTAATGGCCTTTGCGGTTCCGAATGAGATCGTTTCAGGAGTTTTGAAACTGCCCAGGAAGCGATTAGGCGATGCTGAAACATGTTTGTAATGCTTTCAAACTTGTTTCAGCGTTTTCTTGCCTCTCTCTCTCTCTCTTTCTCTCTCTCTCTCTCTCGCCCTCCCTCACTCCCAATCTCTCATATTTATCCTCACTCCTGATGACGTGCCGGCCATGAGTTTTCGTCCTTGATCCAGCATCAGTTGTCCTAATGTTCAGTCTCACATCTTGCAGTAGCTGCTAATCATGTAAAGCGCAAGGCGAAAACAACTATTCACAAAACATTATAATTGTTTTCCGGTTTAGGGAAAAAAATCAAAATGAACTTTGCGAAGTCCATTCAAAGCTTTTCTTTTGTAGCTTGTCTACTTCAGTCTTCTTTTATTCTCTCTCTTTCTTTTTCTTGCTCATTCTCCCTCTCCCTCTCTCTCCCTCTCGCTCACTCTCATTCTCTCTTTCCCTCTCCTATTCTCTCTCTCTCTCTCTCTCTCTCTCTCGTTTCCCCTTTATAATTGAGTTAGCAACAACGAAGTATTCTGCAAAAGGTTGTAGCAGACTGGACTAGAGAATAGCTCTACAGATTCCATCGTCGTTAGCGTTTGTTACTTTTTTTTCATTAAGAAAATTCATTTTGATTATCTGAAGTCTACCAGAGGGTCTAGAAGATTAATTGCTGTCGGTTTTTTTATAGTTTTTCCCCCACTGTTTGCATGTTTGTCTGGATTCTGTCAATTAGCAGAAAGCACTTTCAAAGTGCAATAATGGCCCCGTTTCCTTCGTTCTCCTCGCTCTTGTTCTCACTTGACGGCCCAAGCCACTTTGCCTATTAGAAGGAAGAGAAATGGCAGCCCCCAAGAACAATGGAAGAACAAAGCCAAGAAAGCACATGAAGCAGGAAACTTTTTGGCGAACAGGAAAAAAACTAACTTTTTTGCTGTTGCTCTGAATGACTTTTGATCCAAGCCAAACGCACTTTGGCCCTGCCAGTCAAGCCGGTGCGCGCTAAGTCCTTGTCAACTGAGTTGGAAGCAACAGGCCCCTCGGAATCTCTCTCTCTTTCTTTCTCTCTCTCTCACGCTTTCTCTCTCACTCTCTTTTCCTCTCTCTCTCTCTCCCTCTGTCACATGGCTTTGACTTCTTTCCTTCTTCCAACTCTCACATGGCTGCTCGTCTGTACATATGTAATAATCTCAAAATGCCAATGATTTGTATGACCTCTTCAATGAACCAGCCAAGTGCGGACATAGAACTTAGGAGTGTGCATATGATGTTCATTTTTGGAAGAATCGGAGAACATCTGAGAGATGGTGAGAAAGAGAGAGAGAGAGAGAAAGAGAGAAAGAAAGAAAGAGGGAAAGCGAGAGAGAGAGAGGAAGGGAAGAGAGAGAGAGATAGTAAGGGAAGAGAGGGAGAGAGAGAAAGCGAGAGAGAGATAGTAAGGGAAGAGAGAGAGAGAGAAGGAGAGAGAGATAGAGAGAGAGGGATAGAGAGAGAGAGAGAAATAGAGGGGGGAGGAGGGAAAAAGCGAATGATGTCGAATGTTTATGCGATGTCGTGCTCCGTGGCAGCCGTGGTGGAACAGCGAATTTGAGATGCTGCCTTGCTAACGGAGCCATCTCAACTTAGGACATCGAATCAGGAGGGGGAAGAAAGAGAACGGGGATGGAGAGAGAAGGGCAGATACAGAGGTAAAGAGAGAATCAGCGAGAGATACTGAGAGGGAGAGAGAAATTGGGAGAAAGATGAAGAGAGAGAGTGCAGAGAGCAGAGAGTAAAAGTCGCTTAAAAGAGTCAACCAAAGAGCACATCAATGCAGAGGAGGCAAAGTCACTGTCCGGGGAAGAATCTTACGTGGATGTTTGGATTTGTACATACAAGTCTGTTGGTTGCCTTTACCAGAGGAGAAAGCTACACTTTAGTTTTTTTTTCTTCAATTTCCATGTTTGTTTTCTTCGTCTAGAACCGGAGAATCCACTGCCGCTCCTGATGAGTAGGGAGCACCAAAATGACGTTACCATTAGCATAATTCGTGGCCATCTCGTTACATCCTCCCCAGCAGCTCATTCCTTCACCTCGTTACGACTGTGGACGGTTGCTTCAAATTCTGGTGCAGAGATGAGCAGAGATTTACAAGCAAATTATCTGCCTGCAAGCTTTTCTTTCCTTGCATTTTCACTGCTGCCTATCTGATACCGTATTACTTGTTATCTTGACTCTATCTCATTGTTAGCAGTTTTATGAGCTTTTGTTTTACTGTTTTGTTATCATTGCTTGCAAGATCAAGAGATGGAGAAAGCATGAGAGAGAGCAGAGAGGAAAATGAGAGAGAAAGAGATTCCAGCAGAGTGCATGACAGCCAAAGTGGAAGTATTTTTGAGGCCAGTTGATACTGACAGCACATCTTGGCATAACACTTAACATATTTATCACATTTGATCCCTTCCAGATCCTAAAGCAGCTTAGCTTCTCCTTCCCTCCCAGCATCTACAACTAAATGCATATGTATATGCCTGGTGGAATGTGTACATATCTCCAGAATGTCCAAGGCCGTTCTTTTTTACATTTATACTCTTATGCATACATTAGTCTACTGATATTCTCTATGTTATGGATGCCTCCTCTCAGCCCATCTGACAAAGGCTCCTTCATGGCTTTTCCCGAGTACGAACATGCGTATAGAGTATCTATGCATAGTTGAATGATCAATCACGTTGGTTCCTGTGCCTACTTTATCATATTTATCGTCATGATTATCATATTTTAAATGAGATGAAAGTAGTGATCTATCAAATAACATAAAGTGACTATCTTTCAATTCTGTATCTCTCTCGCCCTTTCTCTCTTATTTTCTGCACTTAACTTTCTTGTCTGGTCCCTTGCCTCACAATATACATATAGCTAATAGCTTTGAGAATATACAGACGAAAATTCGTTGCTTTCACAAAACTTAGCTCGGCATTTCCACAATGGACAACAGCGAGTTTGATATTGAGAGAGAGCTGAAGGAGGTACAGAATAAGGAGGGAGTGAGTTCAGATACAACTTGTTGTCAGAAATTATTGGAGGATTGACAGTTTGTCCTTATTGTCCAGAGGAAAATAAAGAGTGAGAGGGAAAAAGAAGGAAGGGAGAAAGAAAAGAGCAAGCGAGAAAAAGACGGAAGAGAGAAAGAAAAGAGCGAGAGAGAGAAAGTGGGAAGAGAAAGAGAGAGTGAGAATTAAAGAAAAGGAAAGAGCGCCGCAGGAAACGCAGAGAGAAAGTGGAGTGATGAAGCATTTCCTCCGGCTCCTCCTCCTACTTCACCCCCGGCCACGCCCTCCTAATCGCCTTCCACTGTTATACAACCATTCACTGCCAAGGCTCCATTCGAGCCTAATCTTCATGTCAGTAATCGTACTCTCTATCTCTCAACCTAATGGTAAGAAAAAATATGTATTATTTATCTTGGCCACTTGCACTATCAGTTTATCAGTACTCTGTTTTATCACTAACTCCGGCATTCAAGGCTTTCTTCTTTTTAGGTTTTTTTTTGGAGCCCAATGCCTAGACCAGCCCTTACTATCTCTATCTGACTCTCTCTATCTCTATCTCTATCTCTATCTCTATCTCTATCTCTATCTCTATCTCTATCTCTATCTCTATCTCTATCTCTATCTCTATCTCTATCTCTATCTCTATCTCTATCTCTATCCCTATCTCTATCTCTATCGCTATCTCTATCTCTCTATCTCTCTATCTCTCTATCTCTCTATCTCTATCTCGTATCTCTATCTCTATCTCAAGCCCTCTTGATCTCTGTCTCTTTCTATTTCACTCTTTCTCTCTCTGTCTCTCTCTCCTTTACCTCTCTCCTCAACTGCTTTCCTCTTCCTGTGCACGAACGGCATCATCAGTCAGGCACCCTCCCTTCCGTTCTGTTGAGAAAGTGGATTCTGAAGCAAAATAAGAAGAGAGCGGAAGTGAGAGTGAAGAGTGTTGTAGAGATAGTTAGAGAGATAAATACAGTTAAGGAAAGAGCGAGAGAGAGAGAGAGAGAAAGAGGAAGAGTGAAAGTGAGAAAGAGTAAAGAAAAGAGACAGAGATAGAGAGGGAGAGAGAGAGCGAGAGAAGAAGCATCTCTGATTTGGCTGTTTATCTGCATCGTGTAACGAATGAAATATATAAAAAAAAATGGAAGCTAACACACGCCATGCTTCCTTCATGAAACTTGTACTTTTGCAAATATTTTTTCTGTGATCAAATTGTAACGTTGGTTGCTGTCATCATTTTATGCCAAATCTACTTAATTTACATCCGACTCATAAAGATAAGGATGCCTTTGATATTTTCAACAAACAGAAAAGCTGTTGGTGTTCCTTCCTCTAAGCCCCCTTCTGATGAGCTGAAGACAGTAATTACGATTCTTGGCCAATGAAAGCTATCCTCCTAAGCGTCGTGTTCTTGCTATTTACATGTACCGAAACAACCTCTCTTGCTCTCCCTCTCACCCTCTCTATCACTCTCTTTCTCTTTCTCTCTTTTTTTCTCTCTCTCTCACTCTTTCTCTCTCTGATTCTCAAGGTTGAAAAATATACAGAGAATATTGCTCGTATCAGGATCAAACGCCAGTGCACATTCCGTGCAGACCTTTGCAACAGTTCCATTGCATCGTCGGAACCATATTAGCATTTTCAGTGTAGAACCACAACCACAGCAAGCACGGCTGCTACTTGATGGCCGTACCACTTTCACTTCCGCTTTCTTCGCCTAGTATGGAAGGAGACAGGGAGAGAGAGGGAGAGAGGGGGGGTGAGAGGGATAGAAAAGATAAGAGAGAGGGGAGAGGGAGCAAGAGAGAGGAACGGACAGAGAGAAATACGAGCAGGCAGAAAAAGAGACTGTCCAATAGGTACAATGGCTTGGATATATGAAAAGAGAATGTCCGAGTGTAACCAGTCCAGAACGAAAAAGCAAACTAGAAAAAGAGAGACACAGACTGAGAGAGAGAGGGAGAGCGAAAGGGAGAGAGATGTGGAGATAGATGGAGAGCAATGGAGACTGACGTGGACGACGTGAAGAGAGAGAGGAGAATATTCGGGACCCGCGAAGGAGTCTTATTGCAAAGGGCAAAGGGCTAAATATTTCTGCAAAATAGTCATTATTCTACATTGCCCTTCTTGTTGTTCTTCTCTTCTTTGACGAAAAAAATATGAGGAAAAAACTTTTGTTTGGGAAGACTCCATCATCTCTTAGCCTTCTGCTCGCAATGATTAAAAGCGGATTCGTTGTACGAAGACCTTATTAGACATGAAAGATCTCTTTCCTCATGCTGCGAAAGAGCAGAGATTAGAGAATTATAGAAAGAGAGATACTTAATTGAAAAAAAGAAGAAGAAGAAGAAGAAGAGGGAAGGAGAAGAGCCGCATAAGAGATAAATATATTGAGAAAGAACTCTCATTCGAGCCGTCTCCACAGTGCAGCATTGTGTCTGCGCATGTTTAAAGGAGCCATAAACATACTCTTGAATTCTCACCTTTTCGCCTGACACAACGTCGAGAGAGCGTGTGATTTAGAGAGACGCGACTACAGTGGAAACGAAAATTCAAATAGATTGCTTTTGAGTTTCGTGCACCTTTAGCGTGAATGTTGAAAAAAAAATCTTTTTTTTTACGGGTTGTTAAAGATGAAAAGTAATGGTGAAATAGAGGAGATATGCTTAACGCGTGTTATTATACTTCCGCTTTCACTTCCGCCTTTGCTAATTATGTGTTTACAAATTGGAAAGAAAAGACTAATTGTCCGTCTCGTTCTCTTCAGACAACCGGATCTTGAATGGCCATCTCGGATGCGACGACAAGTACGGTAAGGCATTTAATATTATTATTATTATTTATTTTGTTAACTATTCTTTTAGTATATTTTTTCACTCTATTCATTTCTGATCAATTTTGAAGCTTGATTCAACTAATTGTAAGTAATATCATTGTTTGTAAGTTCATAAGTAAAATAAAAAAAATAAGCAAATTTACATTAAATACATTTACTATTGCGACTGTACAATCTTAGTGATTGTTAAAAATTGCTTGCCTTCGAAATGATTAGAGAACGAGAAAGTGTGTAAGAGAGAAAATATATAAATATATTTAAGAAAAAAAATATTTAAAAAGGGACCATCACGCTTCCTCGTTGAAGATGTTGTCGACGGACGTTCCCACGGCGGAATTTCTCTTGGCGGAAGTGCTCATGGCGGCGAACGAGAGCGGAATCGGCGCCAGCGGCGAGTGCGCACTCGTAAGTCTTCCAATAATAATAATAGTAATGAAATATGATTGTTATAAATAAAATAATAAATGATATTAATAATAATTGTAATTGCTTTTTTCATGCGCGATATTTAGCACATAACTTTTTGGAAATTATCTTAGATTTGTCTAACAATAAGGATCACCTGACATTATGACAAGGGATCTTACAAAAACGCATGCATTGCCTCATCAATTAGGCCGTTATGTTTTATTTTATTTTCTTAATGTAAAAAAAAAGTGTTTCATCCGTGAGATTCCAAATTTCAATACGGGGATGTTTTGCTCAAGATGACAAATCGGCAATTTCCGTAAGCTGGCTGTGAACTTCACTCTTTTCGCACACTCCTCACTAATTGGATTGAAGTCTCTCACAACGGCCAAAGTGTATTTTGTCTCGAGACTATCTTTGGTTGATCTACGCAGAAAGTACATCTCCAGCACATAAACAAGCGAACATCATCGAGTTCACGTGGTGCAACGAATGAGATTCAGGAAGAGTGGGGAATAAATGAATGGCTAATTTCTCATTTCCACTCGTCAACTCTCGATGATTCTTGCACCCAGCCTAGTGCACCTCTTCATCTCTTGCCCTCATTTATGCACATTCATAGCGGAGGCAAAAAAAATGTAAATCATCGAGCATGCATGCAGAGGGATCTCTGTTTCTTATTCTACTTTTTCTTTGTTACTGTACTTCTTCTAGAAGTGTCTTTTTTCCAGCCGCGCGTTTAATCTGTCCAAAGTTTGAAATATGTTCGGAACTCTTGTTCGCAACATTGGCGTTGTCGTCACAGTCTGAGAACAAGCTGGCAACATTCGGAGCTCATCACATTCTAACAAAACCTCTGCAAACGTTTTGTTAGCACGGGGATTCGAACCCTAGACTTGCAAACCGCAACGCAGTCACGTTACCCACGAGACCACGCTGCTACTTGGGAACGGCCCAGCTGGAGCAGCACACAATCTTTGCCCTATCGTAAACCAACATATTTTCTCCTACCTGACAATGAACGAGAAAACATTTTAACATATATTTTCGGATTCTTGTATCCCTGCTCTACTGCACATAAAAAATCGCCTTTTTCTTTAGAAAAATGTAGGATAGAGAGAGACGCAACACCTTGGCTCTCTCTAAGTGGTTTTCTCAAAAGAAATGTAAGCAATTGGGGCATATTTTTTTCTCAGAATTCGGATAAGGAAACTTCTTTTTAAAGTGTAATCGTTCAAACTTACTTTTACACAACATTAAATAGCTCAAAAAATTCGCCTTTATGTGTAGAAAAAGGTAGGGTAGAGAGAGACGCAACTTCCGAGCTCTCTCCAACTGTTTTATGCTAAATTAAAGACTTTTGATTACATATGGCTGCATGTCTTCATGGCGTTTGGCAGCTTGCCAAGCTGCGAGAGAGACACTTTAACGCTATCCTTTAATTACGTAAGGTACATCAGAAGAACCGCCTTTCTCTGCTGCATCGAACACCATAGAGAGAGGCGGCTCGTTTGGGCTCTCTCTATTTTTAATTATATTTTAAATAGCTTTTGTGCAGATATGGCTGCATCTCTTGATACCGTTTGGCAACATGACAAGATACGCAACGCGGCCGCGCGGCTACCTGGCTCGCTCACTATTGGTCGAATCCTGAAATGGGCCAATGAGCGAGTGGGGCGGTGCTTCCGCGGGCTCGGCGATCTCGCGTGTCGCAGGCTCGAGGAGGGCAGAGGGGGAGGCAGGCAGCGAGTGGCGACATCTTTTTTCTCTGCCCTGTGCTATTTCGTTGGTGACGAGCCAGAGCTGCACCAGAGCAGCTTTTGCTCGCCACAACCTGCGTCTCCATCTTTGCGTTGTCTCTACATTTTCGTGCTTGTTCTGACCAAGTGACCACTTCAGAACTTCGAAACAGGAAGTGCACACAAGCGATAAAGTTATCACAAGCTGGATACATGTTCGGAACACATGTGTATTAAGATAGGCTGGAACACTGCCAATTCTTTTGTTTCGAACATGTTTCAAACAAGATTGTTTTGAACATGTTTCAAACTTTAGACAGATTAAAGGCGCGGCAGAAAATGTTCCAAGAGGTGAGGAAAAGCAACAAGACAGAATTCATTTTTCTTATTGTTAGAGAATGGCCCTATATAAATCTTTGTTTAATTTATAAATAAGTTTTTAAACTAGAAACTCCTGACAGGGCACCTTACTTATTGAAAACATTCGCTAGAGCTGCTCGTGCGATCGCACAAAATGTCCCCCTATAACTGCCAGATCCTTGACCAATCTCGATAGGTCTCTTGTGTTGTGGGTGGGAGGCATCAATGTGTTTATTCACAGAGGCGAGAAGAAATGTCACCGTGTTGTGGCTCGCTGACAACCTGCCTGAGTGAGGAGTGGTCAGGCGGAAAATAGAAAAGCGCCAAAATAGAGGCAGCTGCATATGATTGATGGATGCTTTTTTTTGCCGGAGGGTGAACAGGGCTCAGGGGGGGGGGCTGAGGAAGTGACTGCTACAATAGCTTTTAAACTTTGCCAATGGTCGCTACGAAAACAATTGGACAGTGAATAAAGTTGTGCATGGAATAAATATTAGTTAAAAAAATGTTAATGATTATTGAAATAATAACTAAAACATTGAAATATTAAAATAAAAGTAAGGATCTGCTGTGCAAGTTGTAGTAACCACACTTTTAGTTTATCATTGTGTGAAATGTATTTAATCGTAAATTATAAAAAATCAAAATATTAATAATACTAATGTCATAGTGCGTGAAGATTGCGCTCTCATTGTTGTAGTATTATTAAAATTATTAATAGTATTTTAATTACATAAATAAAATTGTTTTAATGTTAATATTACAATACGAATACTTCAGTACGAGACGTACACCATGGTGCGTTTCGTCTACATCGTCCTCGCGACAGCCGTGGCCATCGGCGGCTTCGGCTGCAACATTCTCTTGCTGGTCATATTCGCCAAGCGAAGCTGCGCCACTACGCCGCACACGCTCTACGTTCGAGTTTTATTCCTTCCTTTCTTCTCTCCCTCTCTCTCTTCCTCGTTTTTGTCTTTCGCTTTCAAGCTGCAATTTCTAAATTTCCCACCGATAATAGTATTTACTAAAGTTAACCGAAGAGCTGCAAAAAATACCATTTGAATTGGCGCCTTCTCTCGTCGTGTCCCAATGCGCTTTCCCTTTGCAGCCGTCCGCTCTCGCCCTAGTGGATGCTGTCATCTGCGCGTCGTACACGCTCATGTTCGGCGCGGACGCAATCATTTCGTATCTTCGAATCGAGGCGAGTTTTGAATAAAAGGCGCGAATTTGAACAAACATTTTCAGTGTGTTTGAAACAACTCGAAAGGACACTGTAATGAAAAACAAAGCGGACTTGACAGACGCATGGTGATGTTATATGTACATACATACATATGTTTGACTGTTGTTTTTCCTGTTTCTATTTCTTCTTTAATCTCCTTCACTGTCTATCACTGTCCTTCTTCTCTCTCTCTCTCTCTCTCTTTCTCTCGCTCTTTCTCTTTTTCTCTCACTCTTTCTGTCTCTCTTTCTAATTCTATTCAAACTTGTTGATCTTCGTCGCTTGCTGTCCCCTTTTCTATCTTTAATTTCCTACGTCAAGACAGTCGTAGTCTGCGTCAAGCGGACTGCTTGTCGGTCACGGGCACTTTTAATGGGATTCCATGATGACAGAGAGAGAGAGAGAGAGCAGATATGTATGTATGTATTTACATAGATATGTACATACATACATACATCATGTGTGCGTAGTTGTCGTCAGAGCCGTTCTGTAGAAACGGTGAATATTTGTTGTAACCCCTTCGGGTGGAGGGGAGGGGGACATTATAGGAGGAGGTGGGATGTGAGAAGAGGGCGACGTCCATCAATGCCATCCAGATGTGCTTTGCAACATTATCGAAGATGCAAAAGAAGAACGAAGATCACTTGTATAAATGCAAGCGACGTCAACAAGTGCCATTCTACAGTAACAAGCGGCGTCAGCAAGTGCCATTCTACAGTATGCCGTTTACAGCTCTGTGTTTTTGATGTGGCTGGTCATGTACATACATACATGCATGCATGCAACTGGCAGATGCACAAGTCTCTTCTGTTCCTTTTTTGCCGGAGTGAGCCCATTGTCCCGATGCTCCTAAATGAATTAGAACCCGCGAAAAGTGGCAGCTCTCTTTCTAACTCTCTTACTTCCTCTCTCGTACTCTCTCTCTCCTTCTCTCGCATCTCTCTTTCTCTTTCTCTTTCTCTTTCTCTTACTTGTGTCTCTCACACTCTTACTCTCTACCTATCACACTCTCTCTCTCTCTTTCCTATCTACTTCCTCCTTCTCCATATCCTGGCCTCCTTCATGTACTTTCTCTTATACCGCTTTCTTATGTAGCCTTCTACTCTCCCTGGGTGGGCAGTAAGTGGGTATATTCTGCGGCGTGGAACGGTCCACTAAGTGCCTTCGTTCAGCTGCCCTAGGGGTGGGGGTTTGAGGGATGCAAAGACGGAAGACGGAAGTGGGTCGAGGTTGGCCTCTCCTCCCGCCCCCCCCCTTCCCCGTTGTGGGGTTGGAGGGGATTAGAGGAGTAGGAGAAAGTAGATGAGTTGAACGAGGAGAAAGAAAGAGAAATGAAAATGAAAATGAAAAAAAGAGAGAGAGAGAAGGAAGTTTTGTTGTTGACCTAACCATGGCACACAATCTCATGACTAGCAAACAAACAAAGAGTGCAAGGAGGTCAGCAAGGGAAGCAGTGATAGCGAACAAGGAAAAGCCTCCCACACAAGAGTCATCTGGAAGCGGCTTGAGCTCTTTTTTATGCGAAGAATATCTAGGCGAAAATATATGGTCTTGGCCACTCTCTCAATAATGCTCTCTATAAATTTGCACAAAAAGAACAAAGTAAAACAGGGTTATTGTTGGATGCCTATGTATGTATATCTTTTGATATGTTTGTATATATTTTTTAAAGTAGATATTATGATTTAAAATATGTAAGAGCCAAAATCTAAACTTGTGCCAAAAGGCTGAGTTCCTTAAAGAAAAAAAAATTCGTCATTTAACAGCCGCCAAAACTTTGCAGAGTCTCTTCGTGCTATACTACCTCTACATCATCCCGGCATTTGTGATCTCGCGCATCGCGCAACTTGCCGTGCCGTACATGCTCATCTTTGCGACGCTCGAGAGACTTAACTGGATCTCGGAGAGAAGGTCAGAGAAGAAGAGAGACGAGAGAAAGAGGGAGATTTGAGAAAGAGAGAGACAGAGAAAAAAAAACAGGGAAAACCAGAGACACAGAGAGAGAAAGAGAGAGAGAGAGAGAGAGAGAGAGAGAGAGAGAGATAAGAAATAAGGGACAAGAAAAGACGAGAAAAAGCAGAGAGGAAAAAATAAGAGCGAGAGTATCCGAATAAACAAATCTAGCTGATTGGCTACTGACAATAAGGTGAATGAGAGGTGGTCATTGAAGAGTGCTACCGTGTAAGAAGCATTTTTTGCCGCGCCTTGAAATCATCTCTTTATATATATCCCACTTTCTCTCTCTCTCTCGCCGCTTTTTATCTCTTTTTCTCTCTCTCTCTTTTCTCTCTTTATGAGTTCTTCGGTCTCTCTCGAATTTCTCTCTCTTCTAAATCAGATCAATGTCTGACTGATGTGCTTCCGATGATGGCAGATGCTGAAAACACCCTCGAAAGGGAAAGCGGGAGAGAGATAGAGATAGAGAGATAGTGAGAGAGAGAAGGACAGAAAAAGAGAATGAATTAGAGAAGCTTTTGTGGTTGTGGCACAAAACGATGCTTGCCTCGGACCATCATTAGCAGGAAGCTGCGCGGCGCTCGTTCCATTTGCTGCTCCGTTCTAGTTCCTCTTTCAAGACCCGAAATAAAAGACATATACATACTACATACATATAGAATTGCTACTAATGATCATCCTGTGCTTCATCAACTCCGTTCATTAACTTCCCCCCTCCCTGAATACGAGGCATACCAAAATACTGGGAAGTACATGGCGCCAGAGTGAAGTATACGGTGGTCATTTCTAACGGAATTCAGACAGGACCGAGTAGGATCTTGTAGTCACAGTCATTACCCCAGGACGCCAGTCCAAAGTGATGTAATGCATTTCCAGTGAACGGTGTTGTTTACTCGTGCATTATATAAATTTGTATAGAAGATATCGGGAGAGTCTAGAGAATTCGGCCAAACAACATCTTTTGCACATTCATTCTTCTTTCTTTGTCTCGTTCTCTTTCTCTCTCTCTCTCTCTCTCTCTCTCTCTCTCTCTCCCTCTCTTTTGCAGAAAAGTGAGCCGCTTCAGTCGCATCTACTCCCGCGAGGGCCGCATCGCTTGCGTCGGTGCCACCTTCGCCGTCTGCCTTCTCGTTCGCTTGCCGACTGCGTGGGCAATCGAGGCAAGGAAGCAGAGATACTGTAGATACTCAGAGGGATAGAGTAGAGATACGGATGTTGGCATAAGTAGTAAGGGCACTGCTGACAATGGGTATGAGACAAGACGGGAGGAAACATATAATAAATCAGCAATAATATTAAGTAAATAAATAAATATATATATAAAATGATAAAAAAAGAATTAAAATAAGAATAAATATTGTTTAGGTCGCCGAATACCCGGAATGCGCCGACTTCTTTCGCACCCTCACGACAGCAAGCGCGGAGTGGACGGAGAACAACGAGCTGTGGTACTTCTTCGACTTCCACGTCAGCTATCTTATTAGCTATCTAATTAACGTTAAACAAAATTTTCTTTAAATTTAACTATTACATATCATAGTTTCAAAATGTACATATTTTGAAACATTTAATGTTCACAACTTATTCTTCTTCTCTCAGATTCTCGTGATCGCCCAGACGGTCCTACCGTTCGTAGTGCTCATCTTTCTCAATGCGGTTGGGTTTTCTCATTTTTGAGTCATTAAAAATAAACACTTATTGTAGTAAATTAAATATCTATAAATAATACAAATTAAATTTAAAAAAAAAGCCTTATTTTTAAGTCTGTTCAATCTTGCCTTTCAGATCATTGTACATCGCCTGCGCAGAGTGAACGCGAACATTCAGCGGGAAGAAGCCGCAGCATGTATTGAGGTTAATATTCATTGCCATACTACCATCACGGATTTCGACTATTCATGAAAAAGCCTATCGAGATCGATTTCACGAGGAATTATAATAGAGATATTAATTTTAAATAATAATAATAATAATAATAATAATGATAATAATGATAATAATACATCTCAAGGCCGAGTCAACAAAAAGCATGGAGGGTAATGGGAAAGCGCTGACTCAACTACCGCCCACGAGAAGCACCCAGAGCCAGGTCATGGGCTATTAAAGAGTAAATTTTATAAATTATAAACATATATTTATATTTTTACAAAGATAATAATCTTCTTTTTCTTTGCAAAAAAAAAACAAAAATTAATAGATCTTTTTTTTAAAGATGCGAAGTGCGATCATCACGATGGCTGCCATCGTGACATCGTATCTCATCTGCAACTCACTACATCTCGTGCTCACCATCCTCGAGCGGTCGGCATTCTGAAATCTCTTAACAAAAAAATATTTACAGCATTTTGTGTGTGAAAGTGTTTAAAATGTAAAATAGGGATCGAATTCAAATTTTAAAGTTTCCCGCCATTCTAGCTCGCATGCATCTATCCTGATGGACGCTGACGACCCGCTGCTCTCGTCCACGTTCCACACGAGCTTCTCCGATCTCATCTCCTTCGTGTACATGTTCACTTCGGGCATTCGCCTCTTCATCTACGCCGCCGTCAACAGCGAAGTGCGCCGAGACCTGTTCGCGCTCTGCCGTTCAACGCGACCGCAACGCGTACCAACACATCTATAACCGCGTCTTTAGACCGTATACGGTATACGGTGCATGCACAACATCAGCCGCAACCGCTCGACGCGTCCGCAACGCAACCGCTACGCGTCTCAACTGTAGCGGTTACGGTGCATGCGCAATATCAACCACAACCTCACTGCCAAGCCAACAACACATCATCAGAAAAAACGACGCAAGAGCCATGCTTATGCATTTGCAACTGTGATTTTTTAAAAAGTTTTTTATACTACTTTTTCATAGCCACGTTCATCACGTATGTACATATATATTTTTTTAAAGCGGAGAAAACTCATTATATCTGTTAGTCACTCTGTAGAAAATCGCTTGGAATTGTCCAACACACCGACCTTGTTTTTTTCGTTTCAATTTATCTTTTTCGAATTTGTTGACTGATATTTTCGCTCGTTTTTACATCTTACGATTCTATCACTACCACTTACATATGCAATGTATTCATTTAGATGTTCTCATTGTCAACTTTCCTTCGTTTTACACTGAGTTGCTTTCCTCTTTCACCACTTGGCCAAATTCTTTCTATTAGGATGTGCCATGTCAAAATAAATGTCATCGCTGAAAAACCTTTTCTTTCTACATATTTTGTATTAGAATGCGCTACTGTGGATAGAATTACGAAATAGATAATATATTACTAAATGATGTATCCTTAACATCGTTTGCTCGCATGCTTACGTTAGCATTGTTTACGTAAGCAGCATTTGCCAAATCGTACTCTTTACCTCTTCCCTTTTTAGCTCAGACTGAACGAACGACGCCAAGTAAGCCGAAACATCCCTGTTCATCCCTTTCCCTCTTTCACCTTTCTTATGTGACAAGGATAAGATCGATTTTGCTCGGGTTTTCGGCTTTTTTTAACGAATAAATCCTTTAATACCGCCACAATGATTAACATCGCAAAGCTAGTATGAAGAGATACAAAAAGTGGAGAGAAATGGCTAACTTGAGGCAAGTCAAATATTTATCACAAATATCAAGCGAATGTTCCTTGAACGGATTTTTGAAAAGTGATTTAGTGCGAGGTGGGAATATCTAGAGAGAAAGAGAGAGAAGGATAGAAAACAGAGAGAAAGAGTAAGCAGAGAGAGAATGAAACCGAGATAGAGAGAGAGAGAGAGAGAGAGAGAGAGAGAGAGAGAGAGAGAGGAAAGTCAGAACGGCGAAGTCAGTGGAATTAAGGGAGAAATTAAGAGACGCAACAAGGGAGTTAAATACAACGAGTTATCAGAGGAAGCTTAGAGAGTGATTGCGAGATGGAGAGACAGAGAAAGAAAGGCAGAACTCAGTCTCGATATGGTCAGAGAAGAGAGTGCCACTTGCCAAGAAGCGCAGAGAAAAAGAGTGAGGCACGATTAAGGCGTACTTTCACTGTTAGCAAGTTTCAAGGACGAGCGAGAGCGGGATGGAGAGAGAGTGAGAGTGAGAGAGAGAGAGGGAAAAAGAGAGAAATGGAGAGAGAGTATCTAGATGAGAAAACATTGATTGAACGAGAGAGCCAAGAGACATGGAGGGAGAGAAGGCATGAAATAGAGACTGAGGAGCGGCGATAATTAACTATTAGGAAAAAGGGGACTGAAATAGAAAGAGCGCAATAATGGGGAGCGAGAGAGAGAGAGAGATGGAGAGAACTGAGATGCAAAGAGAGAGGGAGAGAGAGAAAGAGAGAGAGAGAGAAAGAGAGAGAGAGAGAGAGAGAGAGAAAGAAAGAGATAGGAAAGAGATAGAGCAGGAAATGAGCCCCTGGATGAAGTTCGAAGTGCTGCGGCCAGCTCAAGCTTGGCAGCAGAGTCAGGAATCGAATGGCTATCAGGATATCACCTATCTTTAACGTCGTTCTTGATAAAATCTTGCATATGCAATTGTTTTGGTATGGTATTTATTTAGATACTTTTGAATAATAACTATTTCTTTTCTCTATCTGTCTTCGCTTCCATTTTCCTCTTTCACTAGATCTACTACGCACTCTCTTTCTCACTTCTCTCTTTCTCTCTCAGTTCTCTCTCACTCTCACTTCTCTCTTTCTCTCTCAGCTCTCTCTCACTTCTCTCTTTCTGTCGATCCATTTCTCTTTCTCTTTCTCTCTCTCTCTTTCTCCCTCACTCTCTCTTTCACTCTCTCACTTCTCTCTCTCACTCTCTTTCTATTTCTCTTTCTCTTTCTCTCTCTCTCTCTCTTTCTCTTTCACTCTCTCTTTCTCTCTCAGTTCTCTCTCACTCCCTCTCTCTCTCTCCTTCTTTCTCCAACTTCTCTCTCTCGCTCACTTCTGAACTCACTCAGAATGCCTCTTCTGCTCTTCCTTCTACTTGTCACGCCTTCTCTCGCCACCTTCTTCGGCTGCACTCCCTGCGGTGGCGGAGGCGGCGGAGGCGGAGGAGGCTGTGGCGCCAGCGGCTGCTGTAAGCCTTTTTTATCATAAAGAATTTTACTTTTTTCAACGCAATTTCTTTTCAACGCAATTTCTCCTCATCTTGCCGTCCTCTTTAATCGTTGTCTGGATGAGGGACGTGTGCCTGACTCCTTTGCCGACTCGGTGCTATCGTTGATTTTCAAGAAAGGTGACCCGCTCGACATTGCCAACTACCGTCCAATTGCCCTACTCTCCTGCGTGTACAAAGTATTCTCTTCAATTCTTGGTGCGCGGATGGAAGAGACACTGCAATTCAATCAACCAGTATAGCAAGCCGGATTCCGCAAGAAGTACTGCACTACTGACCATATCCATGTAGTCGTCGAAATGTTGCAGAAGGCAACCGAGTATGAATTTCCACTCTATCTCATATTCGTTGACTTCCGAAAGGCCTTCGACAGCGTTCGATTCGATGCCCTTTGGCCCGCCCTCCATCGCCAAGGCGTACACCCAATGATCATATCCATCCTTCAGAATATCTATGATTCAGCTGAAGTACGGGTACGCCTCCGAGGCCAAACTGTGCCAATCAACGTGCAGCGAGGAGTTCGACAAGGTGATAACATCAGTCCCTCCCTTTTCTCTGCTGTCGTGGAAGAAGTGTTCCGAAACCTAGACTGGTCTGATCGCGGCATAAACATAGATGGCATTCAAATGCACCACCTCCGCTATGCTGACGACATTGTCCTGTTTTCCCATTCCGCGAAGGAAGCAGCAGCGATGCTCAGTGAGCTGTCAGCCGCAAGTGAAGCCGTCGGCCTTTCCATTAACACCTCGAAGACCCAGGCTATGACCAATCGAAGCCGCAAACCTCTCTTTGTTTCAGGTCAAACCATCGACTACGTGGACTCCTTTGTCTACCTTGGACAATTGGTTACATTTAAATCCAATCCGGCCCTCGAGTTAAACAGGAGAGTGCGCGCAGGTTGGGCAGCTTTAAATCGCTTCTACGACTTCCTCACAAACAGGAGAGTTGACGTTGCCCTCAAATGCCGCGTTTACCAAACTAGCATCGAGCCTGCGCTGTTGTATGGTGCGGAAACGTGGGCACTTCGTCTACAAGATCGCCGCCGCCTCATTGTGTGCCAGAGAAAAATGATGAGAAAAATGGCCGGAGTTACTCTCCTCGAACATCGGACGAATGACTGGCTCTTCGACAAAATTCCTATTCCCGATATCCGAGTACGAGCCATGGAGAGGAAGTGGAAATGGGCCAGTCTGATTGCAAAAATGGATGGAGGACGCTGGACAAGACGAGCCGTGGAGTGGAGACCGTGGAAATGGAAAAGACATGCTGGACGTCCCCGAGAACGATGGCGTGACGAATTCGACCGCAACCTGTCCACCACTTGGATGCGAACCGCAGGCATAAAACCCGATTCCTTTCATCTTTCCTTCACCCACCGGGCCCAGTCCCTGATTGTGGAATAAACTTTGAACTTTTGAACGCAATTTTTATGATACCAAATTTGCAATAAATTGGAGTGAGTTAAGCAGAAAGTTTTTTTTTTCAATCATGAATCTTTTTTTCTTGAAATCTTTATGTGCATACGCCTAGGAAATAAGGGGCTTTCATTTGCTTTAATTATATCGAATAGTTAATGTTGTGGATAGAGTGCCGACTTACTACGGAAATACTATCCTTATGGAGATGGAAGTAGGGACAATCCGTTCTTTATATCCGTTACTGGCAACGGATATATTGTCTTGCTATGTGTACATAGTCATCCAAATTGCCAGCCTTGGCCGGTGGCATCGGCGGCTCTTGCGCCTCCTCAGCCTCCGCCTTCGGTCCGTGTCCGGCGCCCGCGCCCTCGGCTTGCCCCTCCTACCCGCCGTGCCCGCCTCTGCAGGCAGCAGCCTCCTCGGCAGCAGCGTTCTCCTTCGGCTCGCCGACCTATCTCTTTCAGCAGCAGCAACAGCCACAGGTCAGCGATGCTTGTATGACTCTTCCAACCAAGACCGGGAATTAGCAACAAATTTACTTTGTTTTAAAAATTAAAAATTAAAATGATTAAAGAAATAAAAGATCACTTAGATTTTCACGCAGCAGTCCTCTAGCGCCTTCTTCGAGCCACGTACAAATATCCAGGCGCAACCGGAGCAGGTTACTTTGTTAGCATGGATTCGTGCGAGACACAGTGATCTACCCGTGTTTCATATTGGTGATCACAATTCTATCATGGAAAAAGAAGCAAGCGAGCGAGAAAGGCCCTCCTTAAAGGAAGTATCCGACGAAGGAAAATAGTATCTGATAAAATTACGTTTCAAACTGTGCTAAACTCCCAACTGGATGAGCCTTTTTTTAGCGCCCGCTACATAATTTAAAATTTGAAACGTATATGTATCTAACCTCTCTCGACTTCTTTCATTGTCTCGCTTTTCTCTAACGTCTGTATCTCTCATCCCTTGGTGAAAATGGGGTGCTAAGTGGGCAAGACGGCAGAGACTGCCTCTTCTTCCCACCCGTTGGTACTCCTTGCCTGAATTTGAGCATACACCGGGTGCATCGACAGAGACGTTTTCTACCGTATTCCAAAAAAACAAATGCAAATTTCTGGCTAAATACTCACTTTCGTAAAGCGGGACCACCTCTAATCGATCTTTTAGGCCAGACTTGATCATATGGGAATATAAAAGAAGAAGTTATTTTTTCGTTGGATACTTCCTTTAATTATCTAACTTATAGTTTGTTAACAGTTGGACTCTTGTTAACAAGGGAATGGTCTAACCGTAAGGAACACCCTTGTTAGGATGTCTATTTCGACAGAGAGCTAAAGAAACTTTTCTATCGGTTTGATTAAAGTGCACGGGCTCAGATCCTTATCACAAACGCGATGTGAAGATAACAGAATTGATCCTCTTCTCACATCAGATCTTCCAAGCCGAGTCTCAGCCGTCGCAGGAGCGAGTTGTACTCGGCACGTCGCAGCCGCAGCCGCAGCAGCAGCAGCCACTCGTTCAGCAGCTGATCTACGGCGCCGACGGGCAGCCGCAGCTGGTGCCGGCGTCGGTAGGTATTCTTAATTCTCTCTAATTATCTTTGTTTTAATAAGCAAAAAAAAATTAAATTCTACTAATTAATAAAAACAGAATAAGGTTATTAATTCAAATGAATTGCTATCAAATTCTGAAATGACAAATAGCTGTTCTCTAATAATCGCTGTTTCTGGCCGACGAGATCAACTCGAATCCCGCCGTCTACCGCGCCGTGCAGCAAGCGGTCAATCTGGCGCAGCACTCAACTGTAAGAAATGAAATATTAGTGATCTTTACATTATTTTTTTTTGTTGAGAAAATACATTAAAAATAATGAAAATGATACAAAGGGAAAGTAGTAAGGTCTAACAAAAAAAAGTAGTAATGTCTAACTACACTACTTTGACATGTTCGAGACGTGAGAAGAGACTACATATGTACTTTGAATAAGGCTAGCGGCTACTAAGAAGAAGAATAAAAGCAGCACAAGAAGCATGCTCTAAAACACACTTAGAATTTTTTTTTTATTCTTCATAAAATAATTGATGATAAGCACTCCATTGAATCTATCGAAAACAGCGCGAAACTCCACCGTGATCTACATATTTGAATGCTCTTTTCTATAGGGTTCTGATGCGTATGTCGTCACTGCCGGAGGCGGCGGAGGAGGAGGAGGAGGAGGAGGAGCTGCGTACGCGAACCCGGACGCCTCCTACAAGACGAACGACGTCTCGCTCTTCTACGACGACAAGCAGCGGATGCCGACGCAGACCATCGACGAGATCGACATGGTCACTAATTTTTATTCATTTTTCATATAATGTATTTTTCTCCTTCTTCAATTTCCTAGTAGATAAATATAATTTAGAGGAGCTACATAAACTAAGCATTGAATTCACGTCTTTTTCCTGACTTTTAAAATTGTAGAAAGCTCTCGAATGGGGCATTCCACTGCGGCCGGCAGACACGCCAAAGGCGACGATCGATGCGATCGAGCGACTCGCTGAAGAAGCCGAGAGACAGGCGCTCGCGGCAGGAGCTGCGCGGCCTGGATATGTCGTCGGCGGAGAGAAGGCGCATCGGAGGGTAGGAGGGAGAGAGGGATTGCGAGAGGGGAGAGAGTGAGAAAGAGAGAGAGAGAGAGAGAGAGAGAGAGAGAGAGAGAGAAAGATAGGGAAAGTGCAAAGCCTAGCCAGGAAGGATAGAGAGGAAAAACAGAAAGTCTTTCCTCTCACAATCAGACCCGCCGCTCCGTCCGCAGCCGCCGTCGACCCGTCTCGGCCGAACGGGGAACAAGCGCCGAGCGACTGCTCGATGCATGATTATTATTATTTCATTAATTATTGACTAATTAATTAATTAATAATTAATGAAATAAGCTTTAAATTTAATACTTATCAATATTCCTTCATTTTACTCGTGTTTTTCCACTAATAAAGGTAAAATCTGAATGCAGGTGGAAGGAGCGACGACTGAGTCGACCGTCCAGAGTCCGATCGACGCGAAGAAGTGCAACAACATCGTGCTGCATGACATCATGCGCAAGGTTGGTTAAGCTTCGCCCACCCGTCCGCTCGGTGGGCGTGGCCTATCCATGGATGCTCATTCTCTAGGCGATGTCCACGTCGACGTCCGCATCGAAGCGCGCCGTAAACCGCGCGGCCGAAGCGGAGTTCGGCGGGCCGGTCGATGTGATCTGCTCGCGTGGCCACTTCTCATACGTCTTCTCTTCAAACCTCTTCTGCGAGGTATACTGTAGCAAGCACACTAATATTACAATAGTTTATAGGTTGCGTTGAACATTGATGAACATTTTAAGAATAATAATTATTATTATAAGCAATTATAACTAGTGTGATGATAATACTAATGATAATAATATTAATCCAGGTGTACAAGGACGGCCTAACGTGCGTCGCTTTCCGCCAAGCTCTCCCGGAAGAACTCACCAGCGAAGAAAGCGACGAATACGACCACTGAACCAGAATTTTGTGATTTTTAGTTATTTGATTTTCTGTACTTACATAAGATCAAATCTTATAGTTAGATCAGATTCTGTGATAATTTCGCATAACGGGAGCCGCGCTCAATGTTCAGTGTTCTCCTTTCTCATGGGTTGCCAATGCCATTTTACTGTTACTGAAATTGTATACTGAAACTGGCTTGAGCTTACAAATCGCAATATAATGCTTTTAATATTATTCACATAGTCATGATATTTATGAATTGTTTCTAAAATTCAATTGTAATTTATTTACGTAGCTCGTTTTCCTCTCTCCCGTTGATTTTGTTAATTTGAATTTTGAATAATAAACTTGTTTCTTTACGAATTCCTCAGAGTAGAAAGACTTCATACTTTATTATCACTTCAATGTCAAATAAAGAAGCTTTCCTAAAATAATTCAAATCCATATTTTTTGAAGATTCTCACCTCTTAGGGCAACTTCAGAACATCTGAAAATTCTACCGAACGCATATTCCGAGTACTTCCCAGGTGCAGATAAGGGACGCTTTGGCAGTATAAAAGAGCGATTCGGCGCCTTTTTCGAATCATTTCATCTCACCGTGCGGCCTTCGAGTGGACGTCTCCGCTGCTCGCTCTCCTTCTTGAGGTGCTATTATGTTCTCTCAGAATAGAAAAGGAATTTATATTTGTTATACTGACCCCCAAAATATTTATAAAACCAAAGGAACTTCATCTCGCTACTCTTTTATAGTTATTAAAAATAAAGTTTAAAAAATAGTTATCAAAGTTCACACTTGCAGATGGCGCTGTCGGCCATGTCCGCGCTGGCCTTGTTCTGCCCGCCCGACTTTGTCCAGCTTTTCTTCCTCACTGTCCTCGCTCTCATCGCGTGTGGAGTCAAGAAGAGAGAGACGAAGAGAGGAGGAAAGGAAGAACCACAAGAACCACCGCCGATGCGGGCAGCAGCAAAGCAAGATGAGCCGGATGCAAAGTCCGAAGACAAATCAAAGGATGAACTTTCGAGGGCAAAGGCTCTCGAACAAGAGAATAAGAGGAAGATGAAGAGGAAGGAGGAGGAATCCCGGAAGAAAGAGGGTAATATTAAAAATAATAATTCTGCACAGAGGTGCAAAATGTCTTCACATTTATTGGGGAAAAACATTTTCTGTATTTCTGAGCAAGCAACCGGGTTGTGTTTGTGGTCTTTGCTTCTGGCTTCATCCGCTTTCTAGAGAATGGTATATTATTTCAGTCACTCAACCTCCTCTTGCCCCTCCCTCAGCATCAAAATCTTCCTCCGAAAATAGAACTCCTCCCAAAGGTTAAAATATTTTAAATTAAATAAAATAAATTTGAAAGTTATTTCAGCGTCTCGAACTCCACCAGCTGAGCCAGAGATGAAAGGAGAGGAAGGGAAAGAGAAGCAGGAAAAGGATGAGGAATCCAAGAAGAGCGCGGAGGAAGGAGAAGCAGAGACACCGAAAGGGAACGAAAAAGGTGCTTTTCTATTGTGAAATAAAGAAAGATAAAACTAATTGTATGATAAAATTACAAGTCGTTCCTACATTATGTTTGCATTGATACAGGAGCTGAAAGTCCTGCCACCACTCCCACTGCAGCGGAATCTAGCTCCGAGAATCCAGTTCCGGAGGAGTCCAAAATGCAAGGCGACAACTCTCAGACGGCAGGCGAAGGTCTTTACCCTAGTATACCATCATTTTTTTAATTATAAAAAAAATTGGTTTCATAATCCAAAAAAGTAGTTTTTTAGCACCTCAAGAAGCTCCACGAGATGCAAAACTCGAGGGAAAAGCAACGGAAGGAGCAACGAAAGAAGAGGCCGCGGAGAAGAAGAAAGAAGAAACGAAGGAGGAGAAATCCAAGCAGAATGAAAATGAAAAGACAACGAAAGAGAACGAGAAAGGTGATTTGCATCAACGAAATATGAAAATTGTACTTCTGGAATTATGTATGAAATAATTCAGGAGCTGAAACTCCTGCCATCACTCCCTCAGCACCGGAATCCAAGAAGGATAAGGAGGAATCCAAGAAGGATGAAGATGGAAAGAAAGTGGACAGAGGAGAGGCAGAGACACCGAAAGAGAACGAAGAAGGTGCTCATCCTATCCTAGATAATAATAGTTCGGGGTTGTTTGCCCAGAAACTCAAGAGTAGTTTTTATTTGAACAACCTGAATTAATCAAAAGAAATTTAGAATGGAAGTCAGAAACTAGATTAGCGTTCCTGATAAAAAAAAAATCTTTACATTAATTTTTATTTTAGCGTCTCCAGCGCCCCCAGCTTCACCAGTCCCTGCAACCGAAGAACCAACTACCAAGATAGGAGAGGAAGGGAAAGAGAAGAAGGAAAAGGATGAGGGATCCAAGAAAGCTGATAGAGGAGAAGTGGAGACAAAGAAAGAGAACGAGAAAGGTGCATTACGAAGAAAATCTTAGCTGAGTAAAGAAAGTTAAATTGTTTCCTTCGAAATCATGTATGAAACAATGCAGGAGCTGAAAGCCCTGCTCCCACAGCCTTATCACTGGAATCTTCCTCCGATCCAATTCCGCCTGAGGAGACCAAAACTGAAGGCGACAACTCTCAGCCGTCATGCGAAGGTTTTTCTTAACTCCTACTAACGCATCAATTATAAAAAAAGAATAATAAAATTTTTTATAAAAAATATTTTTCAGCATCTCAAGAAGCCCCAAAACCCGAGGAAAAAGCAACCACGGCAAACGCTCCGGAACAGAAGGGAGAGGAAACGAAGGAGAAGGAGGAATTCAAGAAAATTGAAGACGAAAAGAAGTCTGATGTTGGAGAAACAGAGACACCGAAAGGGAATGAGAAAGGTGTTTATATTATCCTGGCAGATAATAGTTTGAGGACTAGTTTTCTCAGAAATTGGGTGTAATTTTTATTGTAGTTATAATAAATGTGAAAAGCGTCGCCCCTAAAATCACAGTTTTTATTTTTATAATGTTACGAACAAATTATTTATTGACTATTTCAGTGGCCGAACCTCATAATAAAAAGGAAATTAAAATGGAAACCAGAAAATAGTTGATGAAACAAAATTAAATTAACTAAATTTCACATTAAAATAATTTTAGCGCCTGAAACGCCTTCAGCTGCACTAGTCCCTACAACAGAAGAGCCAACGGCAAAGACAGAAGAGAACACTGGAGAAGTAGAGAAGAAAGGAGAGGAAGGGAAAGAGAAACAGGAAAAGAATGAGGAATCCAAGAAAATGGATGGAGGGGAAGCAGAGAGACTGAAGGAGAATGAAAAAGGTGCCCCTATAGGGTTCAAACTTTGACGAAAGTATTAAAAGATGAAATAAAAAAATTAATTGCTTAAATGCAGGAGCCGAAAGTCCTGCCCCCACTTCCTTATCATTGGAATCTGCCTCCGATCCAATTCCGCCTGAGGAAACCAAAACGCAAGGTGACCACTCTCAGCCGCCATGCGAAGATTTTTCTTAACTCCTACTAGTGTATAAATTATAACAAAATTATTTTGAAAAATTGTATAAAAATTATTTTTCAGCTTCTCAAGAAGCCCCAAAACCCGAGGAAAAAGCAACCGCGGCAAAGGCTCCGGAACAGAAGGAAGAGGAAACGAAGGAGAAGGAAGAGTCCAAGAAGAATGAAGATGAAAAGAAGGCGGATGTAGATGTAGCAGAGACACCGAAAGGAAACGAGAAAGGTGCTTATCCTATCTTGTCCGATAATAGATTGAGGGCTGGTTTTTTATTGTAGTTGAATAGTGAAAAAGTGTCGGCTCTAAGATCGGATTTTTTTTAATAATATTACGAACAAATTATTTATTGACTATTTCAGTGGATCAACCTCATAATCAAAAGGAAATTAAAATGGAAACCAGAAAATTGTTGATGAAACAAAATAAAATAAACTAAATTAATTATAAAAATAATTTTAACGCCTTCAGCTGCACTCGACCCTGCAACAGAAGAGCCAGCGGGAAAGACAGAAGAAAAGGCGTCGACTGGAGAAGCAGAGAAGAAAGGAGAGGAAGGGAAAGAGAAGCAGGAAAATAATGAGGAATGCAAGAACGTGAATGGAGGGGAAGCAGGGAGACTGAAAGAGAATGAAAAAGGTGCCCACATAGGGTTCTAACTTTTAATAAAGTATTAGAAGATAAAATAAATTGTGTATGGAATAATGCAGGAGCCGAAAGTCCTGCCCCCACGGCCTTATCACTGGAATCTGCCTCCGATCCAATTCCGCCTAAGGAGACCAAAACGCAAGGTGACAACTCTCAGCCGGCAGGCGAAGGTTTCAAGCCTACTAAAGAATCGTTTATTTAAAAGAAACATTTATAAAATGGTTTTTAAAATGGTTTTGGCTTTTCAGTATCTCAAGATGCTCCACCTCGGGAAGCAAAACTCGAGAAGAAAATAACCGAAGAAGATACAAAGGTAGAAGCCGTAGAAGAGAAGAAAGAGGAAAGAAAGGAAGGCGGCAACTCTCAGCAAGCAGAAGAAGGTTAATCTAATTATTATAATAATCTGTAAATGAGATACAAAAACACTTTATTATAAAGAAATACTTTTTTTTTGCTGATATAGCGTAGCATTTCAGCATCTCAACATTCACTGACGGCAAAGGCGGAGGAAAAGCCAACCGATGGAGCTACGAGGGACGAGGCTCTGAATGAAGCAACGAAGGAGAAGGAGGAATCCATGAAGAAGCAGGAAGCGAAGAAGGCGGATGGAGGAACGGCAGAGACACCGAAAGAGAATGAGAAGGGTGCCACTAATAGCAATAGTAAAAACCGCAAATAAAACCCGGTTGCTTGCTCAGAAATACAGAAAAAAATTTCTTGCGTCTCAGCACTGAGATATTAAATAAGACGCAAGTTTATTGAAGAAAAATATTACAAATACAGAAAATGTTTCCGTAATAAATATGGAAAAAGTTTTCAGTGCAGTTTTATTATTACAAAGAATGATCTATCGCGTATTTCAGTCACCCGAACTCTTCTCGCCCCTCCCTCAAAATCGGAATCTCCCTGCGGCCAGGCAACTCCACCCGAAGAAGAAAAGACGCATAGTGGCATTTCGCCACCATCAAATGAAGGTTTTGACGATGACAAGGAGATGTAAGACAAAATATTACGAGATAGCGAAAACGGGATTAAAATGGAACTTAGAAAATAAATTAGAATTTTAAGAAATTTTGTATTCAATTTAATTTAGCGTTTCAAACGCCACCACCTGAAGCCGAGATGAAAGGAGAGGGAGAGAAAGAGAAGCAGGAAAAGGATGAGGAATCCAAGAAGACAGCGGATGGAGAAGAAACAGAGAAACCGAAAGAGAACGAGAAAGGTAAAGAAGCTGCTAAAGAAGCCCGAAATAGTAATGATAAAACATATTTAAATTATTTCTTACGAATCATCAGGAGCTGAAAGTCCTGCCTCCGCTCCTTCAGCACCGGAATCGACTTCCGAGAATCCTAAGCCTACGACAGCAGAAGCTTTGGAAGAAAAGAAAGAGGAAACGAAGGAGATGGAGGAATCCAAAAAGAATGAAGGTGAAAAGAAGACGGAAAGTGGAGAAGCAGAGACACCGAAAGAGGATGAGAAAGGTGTTCACCCTATCCTAGCAAATAATACTGCGTGGTGGTTTCCTCAGAACTTTTCTTAGTTGTAATAATTAATGTGAAAAAGCTTTTTTATTTATTTTTATATTACGAAAGAATTATCTAGTGCTAATTTCAGACACCCAACCTCCTGTCGTCACTCTTCCAGCACCGGAGCCTACCTCCGAGAATCCAATTCCACCTGAGGTGTCCAAAATGCAAAGCGACAGCTCTCAGCTGACAGGCGAAGGTTTTAGTGCTAAATATTCATTTGTAAAATGTTAAGAAAAAAACTTCTTTGATTAACGCGAATTTTACAGCATCTCAAGAAGCCCCGCGGGATGCAAAACACGAGGAAAAAGCAACGGAAGGAGCAACGACGGCAGAGGCTACGGAACAGAAGAAAGAGGAAACAAAGGAGGAATCCATGAAGAATGAAGATGAAAAGAAAGCAGATGGAGGAGAAGCGGAGACACCGAAAGAGAACGAGAAAGGTGCTCACCTTAGCAAATAATACTGCGGGGTTTCCTTAGAATTTTTCTTTACGAGTATGACAAGTGTTACCTTAATTTTAAAATTACGAAGGAATGATATATTGCCAATTTCAGTCACTCAGCTTCCTGTCGCCACTCTCCCAGCACCGGAACCCACCTCCGAGAATCCAGTTCAGCCCGAATTGGCCAAGACGCAAAGCGACAACTCTCAGCCGGCAGAAGAAGGTGCTTTTTCTAATTATTAAAATGGCTTGTAAATGAGATACGATAATACTTATGATATAACTTTTTTTTAATGATAAAGTAGTTTTTTCAGCATCACAAGTTTCGCCGACTGCAAAAACCGAGGAAAAAACTACAGAAGGAATTACGACAGCGGAGGCTCCGGAACAGAAGAAAGCGGAAACAAAGGAAAAGGAGGAACCCAAGAAGAATGAAGAGAAAGAGAAGGCGGACAATGGAGAAGCAGAGACACAGAAAGAAAGCGAAAAAGGTTTATAATCATAAAAATAGAAACCAAAAATTGCTAGCCTTCAAAAGTAATTAATAAATAATATTAATAAAATGACTATTTTAGTGCCGCCTCTTGCTCCGCCGGCCCCGCAAGAGTCGACTGCAGCTTCTGCACAAAAGTCGGCAGCTATTCCAGAAAGACAGAAGAATTCTGCCGATGAGAAGAAGAAGGAAGGAGGAGTAGCAGTGAAGGAATCCGCCGGTAAGACGACAATCCGTCCAGTTTCATGACTATTTGTAGGAGAATCGATGTTCACAGCACATTTAACTAACTGTAGAAAATTTTGCATTCGAATGTGGCATCTTATTGATTCACTTATCACGAAAACTACCGTATTCAGCAGCGCCGACCGAATCGGTCGCACCGGGACCCGATCGTGCGCCGGCGTCTGGGTCTTCGCCGCCGGAACCGCTTCCAGGTCTGGTCAACTTAAAGGCGCACGGAACTCAACCGTGGACTCTTTGCATTTTCCTGACCACTGTCGTCACTCAAAAATAATTTTCTTCAGCCAAGAATGACGAGACGACCGCCCTCGGGCAGAAGAACGCAGAAAATGAGAAGCAACCCGAAGTCAACGCCAAGGAAGAGGCTAAAGAGCATGCGGCGAAAAGGAGCGAGGTCACGAAGAAGCTAGAATTATCCCTCATTATATGCATACTAATTATAATTATATTAATTATGACAAAAATTGTTAATAATTAATGTTGACAATAAAACTTTTTCAGCCACTAACCAAGTCTGAGCGAAAGAAGGAGAAGAACGAAGAAATTCCCAAGTCAAAGGGAAAAAAGAGTCGCAGGAGCGGAAAGGAATCTGGAACGGGAAAGAGCAAGAAGAGCAAGGAGGGCAAGAGCAAGAAGAAGAAGAAGGAGAAGAAGGGGGAAGGAGAAGGAAAGAAGAGCGTGAAGGACGAGGAGAAGGGAGAGAGAAAGAAGAGTGGAAAGAAGGAAGATTGAAAGAAGAGTGGAAAGAAAGAAGAGAAGAAGGAAGAAGGAAAGAAGAGTGGAGCGGAGAAGAAGAGAAGGGCCAAGTCATCCAAGACCAAACAATAAAGGGCGCATGAGAATTGTCGTTTTACAAAGAAAGCACAAGATGAATTTCTTGGACATATGGGGAACAGTGGAAAAGTAGGGAAGAGTTAGCGAGAACCGATGATAAGGTGGTTCTCCAAGACTATCCCGCCATTTCCTTTTATATCACCTATTTTATTGTTGCTCTAAAGCCGAGTGCCTGATAATCGAATTGCAAAGTGAAATCCCATGTCTCACTCACACCCGAACGTCAGCCACAGTGAAGCCTAACTACTGTAGAGCGGAATGTACATCACAATGACTTAATCACATTAAAATTTATAATCAGCATTGTGTACAAAACAAAACAAAACAATTGTAAACATAACGAGGATGCAATAGACTGAAGTCTACAAAAAGACCCCGTCACTATTCTGGAAAGGCTTCTTTTCTCGCTTCTTAACACGGTCAAAGTCCGCCTGGCTGAAGATGCTCTTGTCCTTCTGGTTCTTCTTCTTCATCTTGCCCTTTCTATAAAGAAATAGTTTGTTGCCTCAATAAGTACAACTGTACAATTAAAGTAGATCATATTATATTTCTACAATTAAATATAAAGTAAATTTATAATTCTGAATGCGGCAGCAAAGCTATGGCAGGGTAAAACGGTAAGTCATTAATATTTTTTCAACTGCATAGATAACTCAATCGAGAACTACTTTGAAGTGAAGTTGGTCCTTCTCTCTCTCTCACCCCTTCTCTCTCTCAGTATCTCTCTCACTCTCTCGCTCACCCTCTCTCTCTTTCTCTCTCTCTTTCTCACCTGTCTCTCTTCGGCTCCCGCATTCCGTCAATCTTCTGTCGATCCTCTCGCACTTCTTGTGTAGAAGGAAGAGATCGGGAGTGATGGCGCACCAGATCCAAGGCCTACAAAAGCACATAGATAGTAGCTAATATTTTACTCAATTTAATGATACTTTTTAAATAATTTTCAATTGTTGCTTGCAGTTAGTTCGAACAATAACTTTAAGTGAAGACTCCAGTCTAGCACTATTCAACTTGATGTTGAACAATTGAAAGTGCTGAAATTCGCAATAAAAAAAACGAACTAACAGCGAGTGGTCATATTGCTAGCCATCACTTTCTTCCTATCTTTCTCTCTCTCCCTTTCTCTTGAGTCTCTCACTTTTTCGCCATATTTCTCTAGCTCTCATTTTTAATGCTAACTTTTTACCCTCACTTCATCGCACTGCTCATATCCATCTTCCCTCTCTGAAAAGCGAGCGACTTCCACTATCTTCTCCCCCTGATGGGCTCTGTTATCCTAGTCTACGCGCGAGAGTGCATGCAAATGGTGGAGAGCGTGAGAGAAGCAGAGGGTGGTTGATCTCTCCTTATTGTTAGTGCTCTGTTCATCTGCTTCTGACCATTCTCTACCTCTTCTCTCGCCCTCTTTCACTTCATCCCCTCACCTACTCCCTCGGTCAACATTTCTAGTGCTAGACCACCATCCGCAGTAGGAGAGGCTAGAATAGTGTGTTGCTGATCTGCAGCTATTCACTCTTTGTTGTATCCAAGACCTCGGGATCACATCAGTCAACTCTCTTCATACTACCACTTCTGTCACAGTATCAGATGGCTCTCTCTACTACATCTACCGCATGTCATTCTCTCATTCTTCTAATCGTTCTATTCGACGCTACTTCAATCGTTTGCACCGTGGATATTGTTAGTGTTTTCATGATAAGGAAGTATAAATATCTAAATAGCCTTACAACTACAAATGATTATAATCTTCTACAAGAGTTCGCAATGTTATATTTCACCTTCCTTCAGCAAGAGAAATGTGAGGGGTGCATCCGTCTCTTTGGGCTACTTCAAGCAAGAATCCCAGACGTGAACAGTGTCACCTTCCAAGGATTCAACGATGCCCTTAAGGTCGGAAGTGAGGAAGTGCTCAATGAGCGCGGCGAAACAATCATAGAGATGAGCGAGAAAGAACAAGGGATGAATAGAGAGATAGAGAGAGGGAGAGAAAGAGAGGGGGAGAGAGAAAGAGAGAGAGAGGATACGAAAGAATGGGAAAAGAAAGAAAATAAAACCAATGTGATTTATGAAACTTTTTCAAGTGTTTTCGCTATATTTTCATCCCAGACCCCACTCGTAAAACGGAAGTGAATGGTGAAGCTTATTATTCCTCACGAGTCATATCTAATTGTGAATCCAGTACTAGTAGGTATAGGTACTGTACAGTAAAGTATGCTCTTCATATACGCGGATGGTGCAGTGAAGTAGCAGAGAGAGAGAGAGAGAGAGAGAGAGAGAGAGAGTGAGAGAGAGAAAGAGAAATATATACATTATTTCACTTAAAGGAACGCTGCAAGATGTTGTGTATAGGGTTCTCTGTCAAAGAATAAAAGGCCACTGTTGCGGACCCAGCTTAACTAAAATGTTGGTGGGTCAGAGGTGGCCCCGAAACCAGGGTGGGTTTTTCGACAGTACCACTTTACCCATGGTTCTCTGATTGACCCCTCTTCTCTATTCCAGTTAGCCTGCAGTGAAGTGCTGCATCGTCAGGTGACTCTGTGCCCCTCACTGGTCTCTGTGCACGGGATTCGTGCCTACACTCACGTCAAGGTTCGTCAGAGGGATTCAGATGCATTTGACAGTGTGTCATCTCTCGATACTTTCTATTCTCTCTCTCTCTCTCTCTCCCTCCCTCTCTCTTTCTCTTTCATTCTCGCTCTCTCTCTCTTTCTCGCGCCCTCCCTAACAGTCTCTCTTTCTCTTCTCTCTCTCCTCTATTCTCTCCCTCTTTCATTTTACCCGCCAAAGACAGCATCATCTCAAGAAGCCAGCAAATTAAACATGATTCAAAATGATTAAGCCATTATCCCTAAAACCAAAAACCAAAACTCCTCAAGCAGTGATGCACTTGCCAATAGATGACACAACCTAGTTAGTGTTGCCTGGATTAGTCATCTATATCATCTCTCTCTATTTGTCTCTCTCACTCGCCCTCGTTCTCTCTCTCTCTCTCTCACACTCCCCTTCGCTTTCTCTCTCTCACCCCTCGCGCTCTCTCTCGCTCCTCTTCGCGCTCTCTCTCCCTCTCTCTCTATCATCTCTCTATCTCTTAATCTCTCTCCCCCTATTTGCAGCGAATGGGTGGCCGCGTTGATCCAAGAAGAGAGTGCGAGCACGCCAAGCTGTGTTAAATGCCAAAAAAGGAACGCTCATTGCTAGTCACACTTTTTACACTACTCAATCGGATATTACCATTCTCTATGCCAGTTATTTTTGAAATGCTAGTAATTAAACACACCCAAGTATTTTTGAACAGCAGCCTTAATCCTAATAAATATTTAACATTAAAAATGCGCCTCGCATACAAATAAAACTTATTGCAAAAGATGATGCCCGTGATCTCTCCATGTTTGTTTCTCTTTGAAAACATCTTCCTAATAATGATGTTATATATATATATATATATATATATATATATATATATATATATATATATATATATATATATATATATATATATATATATATATATATATATATATATATATATGAACCAACGTATGCAAGTGACCCAGCAGGTGCTAATGAATACAATGGAATGCGATTAAAAATCCCCGACATTGTTGAATTGCCCAGACATGAAAGAACAGCAAACTACTCTTAAAGGCGGTCCTAAAACGAGTCCATAGTTGTTTACTGCAGTATTCCGCAATGACATCAGAAGAGATAAAGAGAGAAAATTCCCAACAAATAGAATAGGAAAGTGCAATTAAAGTTCAGTCTATTGACACCAACCAAAAATACTACTCTTTTTCCTACTTTACGGATACCTCGATGTAGATTTCAATAGATAATAATGACATGTCGGCGAAGGATGAATGAAAGCTGATTGGCAAACCAGTACGTACATCTCCTGGTCACAAAAGTCGGCAGCTGCTTTTATTCAAATATAATACTCGTTTTCGAACATAATTAAAGTAGTATTTTTCTCACCGCACCATATAAGTTTGAACATAATTTCTTTTGATAGGACAGTGAGAAGGAAAATATCATCTAGAGAGAAGATGAATAGAGGCAGAAAGAGAGACAGAGAGAGAGAGAGAAAGAAAGAAAGAAACAGAGAGAGAAGACAGAACCATACTTGCTTCTCGTTGAGCGTGAGTTTCCCGGCATATCGGATGTACTTGAGATTGCGATCAGTGAAGTCGGTTGCCCTTCTCTTGCGTGCCTCATCCAGCAAGGAAACTCCCTGTGAGAAAAGTCTATACTTTTAGTATTTTCCAAATCATTTTCTATCCTTACAATTAAGCTTCATTTCACTTACAAATCGCTTACGTCTCCACATACGAAATCAAGTCCGTAAGCAAAGCAATTAAAGACTTTGTCTCAGATTCGCTCCTTGACAACAAATTAGAAGGAATTCTATAGGAAGAAAGAGAGGAGAGAGAGAGGGAGAGAGAAGGAGAGAGAGAGGGAGAGAGAGAGGAAGAGAGGAAAGGAGAGAGAGAGAGTTACATAAGCTTGGCTAATTGTACGGAAGCGTCTAGGCTTGCCTTTGCAGGGGTTTCTAACCCTAGGAATGTGAAGGTATTTGGGCGAGAGAAAGGCGATTGGAACAAAAATTGCAGGGAAGCATTTCTACTATCTCTGCAGAGCTCATTCGTGAGTGTCTACCCGTTCGACCTTTAAACCAGTCACAGTTTCCTAATCAGAAAAAAAAATTATGCTTCCCGAGGATTTAGCGATCAATGTCAGACGTATGATGTTATAAGCCAATCCAGAGATCCCAGTTTCCGGTCAGAGCAGTAAAACACGGCCGTCCACTCTTGGACATGTAAGACAGTGCCATCAGATTCCAGCAACTCTTCCAATTGCGCATTCTTTCATATACATCAAGCAAGACAACAGTCAGTCTTTCTTGGGATGAATGAACAATATTATATTGAGAGCCGGAAATATATATAGGAGAAACAATGGAGAAACCAGAGCAGCTTGCCAGGCGATATTGCAAGATTTGTAGCATAAAACGGAAAGCCTTCAAAGAATGATATTAGGAGCTGTAGGAAAAATGAGGGGACAAAAAGGGAAGGGACAAAGCGAGACACAACGACTAACTGTAAGAGAGTGGTGAGAGTAGGAGCAACCGAGAGAGAGAGAGAGAGAGAGAGAGAGAGAGAGAGACAGAGAGAAAGAAGAGGGGGGAGAGAGAAAGAAAGAGACAGCGTGACAAAGAGTGAGAGAGAAAGAAAGAGAGTGAGAGAGGAATACAAAGAGAGAGCGAGAGAGAGAGAGAGAGAGAGAGAGAGAGAGAGAGAGAGAGAGAGAGAGAGAGATAAAGTAACCCTCTGTTGTGCTGCATCGCTGACGGCCGCCTTGACGAGGTACTGCTCTTCCTCGGAGAGCTTGATTGCTCCTTTCGCAGCGGCACGGAGCTCCAGCTGAAACATGTTTACTGTTCCGCTTTTCTTGTTTTGAGAAAGTAATTGCCAGTATTAAACATATTAAAGCGCATCTATTTATAACTTAATATTCTATATATATATATATATATATTTAAGTTTTATTATATTAAAAAAAACATATCAAAACCGAACCTTGGCCGCTTGGATTCGCTGCGCGGCTTCGCCACTGCGCGCAGCGCGCTTCTCCTTTTTCGCCTTCTTTTTCGCCTCGGATATTCCGTCTTCTGTAAGAAAAAAGGAGTGAGTTACTAGCTGTTAGTCTTCAAAATCTTTCTTGTTCTGTATAACCAATCTCACCAAATAGATAGAGCTATAACACACAAGATGCATCTGCCTTGTCAATCAGTGCAAATTTTCAGCAAATTGTTTTTAAACATGTTAGATTCTCATATTTATGAGCCTATTTATCACATTCCACGTGCCATTGCGCTTCATCGCAACATTCTTCTTTCTAACTCACAGCTCTGCTTAGGTGTCAAATTCACTCATTATGTTTACGCATCAGACATCATAAAAATTGACGCTTGTTTCGTAAAGACTTCTATTAATATTCGCGCTGAAGTACTACTTTCAAGCTCGGTACCCACCGTACGTCTCGGATTCAATCATCTCAGTCTCTCTTTCTCTCTCTCTCTCATTCTCTCTCTCTCTCATTCTCTCTCCCTGCCTCTCTCGCTCTATCTTTAGCTCTCTCTCTCTCCATCTCGCTCTCTCTCTCTCCATCCCTAAATCTCGCTCTCTCTCTCTCTATCTCTCGATATCATAAGTATCATAGTGCTAGGGACTATCCCTAGACTGCGCATGTCCACGACAATCACAAGAGTAGGTGAAAGTAATTGTTATGCAGAGGCAGGTTGGGAAGCGCGTCAGAGCGATGGCTAATGATGTGATTGTGAGAGGAAGTGGACTAGACACTTTTGAAGAGCTTGGTCAAGAGAGAGAGAGCAAGAGAGAGCGAGAAAGAGAGAGAGAGAGAGAGAGAGAGAGAGAGAGAGTGGCAGCGAGAAACAGAAAAAGAGAGGGAGTGAGAAAGAAAGAGTGAGGAGACTGAGAGCAATAAGGAAGATGAATTGGATGACGTTCAGTGGTTCGAGTAAACTAGCAATGGCCCCAACTGGTTAGAGCTTCTAGATGCATTAAATTCGAATTACTGGATAGGAAACATACGGAATGGAATCAGCAAAGTACAACCTCTCTCGCTCTCTCGTTTTCAACCTCCTCTCCTTTTGATCACCTTCACATTCTCTCTCTCTCTCTGTTTCTTCTCTCTCTCTCTTTCTGTTTCTTCTCGCTCTCTCTCTCTCTCGTCCTTTCTACGCTTGCATGTTGTGTCTCATATCTTTCCCACAACGAAACTATCTACAACCTCCCACGCCCTTTTTCCATCCCATTGCGCATCCAAATCATTAGCATCCCTTGATAACCCGAGATGAAAGGGTAACAACAGTGCATCCTATTTTTAGTGTTTGCCTTCATATTTCCGAATATGAAGTAGAGTGTTCCTCTAATAACTAAAATCATGGTGATTTAAAACACAAACCTTGTTCGATGTGCGAGAGCATCTTCAACAGTAGATCCTCCGACATGGCTCGACGCGATTCTGAATGCATAAAGTGAAACAATAAAAAAAATACGGTATGTGAGCATCTACCAGGCTCGCGCCACTCTTGTCCAGCTTGCTGTTTCGTCGTTGGACGATAGAGGCCCAATGGCCTCGAGGGCAGCTTGCTGTTTCGTCGTTGGACGATAGAGGCCCAATGGCCTGGCCTCATCTTTCACAATCTACAGTAAACGCTATTCTCTGTCTTCAAATGCACAGTAGCTAAGCAGAATACGCTTTCGTCAAAACCTCTAAATTGCAGCCTTACTTTCCGGTAATAAATGCTACAATTTGCAAGCCCATTACCATGTTTCCCTCTTATGATTAAGGATCTCTAGATGATGACGGAGTTTAAATGTCAACAACTCACTAATCGTCCCTTTAGTGTGCCTGACTAATTTCTTCTCAGCAATGATCTGCGCGATCCTGAAGCAACAACAATAACAACAATAATGTTGTTGTCCACTGGCTCATCACGGATTCAATCAGAGATCTCCTCCGGATTTCTTCCGAGGGCGGTGCTTGTATGCCACACCCATAACTCCATGGGAAGAACAACCACGCCCCCTTCCCCTCCTCGAAGTAACCCCATCGGAGTTCAGAACCCCCAGCAGACCTCATACCATTGCCTTCGTGGTGGACGAACAGAGCACTCTTCTTCTCAGGAACCTTTCGGGCTACTTCTATTTGAGGTCATAATAACATTTAGAATTTGTAGTCTTGGCTCTAAGAAAGCGCGGGCATTATCCGAGAACCCACTAAAACCACTGCGCAGAACATACAAAGCAGAAGCGTTCAGAAAATAGAATACCTTTTTGTTCATTCCTTTTTTCCTCCTTTCTCCGGGCATACATCCACATCAACAAGAATTGCCGCCGTTATTCTACCCAATGAGAGCCGTACAATAGGAGATAACACTTATTCTTTCATTCATATTACTTTAATTAATACTGATTAATTTAAATAGTTCATTTAAAAAATACAATCAAATAGATCGAATGGCTCTCCGAAACGGAAGTAGAAAATTCGAGATAGGAACAAGATTCCTGAGCCTTGATATTTCCTGAACCCTTTGCTTGGTCTCGGATGGCACATGCACTTCCGTGCTTTCTTCCCGTTTCGGTGTCAGATTGCGCTCTTTAAACTCTGTTCCACTTATTTCATTCGCTTTCAAGGTCTTTTCTATATCTTGATGTCTCTCGAACACTCCTGTGATGTGGCAGCAAACAATTCTCTTTATTTTCTTCTTACCACCTTTTTCCGTTTCTCTCTCTCTCTCTCTCTCTAAATGTTATCCATGCACGTGAATGAAACCTAGCCGCAAGCTTATCGTTAGCCCGGATGCCCTGACCAAATAGTCCAGTTTGACGGATAAATCCCTTCCGTAATCCTTAGCCTATGCAGGAATGACACATTGGATCGCAACTCTCCTTCTACTACTCGTTAGCACTTTCTTCGTCGCTTCCGCGTTTCCTATTTCCTACTCCCGCTCAAGCGCCTTTCGGCTGCCGAGGATCGGAAGGTCAGTGCCATTCAGCATGCAGCTATCTAGAGTAGTACTTTAGCGACTGTTGCGAGGGGGCACAACCCCTCTTCCTCCCTAGGCTAGGATCTTGCAAAATAATTAGCTTCACTTTGCAAAACCAGAGATGAGGATGTCATCAACCTCTTATACCAAAATGGGATGGGAGTTGGGTGGATGAACATCCTCTTTTCCTACAATCCTTTCCACTCTTCAGCACCGCCGACCACCCAGCCGATAAGGCTTTCCTTCCGGTTGCCAACATTCTGCATCGTCTCTTCAACACGGGCGCCATGGAAGCCCTCGAGGCCATTGGGCCTCTATCGTCCAACGACGAAACAGCAAGCTGGACAAGAGTGGCGCGAGCCTGGTAGATGCTCACATACCGTATCCACCGGCTCAGTCATTTAGTTACCGTAGCTAACCATGACTCACACTCGTTACAATAACCACGCGCTACATCGGACCCGATTTCCAAGTCTCAATATCCCGGTTCACAAAACGTAATAATGAACACCCAAGTTATTCCCAGGAACTGAGAAAATCACTTATATAGCAACCCCGATAAAGACATATTCCCTTGTTCTGTGATAAAGATATTCTAAATCGGATGTATTACTTGGACGATATGATTGAAACGTCTCTGTCTTGTGAGTGAACGAGTGACTAAAAAAGGAACAATAACAATTTATCGGCACATCTCGAGGACTCGAGCAAACATGACAGAGGGAAACAACTCTGTTTAGAATGGCCAGTTCAGTCACGACGCTCAGGGAGTGTTGGAGTTGGGTCCGCGCTTGCGGCCGGGGCCAGAGACGGCGACGTTCACGAAGCGACGGTTGTACTGGATGCGGCGGTGAGCACGGCCTGCAACATTCATAATATATCGTCATAATCATATTAAATTATGCTTAAAAAGAATCCTACAATACTCCAAATTTGTATTTTAATGAAATAACATTTTATTTTACCAACTTTCTGTTTTACGCATCTAGGTCGATTACCATTCTCTTCAATCTCTTCTTCAACTTTTCACCTCCGTGGAATTCAATACCCCGCAAATAAACACGAGCATTTTTCACCCACAATGAGCTAAATAAGGAAGCCCACCCCTTAACTAACGCGTCGTTGAACACTTTTTCCATACGCTCCCCACTAACTTAGCTACAGTAGATACTTAACAATTACCGTGGAAACTCATACGCGTGCAATACATTGAATCACTACAGCTGATACGAAGTTAATCCGTCTGATATACATGTGAGTTCAAGACTAGGCTAATTAACAAGTTGTTGAATTCATCTCAATACTCGCTCTCATGATTCATCCACTTCTTATTTCTAATCAGACAAGCATTGTCAAGGAATTCCACGTGCAAAGTCGGTTATCCCAAGCCCTCACGATAGAAGTTTGTTGATGTAGTTTTCCGAAATCGCTGTTTTTTTTTTAAAATACAGCATCAAATCTCACCAGTCTTCTTCTTCTTCTTTTCCTGCTTCTCCACCTTGGGAGTCTGGGCGCGGACCTTGCCGGCACGAGCGAGCGAACCGTGCACCTTTCCTGAACAATAACAGCTATTATCTCTCTTCCTCTCGAATTCAACACCATGAATATCTTATACGATTGAGCTGAAAGAGCCAGCGAAATTAAGATTTTTATTTATTTATTATTTCTCTCATCACAAATATTGAGGCGTATGAAACGGGATAAAATTGAGCTCATCCGCTTATGTTTACGCAATGAATCATCATTAATTCAAATTTACTACCTCCGAGAAGACGAGCCGACAGGCTGATGGTGCTTCCCTCGGTCAGCTCGTACGAAGAGAGCGAACGCTCCTCATCGTCAAGGAGAGCGATTCCGTTGTACAGGACAAAGTCCTCGGCGCCGAGGCGAGCCTTAAAAATCATATCTTTGCTTTGCGTTCCTAGAAAACTTGTGAAACTTCACTTTATCTATATTATCAATATTCATGCACTATATAGGTAAAACATATATTTTAGAAATCTTTTTTCTCATCATAAAAGCGAGCAAGAAAGACGACAATATGAGATTCGAAAGAAATAGACAAGAATAAAAAGAGAAAGCACCTTGAGCTGGCCAACAGTGACGTCGGGCGACGTCTCAACGCAGGCGCAACCGCCATCAACCGAGTTGATGAAGAGCTGCATAATTTCTGTGCTGCCTCAGCAGATTACCACTGCAAAGAG
Source organism: Allodiplogaster sudhausi (assembly GCA_945643635.1). NCBI lineage: Eukaryota > Metazoa > Nematoda > Chromadorea > Rhabditida > Diplogasteridae > Allodiplogaster > Allodiplogaster sudhausi. The sequence goes on from CALZFC010000130.1 coordinate 424,320, forward strand.
AGAGAAAGCTTACTGAAGCCATGAACAGAAACAACACGCAAAAAGCCGCAAACTAATGAATTCCAACAGCAAAAATCGAAGCATACATGAGAATTTCGATGTTTCATCATGCATTTGATGAAGAAAATGAACAAAAATCAATGTCAACGTGCTAGAATTTGCGCGCGATTTCACTGAATGCTGTCATTGCTACAAACAGATGCGTGTAAAAGAGCAAAAACTTTACACACAACAAAGAACAAAGCTAAAATAAAAGAATTAAAACGGCTTTACTTGATAAAAGAGAGGAGCACGTTTAACTTCGCTGATAGTAAGCAGGCATGATACGCAGCGAAATTAGTGCGCGAGTTCAAATGGAAGTGCACATGTACTGTAAGAAAATTCTCATAACTTTGGGCGGAAGAATCCTCGCGTGCAAATTTTCTTGGATTTGCTTCTTAACTTTATTTTTCTTGAAATTTTGCTTTTTTTTATGTTATATGTTGAATTTATTTTTAAAGGTAACGTCAAAAGTATATTGTTGACTTTCCAAGATCATTCCAGCAGCTCTTCCATGTCTGGAACCCCGCAAGTGAAGCATTCAGCATGTGGCTTTCCTGGCATTGATTCGTACTTTGCGTTTGCGACTGCGGCCGGGCGTGCTCGCCAGGCAGAGGCAGTGACGCCGCGCGGCAGAAAGCGCAAGGGCGCCGCGTCCGCGCGATCCCCTCGCGTCCCTTCTTACAGAATTGAAACAGTTGAAGACGACGACGATGAGACTGAAGAGGTTTTCGTGGAAGTTATTTTATTTTTTCTAGTTTAAAATGGGTCTTTTATTGTTGTTGTTGTTATTCACTTAAATACTGATGATTCCCCGAAGGTTCGTGCCTTTTGCCCAGAATAAGTGTTTTAAAGTACTGAGCAAAGTTATGCTCATTTTTTTTATTTAACATTTTACACGGTGTTGCTTTTATTGTGGAAGTTATTTTTTTTTTACAAAACCTTATACAAACTCGAAATGCCTAGATTATTGTGAGCGACTCGGAGCGCGAGACAACGCCTGCATCGTCCACAGAGACGCCGTCAATGCGGCAGCAGCACCGGCTGACCCTCCCGATGCCACCCGATTCGCCCGTGTCTCCGTCTCCCTCGAAGCCGCGCCCCCCTCCACAACAGCAACCCAATCCACCAAAGTTGTCGTGCCATTACTTACTATGCAAAACAAATTCATTTTTCTCTCATCAATGAACTCATCGGGGCAAGTTTCCTGAGGACATTTTTTTTTGGTCGTGAGGTCAGAATACCGAAATAGTACCCTTACTACCTTTAAGCTCATTTAGAGACGTCGAAAATTTTCCTGATTAATACCGTGCCAATATCTTTTAACGTAACTTCGTTTTTTTTTCCCGAAATGGAAATCTCACATTTATACATCATTTGCATGTGTTAGATGCTTCTAGCATGCTATATTTAAAGGTAACTATATTTGTATGTAAATTCTTGATTTGCTCCAGAAAGGGACGCGCTCTGAATGAGACGGATGGGATGGCATTCGACTTCTCCGCTGACCCGAAGTTGTTGAGTGTGCAGAAGACACTCATGGCCATCGTCGACCCGGTCCGTTATCATTTCAGACACCAACTTATTGTAATAATAGTCATTTATAAAGAAATATACAATGAATATTTGTCCATCCGCTTTTCAGCAATATGCTTTTACGCTCGAATTTCGTGGTATAATCCTGTATAATTATGATTTAAAGAGCACCACTAAGAAATATATCTCCAGCAGTCAGATACAATACCCAATAGTCAAAAAGTAGCAAAGGACATATATTACAGGAAGGAAAGAGCAAGAACCCGGCTGCGGTTCGTACATATGTCGCAGCGACCACTGCATGCTGTGTTGATGAGATCAACAGCAACAAGGTGGTGCTCATCAATCCACTATTCCATTTTCCATTTTGAATGGCTTGTCTTAAGCTTGCATTCTTTCTGCTGAAAGCTTACACTACTTTTATTCATATTTTTTCTCACTACATTTATGAGCTATTCACATTGTTGACTGTGCCTGGAGCTACAGTCATTTGAACCTGTTTTGTAGACCCGCCAGCCATGGAAGCCCGGGAATTCCCGAATGGGCATCGCTTCCATCGGCGACTTCAAGACAGCGAATGGCCGCCCGGTAACCAAGCAGATCCGTCGGGTCTTTCCCGAGAACAATAGTGACGTCAGCTATACCTTATACTTTCCTAGTTACCGTAATTTTACCAGCTTCCCGTTGAATATAATATGAGTATTGTTATATTAGAGAAATATTTTTGTCACGCCTGCCAGAGAGCGGTCAGAAACCCTAAATAAAAAAAATTCTGGCTATTTCGCATCTGGATAGCCCTTGATGCAGGTTGATTCGAAAAAAAAACCCAGGGTTTTTGGAATTTAAGGTTTTGTTCTCTGGTTAGTTGGAGGGAAACATTTGAGATGTATATATCGCTTGTTGAGGAGAGCCAAAGTGATGGAGGGCCCCTAGTCGCAGGACCCTCTTCTACAGGACCATTCAACGGCCTCACTGGATCAGGTCGACCGCGATTCTTCGGCAATAGGTTAAGAGCCTATTTTGGAGCTTCTTTGTGAAAGGTGACCAGACGGTTTAGAATAGGTAGAGGAATACTCAGAACGCCTGGATGACCGTGAGTTAGCTAGATGCTAGCTACTTTAAGTGGGACGTACTGGGAGATGAAACTAATAGATCTTTGGAAACCATGATCAACTGCATTGGCGCTGCTCTAGAGAAATGGCCTCATTTTTTTGTTCGTTTTCTGGTACTAGTGTTTCTTTATTTAAACAATTAAAATAATTAGAAAAAAGTATTTATGGAGTTTTTCCAACTTATTCGTGACATGCTTTGAAATAAATGTCCTTTTCTATTTTAGGCCGGTTGGTAGTTTCCGGCCCCCTTCGAAAGCAAACAGCGTTGGAGCGGGCAGTTTCTCGCACAACAAGACTGGAGGCTATGGAGGCTTCCCGCCTGGGTCAATTTCGGAACTATGGGGTAAGTGTGTCCTTGAAATAACGTTCTTATCAGCTTTTCTTAAATTAGAAGCACAGATTTGTGTTTAATCAATTCTGTTGTTGCTTTTTATTATCATTTAACCCACAAAATCTATATTTTCCTACAGCTGCTGGAGGAAAAACCGGACTTGCTGCCGAGCCATCTCTGAAGAATTTTGACATGCACATTATTAATCTCATCGAATCGGAGGTTTGAAATACTGTATTAATTTATTTCCCTTGGAAAATTTTGGGAATTTTACGAACGATTGTGTACACTTATTGTTGGAAGCAGAAGAAGATAAATATAAATATATATTACATGTTTCTGTTTCTAGATTATGTCTCTGGACGGATCTACGACATGGGCAGATGTTGCGGGACTGGAAGGGCCCAAAAAGATTCTTAAAGAGATTGTCGTCTGGCCTTTCCTCAGACCTGACATCTTCAAGGTTGCTTACTCATTTTGTAACTGATTTAAAAAGATTCAATACCTCAATTCTGATTTAGGGAATCCGTGCCCCTCCCAAAGGTGTTCTTCTCTTCGGCCCTCCGGGAACCGGCAAAACGATGATTGGTATTTTTTTCTTTCTTACAAGCATGCATCTAAAATAAAGGAAAACTTACAAGTAAATTTATAGAGGATGGAAAATATCAGCTTAGATACATTGTTCGTAGGACAAGAGGGCAGAAAAGATTTCGAGGTTGTCAAACTTGAGGTGTTCTTTCATTACCTCTTTTGCTGCCCAAAAACAGTCTCAGCGGTCAGGCGCCATTCTACAGTATTCTTCGGCCTGGGGCGGCACACTACTTGACTCATCCTAGACCATTTGATCGCGTTGGGAATCGAACCTGCACCTTTCGGACAGCTCGAACCCAGCACAACCAATACACTGCGCCCATGCTGTGTAATCTCAATAGAAAACAACTGTTCGCTGTTCCATTTTCTTTCTCCTTCTGGATATGAAGCTTAAAGAGAGGTCAATCACAGGTCCTAGAGAGCTTGATAATGTAATGAAGGGTACAGTTATTAGATAACCTTAGATTAGATCATTCTGGTTGGGGGCGGGGCAGTTTTGGCAATACTGAGAATGTACGAAGGAGATAAGGTCAGGAGTGTGGGGAGAAGGCAAAAGATAGGGAATAGAAGGAGTTGTGAGGAGGAATTGAGAGTACCGACTGAGATAACTACCTGAGAAGTACCGCAAAGAGAGCCACCCTTTCCTTTTTCAGGCCGCTGTGTCGCTTCTCAATGCCGCGCGACCTTCTTCAACATCTCTGCCTCATCACTGACCTCCAAGTGGGTTGGCGAAGGAGAAAAGCTTGTGCGTGCACTCTTCGCCGTCGCCAGAGTCAAGCTGCCTTCTGTTATCTTCATTGATGAGGTACCGTATACCTTTTCATCGAGAATACGGTAGTAGTTTGTTGAATACATTCGATGTTTTCATTATCATTGATTTCCAAAATGTTGCTGTCTACTTAACATGCCCACCCTGATTTTGAGCCTTCCAGGAGTCATACCACATTCTGATTTTGATATAAGAATTGTGTTTTTACTCTCCCCACCTTGCTTACCGAGCTCCATGCCCCCTTCCCCATCCGTGTTTTCCAAGCTGTCGACAGTGTGATTGATTCCCCGTCTACTTATAAGGAATTTCCATGCAGAAGCTCTGCCTGAAATGTTTCTCAAGTAGACCAATATTTAAAAATATTGTACACCTATGATTTATCATTTTGATACCATTTGTATCCTCAGGTCGATTCGCTGCTATCATCGCGGAGCGAGAGTGAACACGAGTCATCAAGGAGAATCAAGACAGAGTTCCTTGTTCAACTCGATGGAGTGGCCACCAGCAGAGACGAGAGACTGCTTGTACTCGGAGCGACCAACAGGTTAGAGAGTCAGACAAATATTATCTATTACTTATAAAATTTAAAATAAAAAAAGGAAGATTGTGCAATAGAATAAAATAATGAATTTTTTTGAGAAGAATTAGAAGTAATAATGAATTTTTTTCTCATTTGTGAAGTAATAATAGAGTAATGATTTAAGGATACTAAATATTTCCCCAACTAGAAAAAAATGTATAGGGGTTGCGGGTACCCTACTTCTACACAATCTCTTACTCGGTCAACTATCTAAAATTGTCCTAGGGTTTTGTATAGCTGAATATCAGGAGTTATATGATTGTATGAATGCTATCAGTCGCATTCATTCCTTTCTAGCTCATTGGCTAATTTTGGTTCTACAACTTCACTTTTACACTGTGTAAACGGACAGCAAAAATGCAAACGAATTGCAGGCCATACGAACTGGACGAAGCAGCGCGTCGTCGCTTCCAGAAGCGAATCTACGTAACACTCCCAGAGGACGATGCTCGTGTCTGCATCGTCAGGAGACTCCTCCAGGACACTGACCATTGCATTGTCGAGGAAGACTATCAACAGATATCAGAGATCACGAAAGGTGAGCAACTTTGAAAGGGAGCAAGGAGGTTATGCGATGTTGAAAAGAAAGAATCCAAGTTGAATACTACCGTATGCCGGAGCTGATTTTTTTTATTTTAGGTAATTTTAATTTAGATTTCATGCAAGAAATAGACAACACTCTTCCTGATACCGGAGAAAGATTTTTTTCTTGTTCTTCCTGTTGTTGGATTCTAAAAGGAAAATGAAAGTTTACAGGCTACTCCGGCGCTGACATGACCCATCTCTGTTCTGAAGCGGCCCTCGCGCCCATTCGAGAAGCTGATAACATTGAGACCGTCCTGGCTTCTTCCGTAAGATTGTTCTATTACTAATTTTATATACAAAACAAGGTATAGTATATATCTATAGTATATACATAAGGTATATACTGTACCTTGGTATACCTGAGGAAATTGGAGAATTTTAAGTTCACTAAATGGTAAGTTCTCTCAAACGTGTTGACTTTCATTCAGATCCGCCCAATCTGTGTGGAGGACTTTCGGAAAGCATCGCGAGTTGTCAGGGCTACGGTAGTCACGGACGAGTTGAAGGCATACGAGGAATGGGACAAGAAGTTTGGATGTCTTGTCTAATGGTAATTACTGTAATTTGAAAACAATAAGTTCCCGGTTCATAGTTATAGGCCACACGTTATACATTCTGTTGAACAACAACTGATACTTTCGCTCAATGTGTTTGTGAGTGATGTCATCGTAATTGTGTCGAAAAAGTATAAAGTGAATGAAGTGTCTATTGGCTGATCTGACCTCAGTATTACTCCATTAGTAAATAATAAAACAGCGCCTAACCATTAGCAGCTACCTGGTGTTCCACACGCTTCGTACCTCTCCCTGTCTCTTTCTTTCGGACGATTAGCATAACCAAGTCAAAATAAAAGTTGTGTCAATCAATTAGCAGTGTTATAATTGAAGTTAGTGCACAAAAACGCTTCATCCGCCATTGTACTTTTGGATTAGACAAGATGGAATTGGCTAGGCAGTCAGAAGTAGCTGTTGCTCCCAGCGAATGGTGGCGGAAATTCAGCTTCATTTATTTGTTTTATTCCAGAAGAATGGCAGAAAAGCATTTTGCTCATTCTATAAATCATATTTTGAATGAGTTTGAGTCTTGCACTGAAGTGCCTTAAATGGTATGAATTTGACCGTAATTCACTTTAAACGCGTTGTTTTCGCGGTAAAAACGGACGCGTGTGTTTTTAGGCGAAGCGTGTGCGGATTTGGTTGGGGTGCTTTATTTTCGTTTCGAAAAGTTCTAGAGCGGCTGTATGCGTTATTTCTTCGGTTATTTCTTTGGTAAAAGTGTATTTCGACAATTTGCAAGCGTATGCATGCTCTAAATACGTTATTAATTGCTCGTTTGGAGGGCATTTTGTGCGTAATAGTACAGTAAAGAAATGCTGACAAATTGTTCAGAAGTCTCAAACAATGGCATCGAATCGCGTGTACATCGGCCGCCTCTCTTCGCGTGCTTCCGAGCGCGACATCGAGCACTTCTTTCGTGGCTACGGCCGCCTTCGTGATATAGTCATGAAGAACGGCTTTGGCTTTGTGGTTAGCTTTTCTTTTCTTAGATTTTATTAACGTTTATCTTTCCAATTGCTTATATTTTATAAGCATTACCATTAGACAACGAATTACTGTTTATTTGACACAAGCAACACAGTTGGCCCGCGCCTAGCAGTAACTAGCACGGGACCTTGGCCATATCGATTTAACGTGGCAACGAGAAGTGCCGGGCTCCCTTCCAAGGGCGCGCACATTTCTTGCTCACGCAGGATTTGTTCCATAGAATTGGCTCTTTCTGTTTGAACAGCTACTCATTGAAGGCTCATTCTTCCTAGCACATGAATGAATATACTCATAGGGATTGTGCGTGCAATATAGATACAACATATATTGAAGCGTTTCACCGGACATTAGACACGATGCAACAGGGGCTGCGTCCCGACGATGATATTAGTGTGAGGGGTACCTTGACTACTATTTTAAATTTATAGGGAAGACATAACAAAAGGGAACGGATAGAGTGATATTATACGTTTTCCAGGAGTTTGACACGTCTCGCGACGCGGACGACGCGATCTACGACCTGAACGGGAAGGAGCTGGCGGGCGAGCGCGTCCAACTGGAGCTGTCGCGCCGCCGTCCGGACCGTGGCGGCGGCGGTGGTTTCGGAGGACCGCCGATGCGCCGCGACTCAAGGCCGCAGCAGTTGCTCATTTCTCCAAAACCCCCCTCCTATGACATAATGGCAGAAGAGAGGCCTAGAAGAGGGCCTAGAACTGAGTCTCTCTGGGCGGGAGGAGGCTCTCCCTCTCTCTCTCGTGGCCATCCAGCCTTTGACTGACTGACTGAGACACTGGCACTCTCTGTGACTGGCTGTCCCTCTCTCTCTCTGTGTCTCTGTGACTGACTGACTGACTGTGAAACTCTCACGCGTGGCGTGTGCCGTGGGTTCTTCCGAGAGTCGCAATTGTGAGGCGTATGTTTTTTGACCCAAAAGAGATCCAAAACTGTAGAATCCATAGGTACAAAACGAATACCGAAATGGTACCGAAAACCATTCTTTTACCGGAGTTGTAACCCTAGCCAGTCACTCACTCTAAAAGCGGAAAGTAATTCGATTAAAAAGCGGAAATTGATTCACAAATTATAAGCCCCTTTATAATAAATGAAAGCTATATGTTGATATGTCGAACTCACTGTTAACCTTTGGTATGCCTTCAGGTACGGCCCACCGACTCAGACACGCCACAGACTCATCGTCGAGAATCTTTCTACCCGCATCTCGTGGCAGGCACGTTGAGAATTATATGGCTTGCATTTAAGGAAGACTGCAAGAGAACATCGAAGAAAACTTTAGCAATATTTCGCAATCAAATAGGAGGCCACAACGGGGTCTCAATAGGTGCTTAAGGCAATATTATTGAAAAGAAGATGTGCTTTGTGAACTGATTAACGGTGAAGGAAAATGCCTCTTATTTTAAATGAGGTTCTAATTCCTTTTCAATTTGCAGGATCTGAAGGACATGATGCGCTCGTACGGAGATGTCACCTACGCCGATGCTCACAAGGAGCGCCGCAACGAGGGGTGAGCATCTTGATCATCGTCTACCTGGGGTATATTCATAATGAATCACGGATTGACAGAAGATTGGGCGTGGGAAAGGGGAGGTATGGGGCCGGAAACCGAACTCAGGGTTAGCTATCCCCACGTCTTTCAGAATCCTCTGCTTCGCGACTCGTGACGACCTGAAGCGTGCGATGGACAAGATGCAGGGCAAGGACGTGAACGGACGCAAGCTCAAGCTCATCGACGACAGCGAGAAACGCGGCGCTGGCGGCAGCCGCTCGCGATCCCGATCGCCCAGGTATACTGATGATGCTAGGTTGATGAAAAGAATGAAAGCCAGGGCGGTAAGATAGTGTGAATGTGCCTTAAAGGGATATTATTGAATTGGTATCAGTCTTTCTTTAGATGGGACAAACAATCTTTTATGATTTAGAAGAAAAACCAAAATATTACTTTCAGACGTTCTCGCTCACGCTCTCGCAGAAGCTCGCGTTCTCGTTCTCGCAGCAGGTAATTGTGCTTTTCTACTAGGGCCTCCTTTCCCGAGAGGCTTTTCAGCCATTGCATTAGATGATAGTATGATGACATGAGATAAGCAATTCCTCTCTTCAGCCGCTCTCGCTCGCACAGCAAGTCGCGCTCGCGCAGCCGCTCCAAGGGACGCGACGCGGGCAAGACGCGTGACTCGCGCAGCAAGAGCCGCAGTCGCACCCGGTCGGCCAGTCCGAAGAAGGAGAATGGAGGGGCAGGAGACAGGGACAGGTCAGGAAGGGGAAACTTGTACTCAGGGCATTCAATCAATATTATAATCGTAGGCTTGACAAATTCGAAAGATGGAAAGAGACAGAAAGAGAGAGAGAGAGAAAGATACAGGGCAGGGAGTTGAGAAGAAGAGTGGAACAGAGAAAAGCGAGCAGAAATCAGTGTGTGAGAGGGTTGAATGATGGGAGAAAGAGAGCGAAAGCAAGAGAAAAAGCTAGAGATTTCAATGATTGCAGGTCTCGCTCGCGTTCCGGATCGCCCCGTGGACGCTCTGCTTCTCCGAATGGCCATGCTGCTGAGAAGTCACCAGCCAAGGATGACGGGAGCGACCGCAGTCGCAGTGCGTCGCCGGCCTAGACCCAGTGAAGAACTGGGCCAACTTCAAGTCACCCATTTCCATCCGAGAGACTGCGTGGTGATCTCAAAAGCTTATGCCCCTTGGCCTCTCCAATGGTCGTTAACTATTCTTCTTCCGTTGTTGTGGCTTCTCTCCTTTGTCTCTTCTGCTCGCTCCCCCATAGTGAATCTGGCGCCTTTCCATTCTGACTACATTGCGCAAGTTCCGACGCCCACCCAGGCCGAGCACACCCTAGTTGCCCCCTTCTATGTTCCCGTCATCTAATATGGTTTTGTGTCGTCAAGTGTTGTGTATTACACTATTAACTCTCATTATTCTCTTCACTCCTATTTATTGGCTGTTTCACGCTGTACAGCTACTCAATATTTGTTGTCAGGAAAGTTTTTTTGCTGTTGTTTTCCTATTTAACACCAAGGAAATGAATCTTTAGTTCTGAAATCGTTTGAGGTTGAATGTGTTTGTTTCTTTCTTATGAATGAGTAGTTGCGAATAAAGGAAAGTTCGAAAGATGTTGTTCAGTTTCAGTAAAGACTCGGTTGGGAATTCTTTGGAAATGTGAACAATGAATCCCGGAATGGTTTATTTTAGAAAGCAAGTTGGCATCTGAGGCTTGTCAGTTTCAAAGCAGATAATGGTGATATAGGAACTGTGACTTGGACAAGGGGACCGAGGCTAGATGAGGAAGGGTTCAGGGCAAAGATTCCTGGCAGGAGGCAGCCCTTGGGCTACTTAGCTAGCGGGCGAGTCGGGATAAGGGAGGTGGACGATGGGGCGTTCTACCGCGGAGGGCGACTGCTGTTCGACTTCCTGGACCAACGCTCACTCTTCAGCATCTTCGCAACACGGTCGCTGTTGCTGGCAGTGGAGTGCTGGATGGGCTTCTTGGATGGCTGAAAGAGAGGCAGGTGAAGAGGAGAGAAAGAACCAGGGCAAGATGGAAAGAAGGGACAATGCAGAGAGGAAGCCTGCTAAGAAGTCGTGATGATGAAGAGGAAACCAGCGGGACGGAGCGGTGAAAGAAGAGTCAAGGTGTGAGAGGGTTGAAGGGAGGTAGAGAGAAAATGAGAGAGCGAGAGCGAAAGTGAGAGACAAGAGAGAGAGAGAGTAGAGAGAGAGCTGTTAGGGGGCCTTTCCGCAGGATGACCTTGTTGCGATGGTTGGCGTCAGTAAGGCTGTTTGTCGCCTTCTCCTCTCGCATCCTCTGAGATTCATCTTTCTCCTTCTGTAAATAGGAAATCGATGATTCTTGCCATCTTGAAATATTATTCGATTGGAGACTACATGATCTTTCCGAATATCATAGATTTCGCACGACGATAGTAGATAGCGAATCTAACAATACGATATAATTGATATAATGTTCTAGATGTTCGCCTTTGCTTCCTCCCTCCTCCCTCTTCCTGAGACCGTGTTTTTAAAACCAAAAACACATGTGCTCTCTCTTCTCTCTCTCTCTCACTCTCTCTCTCTCTCTCTCCCTCTCCCTCTCCCTCTCTCTCTCACCTTCACTGAAGGCGCGACGGGACCCTTGCGTCCGCCATGACGCGTCCGCTTCCTCTTCTTCCCGTACGCGCAAAGGTGGCACGCGGCAACGAGGCAGGTCAGGATGGAGAGAGCGAAGACAAGCGCGGTGAAGGCGGAGAGGGCGATGAAGCAGCCCCACTCCAGCACGACCGCGTGCGCAGACTCACTGAGGGTGAGAGATAGAGGTTGAGAGAGAGAGAGAGAGAGAAATAAAGGAGGGAGAAGGAGAGGGAGAGAGAAATAGAGGGTGGAGAGTACGAGGAGAGGGAGAGAGAGTGTGGAATGGCAGTGAGAGAGGGAGAGGGAAAGTGAGTGAGAGAGACAGAAATTAATGGGGTGTAGGGAGTGGGAATAGCAGACGCACTCGAAGTGGATGACGGAGCTGGCGATAATATCGTTCCGACGCCCACCCAGGCCGAACACACCCTAGTCTGCCCCCTTCTATGTTCCCGTCATCTAATATGGTTTTGTGTCGTCAAGTGTTGTGTATTACACTATTAACTCTCATTATTCTCTTCACTCCTATTTATTGGCTGTTTCACGCTGTACAGCTACTCAATATTTGTTGTCAGGAAAGTTTTTTTGCTGTTGTTTTCCTATTTAACACCAAGGAAATGAATCTTTAGTTCTGAAATCGTTTGAGGTTGAATGTGTTTGTTTCTTTCTTATGAATGAGTAGTTGCGAATAAAGGAAAGTTCGAAAGATGTTGTTCAGTTTCAGTAAAGACTCGGTTGGGAATTCTTTGGAAATGTGAACAATGAATCCCGGAATGGTTTATTTTAGAAAGCAAGTTGGCATCTGAGGCTTGTCAGTTTCAAAGCAGATAATGGTGATATAAGGGCTGTGACTTGGACAAGGGGACCGAGGCTAGATGAGGAAGGGTTCAGGGCAAAGATTCCTGGCAGGAGGCAGCCCTTGGGCTACTTAGCTAGCGGGCGAGTCGGGATAAGGGAGGTGGACGATGGGGCGTTCTACCGCGGAGGGCGACTGCTGTTCGACTTCCTGGACCAACGCTCACTCTTCAGCGTCTTCGCAACACGGTCGCTGTTGCTGGCAGTGGAGTGCTGGATGGGCTTCTTGGATGGCTGAAAGAGAGGCAGGTGAAGAGGAGAGAAAGAACCAGGGCAAGATGGAAAGAAGGGACAATGCAGAGAGGAAGCCTGCTAAGAAGTCGTGATGATGAAGAGGAAACCAGCGGGACGGAGCGGTGAAAGAAGAGTCAAGGTGTGAGAGGGTTGAAGGGAGGTAGAGAGAAAATGAGAGAGCGAGAGCGAAAGTGAGAGACAAGAGAGAGAGAGAGTAGAGAGAGAGCTGTTAGGGGGCCTTTCCGCAGGATGACCTTGTTGCGATGGTTGGCGTCAGTAAGGCTGTTTGTCGCCTTCTCCTCTCGCATCCTCTGAGATTCATCTTTCTCCTTCTGTAAATAGGAAATCGATGATTCTTGCCATCTTGAAATATTATTCGATTGGAAACTACATGATCTTTCCGAATATCATAGATTTCGCACGACGATAGTAGATAGCGAATCTAACAATACGATATAATTGATATAATGTTCTAGATGTTCGCCTTTGCTTCCTCCCTCCTCCCTCTTCCTGAGACCGTGTTTTTAAAACCAAAAACACATGTGCTCTCTCTTCTCTCTCTCTCTCACTCTCTCTCTCTCTCTCTCTCTCTCCCTCTCCCTCTCCCTCTCCCTCTCTCTCTCACCTTCACTGAAGGCGCGACGGGACCCTTGCGTCCGCCATGACGCGTCCGCTTCCTCTTCTTCCCGTACGCGCAAAGGTGGCACGCGGCAACGAGGCAGGTCAGGATGGAGAGAGCGAAGACAAGCGCGGTGAAGGCGGAGAGGGCGATGAAGCAGCCCCACTCCAGCACGACCGCGTGCGCAGACTCACTGAGGGTGAGAGATAGAGGTTGAGAGAGAGAGAGAGAGAAATAAAGGAAGGAGAAGGAGAGGGAGAGAGAAATAGAGGGTGGAGAGTACGAGGAGAGGGAGAGAGAGTGTGGAATGGCAGTGAGAGAGGGAGAGGGAAAGTGAGTGAGAGAGACAGAAATTAATGGGGTGTAGGGAGTGGGAATAGCAGACGCACTCGAAGTGGATGACGGAGCTGGCGATAATATCGCGCAGAACTGCACTCCGCACACTCGTGTCGTTCAGGTTGCACTCCTAGAAGATACATATGTATGTATAAACTCCGCCAAGGCGTCTATCTTTAACAACCAGAAATCTCCACCCTCCCGTCAACTTCTATATTAGAACCGTAAAACCATCTAAGTTAGCTCCGCCCACCCGTCCAACTCTGACTTAGCTCAGCCCCCCTGCCAACTCCGAACACGACAATATATCATGTTCTTATAATATGTATTTTATTTGCCTGGCCATCTGAAGTGCCGTTGTTCGCCTCCATGCTGACGAATTCGTCTCTAAATAGTAAAGGAGTTATAATATTAAAAAATTATTTTCTAAATTTGCAATTGCAACATATTTTCTATTAACCATAAGCTTGTTAGAGTTATGTCAAATTTATTCTACAATAAATTAATTAAGTAAATAAATATTTCACAACGAATAAATCGAAGAACCCAGCTGAAGTCATCTGCGAGGGAAAGAAGCAGCCACGCCCGACGAGGGAGGGCGAGTGAAATGAGAGTAGGAAACGATTGCGTCGAAATGTGTTTGCTCATTTGAATGTGATCATTTGAATATAAATTTGAATGCCACTATCAGCAACGATGTTCTTACGATAAATTTGTTTATCAAAATATATTTCTTGAAATTAATTTAGGGGACATTTCTTCCGAAAAAATTTGCATCAGAAGTCTGAAGAATTGTGTATCATAGTGACAGTATACTGCAGGTGGCTTTATTATGTTCTTTCCAAATCGTCGCATAGCGGATATTGACGAGATAAGCATCATAGATCTTTCGCTCCCATTCGTCGTGCAGGTCCTTCTCGATGATCGAGCGGGATGTAGGTGCCATGTCTGTAAGAGAAGGAAGCTGAAAATTATATTTTGTAAATTACAAACCATTTCATCTTACTTCTCGAGCTTCCGCTGCTCTTCCATACCGTACGGGCCGTGCCGATGCTTCACCAGCCACATCTCGTCTTCAGTTTTGCCCTGTGAAAAATCAACAATTCAGAAAATTTGTCGGGCATTCATGCCGGTGATAATATCAATTAATATCGAATACTACTTTTTCATATATCCTTCACTATTTTGCAGAAATGCATTTTCTAAAGCAAACTCAACCGCAATCTATTTGAATTTTCCTGCCTATTGTAGTCATATCTTTTTTGGGCGCTGTTTTCGGCAAAAAGGCGGGAATTCAAGATGGAGACTTTGCTTCCTTTGACCACATCCGTACCGAATAAGCGGCGACTTGTCGAAAGTGCAGATGGGTTGCGTTGAAGACGCGCAGCAGACCGATGCCGTAGTTGGAGGAGCGGAAGGCGGACCACGGCTGGGGGTGCTCGACGAACGGGTCCACGTTCTCGCGGCAGCCCTAGAAAGCACGAGAGAAATCTCTTTCGTTCATCGCTCGGGGCGATCCATTCTATACATACATATACATATTTATCATTATATCTACATAGTTTGATTCATGCAAATATGTACATATCTCAAATGGGCGATTACATGAATAAATCGATTAATTTATACAGAGAACCCCCTTACAATTAGTCTTACTTATGTTGATGCATTCATAAATATTAATAAAGCTCGAACGTTGTTGTTCACTCACTGCTGAGCCGCTCACTAGGTGTACGGGCGCAGGAGGATCGACATAGGGTGAGCTTACGCCTTTGTACACCTGGAAGACAGGGAGAGAGAGAGAGAGAGAGAGAGAGAGAGAGAGAGAGAGAGAGAGAGAGAAAGAAAGGGATAGGCAGAAAGGGGGAGAAAGAGGAGAGATGGGAAGGAGAGAGAAACAGAGAGGGGGAAAGAGAGAGAAACACAGAGAGTGAGAGAGGGAGAGAGCAGAGAGAGAGAGAGCGCGACAGAGAGAGGAAAAGGAGAGAGAGAGAGAGCGCGCGAGAAAGAAAGAGAGCGGGAGAGAGAGGGCGAGAGGGAGGGCGAGAGAGAGAGAGAGAGGGAGAGAGAGAGGGGGGTAGAGGAAGAAGGAAAGTAGAGAAATACCGTGCGATTATAAACGGGGAAGAGTCGCTCGAAGGAGTGTTCATGGGCGTACAGCTCAAGATCAACGCCCGCTTCGTAGAAGAGCTTCTCGAGGGCGAACGCATGCGTGGCGGGGAGACCTGTTCGGATCTGGAAAGAACAATGAAGAAGTCAAACTTTATCGTGTTTCCCATTGTTTCCCTTCAAACAAAGGTAACCAAATGGAGAAAGTAAGTGAGAGAAAGAGAGAGAGGAGCTGCTCCTGACTGACCACCGACTCGTACTTGGTGCAGTCGTCGTCGTCATAGTCCGAGCAGTACATCGGCCTATGGCCCATTGTGATGATCCACGGGACGCGCGCTCGATTCTCGTTGGCTTTCTGTGCAGAAATGATCACCATAAATATTTTTTTAAAGTAAAAGTTTTTAATACATAAATCTGTTTTGAAGATCAATTAGAATAAAAACAGTAATATTTTCCGAGTTCTCACCTTGAGATCTTCCTTGAGCCACTCGTACTGATGTCCGATCTGCTCCCAGCCGTAGTTCGTGAAGAAGTAGAACTCGGTCGAGAACGAGATGTAGTGCGCGTCGCCGAGGTCGTAGCTTTTTGTAATAAACCAAAACTCATTTTTGAATTCGCGCCTTTTTGCCCGACACAAGGGCGAGAGAGCATGTGATTTAGAGAGACTGGAATACCTGTAGAAGAGATTGTTGCCGGTGGGCGAAGAGAAGCGATGAGTGTAATGAGTGAAGTTACCCTCGTTCTCATGGTTGCCCGGTGTGCCCATGTAGGGGACATAGGCGGCGGCACTCTAAAATCATCTCTCTCTCTCTCTCTCTCTCTCTCGCTCTCTCTTCTCTGCTCTGTATCTCGCTTTCATTCCTCTAATTCCCCTCTCTCATTATCACTCTCTTCTTACTTTTCTTCACCTTCTTGTCTTTCTCACTTTTTCCCTCCGTTATTTCTCCCTCTCTCCCCTCCCCTCCATATTGTCCAGAAGCTGCTTGCCTCAATCTGCCTGAAGAACTCGTCGCCAACTCTGCCATAATCCGTGTCCAAATCATAGCCGTAGTCTCCTAAAACGAATTATAATTTTTATTTTATTTTATTTAGTTTTACCATTCCATTCTCGACGAGGAGAAGACGAATAAAGAAAGCCAATTATTCAAAATGTAGGATAATTTAAAAATCGCGCCAATATGGTGTATGACGTCGATTTGGCCGTTCTGCGCGAGCTGCTGAATCAGCCCCATCGAGCGAGCGTTCTCGTTGCCGAGGTCGCCGTACACGATGACTTCGTATCTAAATACATAGATAAATTAAAGTGATTCTTTGTTTTAAGAATTTGTGAACTTATTAATTTTACTCAAACATTATGTGATAGAAATTATATACTAGCAGATAAATGAATGAACTTACCCTCCTCCATCGCGCGGCTTCAAGTACCGGAACTCGAAAATGGAACTCCAGCCTCGTGGACTACCCGCACGATAGCCTAGATAATGATTGAACCTAGAGAGAGAGAGAGAGAGAGAGAGAGAGTGCGTGAGAATGAGTGAGAGAGAAAGAGAGAAAGAGTGAAGTGGGAAAGAGAGAGATTGAGAGAGAGAGAGAGAGAAAGAAAGAGAGAGAAACAGACAATATCGGAAGAAATGTAAGATGATACAACAGTGTCCATTATGTGGTTGTTCGCTTCTGATTCATAAGTTTCAATTCCTGACTCACGATCGGCTCCCATCGAGAAATGGCAGAAGCAAAAGCCGAGAGAAGAATAATGAATTCGAGAGCAAAAAAAGAAGAAATGGAAGAAGAAGAAAAACGATGACAAGAAGAAAAAAAAAACAGAAATAAAAACTGTTTGCTAACGGAAGACATCTCCTGGCTGGTCGTCATCGCTGAATTCCACGACCGCCCGACTGACGAAGCGCGTCCGGTTGCCGTCAACGAAGAAGGAGATGGCGCCCTCGGCCTCTCGGTCCAAACTGCGGCCGTGGCGAAGATTGCCTGTAGAGATTTTAAGGAATTTTGAGGGCGGGAAAAATAAGAATTTAAAAAAAAGTAAAAAAATTTAATGCAAAAATTTATTTTTTTAATGAATGCATCTCCTACCAAATTGCACAATGGCGTCGAGGACGTCGTCGAATGTAATCCACGTTACTGCCATTGATTTGGGTCCTGGCGAGAAGACAAAAAGATCAGGGAGCATAAGATTTCTTTCATGTTCGCGCATGTTTTTTTAAAGTAAAATTTAAATTTAAATTTATTTAAAAAAAAATCTCTGATTATTTATTTGAAATAGTATATTTAAAAAAAATCAGTAAATAAATAGAAAAAAAACACTAACCAACGTATGCGATGTGCACCTGCTCGGGCTGCACAAAGAGCGGGCCTCGATTCACGTCGTTGGCCGCCTTCCATGCGGGCACGCGGCTGGGTGGCAGGACGCCGGACTTGGGCGCCAAATTCAAATATGGCGCCGACCGCCGCGCCGACACTCGCCGCCGCGCCTTGTGGTGATGGCCGCCAGCGGCGAGGGACAGCGACACGAGGATCAGGAGGAGGAGTACGAGACGAGAGAGCATCTCGAGGAAGGAGAATTGATATTGAATGTAGAGAGAGAGGAGAGAGAGAGAGAGAGAGAAAGAAACGGAGAGAGAAAGAGAAAGGAAAAGAGAGTGAGAAAGAGAGATTGAGAGATAGAGAGAGAGGTGAGAAAAAAGGGACCGAGAAGAATGAGATAGAAGGAGAGAGAAAGGCATAGAAAATGAGAAAGAGAGAGAGAGAGAAAATGTGAAATAGAAAGAGAGAGAGAGAGAGAGAAATAGTAACAGAGAGAAATAGAGAAAGAAAGGGGAAGATCAGAAAAAAAGCGAAAAAGTGTCGTAGGGCTCGTCAAGTGACCAATAGATAGAGGCACGCATGATAAGGAGACGGCCTTATCAATGGCGCAAGCCATGCAGAACAGCTGTCGGTGACAACGTGAGCAGATCACACGGAATGGACATGGCATGTCTAGGAATTCCTGGCAGGGGAAAGGGGTGGTGGGTATCAGTTAGGGGGTAGCAGATACGGGGGTATCAGTTAGGGGGATATCAGTTAGGGAGTATCGGCTAGGGGTACCAGTTAGGTGGTATCAGTAGAGAGTGGGGGTCTTAGTACCTATTTACATGGTCATTCAAAAACGAGTACATTCACACATTTCTAACTGCTCACTTAGTGCTTTTTATAATGTATACTTTCTCTCCACAAAGAGAAGGGAGGAGCGATTCTGGTTTCCAATGACTGTTTAATTGAACACAATCAATCAAACATGACGCACAATATCAAAAAAGGAAAGAAGAAAAAAATTTGCTTATTCCGTTTATGGCGAAGGTGCGAAGGCATTTTTTTCCATTTCTGCCTCCTTGCATTTTTCAAGTTTTGAACACAGTGGAGAAGTGTGCGGGTAATGATGGATCGATTTAATTTAGTCATGCCAGCAAATGACAGCAAGCGATATGCTTCTACTAAGAGCAACAGAAATGTCTGATTCTGGTGAAAACATTTCACTTCCATTTGTTCAGAACGCTAAGAAAAACACCATTAGATAAATGAAAGAAATGAACTTTATTCAAAAAGAAGAAAAGAAGCTTTAGGACGTGGCGTTTGAGCCAACGCGGACTACGGACTTCTTTGCTGAAAAAAACAGAGGTGATTAATGTGCTTTTATTAAAATTTCACATCACACACAACGTTCGTTTTTCCTTAAAGTTGCAAAAAAATTATCTTCCAATTATCACCAAGAAGACGAACCATGATAGTAGTCCAGCATGTTTACCGTGGGCCGAACTTTGTTCTCTTTCTTCCACAGCAAATCTTTAAAAAGAACTTGTTTTTTTTTGTTAGAATTATCACTATCATTTTGATTTTCGTTATCTCAGCAAATACACTCACCCCCTTTCTGGAAGCGTCTGCGATCGTAGAAGAAAAAGACTGCAAAAAAGGAATTCTTGTTAAACTACCTTCTTCATGCTACTAACAGTTAGTATTTACAACTCGTGCGCTACCAGCCCAGATCATAATAGTACTTCCAATATTGGGTGAACGATGAGAGGGAGAGAAAAAGAGAGCGAGAGAGAGAGAGAGAGAGAGAGAGAAAGAGAGAGGGATAAGGAAGGAGGCGGAGGGTTAAGAGCGCGAGAGTAAAGAAGCCGCCGACCGATAACGCCGATGAGGAAGAACTCTGTAAATGAAAATTAGCTAACTGGTAGGATTGTTGGCACAAGAAGGCTAACTGACAGGAGTTTGCCCGAAAGAAGGCTAACTGAAAAGATTACGCACACCGGAAAGGCTAACTGGTAGGATTGTAAAAAGTGGAATGCTAAATGGAAGGAGTTTCGCTTGGAAGGCCTATCAGTAGGTTTTGGAAGGCTAATTAACAGGTTGCGACGCGGTCGCGGTAGCGGTCATCTCGGGAGCGATAATTTCGTTGTCGTTATAGTTGCTTTTGATACAATGTTCTCCTTGCCGTGTTCTCCTCCATGTTCTGATTACCATGCATTTTGCTCTTAATTAGATGCCTATTTCGCTTTAGACAGATAACAATTATACAGGCACGTTTCGCGCGGCACCTTGCTGCTCAGATAGGAATGCGAAGAGTTCCTCAGACTCCTTCTCATCGCTCCATCTCGAGTCGCTGTTGTTTTGTCGCCTCGCCTCGTCTCTTTCTCCACCAAAGCTATCGGTTAATGAAATGTGATTTCTCAATGTTTAATGAAGCAGTTTACTGTTTACTTTTATTATGCTTGCCTTTATTATTAAACGATAGAATTGCTTCGAAGGAAAAATCTCAATATACTCCACTTTCTTTCAGGGTATTTATTTCTTGTTAGAAAAACACTCCCATTAATATTGAATAAATGTTAATGCAAATTAGTTTGTTTCACTTACTTTTATACTCACACTGCAGGCTGGCAAGGACATCTCTCGACCGAATGTGCTGCTCAGGGATCTCAAGGAGCGCAATCAGAGGTGTGTGTAGTCTAAGTTTTGCTTCTATTTTAGATGATTGGGTTATTTTGTCGTTATTTGGAGTATTCTTTTTTATTCGATGCGTTTAAATTTTCGGGTAGGATGTTGCTTTTCAGAATTTTCTCGTTGTATACCCGCCTGAAAAGTGTGCGTCGAATGAGGAGAAGCCGGAGTGTTGTCTGCCAGGTACTGCTCTTCTTCCGCTCTCCCTCCCGATCTTGAGCGGCAGTAACCAAACAGGTTTGCTTTATAGACGGTAAATTTGTGACTGAATGGTTCTCATTATCATGCGCTTGTTATTTTCGGCCAATTATATGCTCATTATTCTCTTAGATGCGAATCGAGAGCAAGTATGCCGGCTCGTTTCGGGCGGCGCTACGGCTTGCTAATCAAGTCGCACCTCGAAGGCCTCATCGCACTCCATCTCCTTAGCCAAGCGCAACTTCTTGAAGTTCTTGAAGTTCTGGTTCTCTTGCAGTTGCCATTTTCGCATAATTATGTGCTTATTAAGTGCTAGATGCAAATTGCGAGCAAGCACGCCGGTTCGTTTCGAGCGGCCTTGCTGCTAATGAGCGCTGCGATGAGCTCCTCGCACTCCTTCTCATCGATCCATCTCGAGTCGCTGTTATTTGTTCGGCTCTTCTCGTCTCTTCATCCAGCAAAGCTATCGGTAATGAAATGTGATTGCACCTTGAACAAATCTGGGGATTCTTGTACTTTGTTTGTGATTCAGTGGTTCTCATTTCGGGCGGTGCTACGGCTTGCCAACTCAGAAGAAGGATGATTGCGTGGTCATCACTATCGATGACTGCGACTTAAAAGTAAGATTTCCATTTAGCCGAGCGCTTCTTGATCTAGAAGCAGTGAGGGAATTAAAGCGGTTGCGCATTTTTTTCTATGCATTGTTGGTAACTTTATTCTACTTGAGCTATGCGGTATTCTCTGATATCTCAACTGTTTAAAAGGTATATCCTTGCCATGCAAGGCATGCGTGTTGAATATGCGTGAACACAGTCCTGCTTACTTTTATCAGAAATATCTTTTTTCACTAGAATATTCTACAATTTCTTTCTTCTCCGTTCTTTTTTTTACCAGCATGTGCATTTTGTTTCTTGCTTTAAGAAGAGCTTAATTAAACGCATTTAATTGAAGGATCATCGCGAAGAGAGCGTTGCTGCGCGCCGGTAGTGCGCTGTGCTCACGCCCTCTTTCCGCGTCCGAGACTTCGCCGTCAAGGAATAAGCCGCCGAAGCGGGGTTCGTGCTGGGGGTTGAAGGGGTAAGTAGAAGGTATATGAGGAATTTTTCTCAATTGTGGGATCGTGGCAAGTGGACCTCGCGTGTCTTCCGTGCTCTTCTACGGCAGCATTCTTATCAGCCAAGGCCTGAATTCGGTATGTGCTTGTTGAAAATGTTTTAGCTAATTTTGGTTTTCTTTTTTTTTCTAATAAAGATGAGAATACTCAACACAAGGTACAGTATTCTTGCCTTGTGTACTGTATTCTAAACGAACAACTGATTTTTGGCTATGCTAAGTGCAAATGGACATTTTTCATTTTTTTTTTTAGAAAGCCGAGGCTGCCTTCGCAAAGGAGCAAGGCGAGGGAGCGCAGTAGGACGAGATCTGCAAGCAGTGCGGAGAGAAGACAGTCAAGGTCAGCTTTGGGTAGCTCATCTTTTTAAAAATGCACATTTATAGCACCCTTTCTTCCCTCCTCATTCTGCTCCTCTCTTCCTCTCTGTTCCGCTCCTTCCTTCCCTCTCCTTTGACTATCTTCTGACTGATTGCTTTGTTGAGAGTGGACAAGCCGGATGGAGAAGTAGGCTGCGCCCACTACTAGAGCTTCCCTCTAGATGCAGGCTGGCCAGCTCTACCGTCTCTTCGCTTACCAGCACTCCACCAATCCGCAGGACTACGGACTGTTAGTTTAACTCCTTTGTTTTACTCATATGATTAACTCTTTTGTAGCCTGAACACCTCCATTTTTGTGAATACTAAGTTATGCACGAAACGTGGAAGAATTTTATAGGAATTGTGTAAAAAGTAAATGCTAGGGCTATTTTTAAATTCCTCTATTTTTTTTTTCAGTATTTTTCTCATTTCGAATAAGTGGATTCAGCGATGAAGTTGTAGTGAGAGATGAGCTTGCAGATACGTGCTGGCGGATGGCTTCGAGATGGCCCTCCCCTCTTCGCAGTCCATCCACGAAGTCAGACAGCAAGTCGCCCTTCCTCTTCGCATGAAGGAAACACGAAGCTCGCATCGCTTCCTCGCGAATGACAAGAGAATGGTCTTGGCGAACTTTTTCGCCATCTGTTTCATCATTTCTGTTGGACTCGAATCTTGATTCCTTCCTTCATTATGCCTTATTTTAGATGGAAATACCTGTTATTTCTTTGGTAGAAGCAAATCTTGCGGGTTTTAACTAGTTCTTGTGCAACAATATGACTTTATTATATGATATTCCTTGTAACTTGGTTGGCAGTAAATAGCTCAGTTTAGTCTGTATTATAGAGTTGCTGTTTCATTACAGTGCTGGTGAGATGTACTTGCGTTGCTATTGCTGCTTTCCCTGGGGAACCTGCTATAACTTGCTCCACGTTCATTTTGTACTCTAGAAAACACTGATTTTTCCTTTTGTGTTTTTGTTTATTCTTCCCCTTTTCTTCTTTTCCCTTTAGTAAGCCTAATTTCCCTGTTCACTTTTGTTTAGACGCGTCCCTTAGCTTTTCATTCACTGTTAGATAACATTCTTGTTACAAATAGCTGTTCTTGCTGTAGGTGAATGTCCAAAAAGAAAATGCTGGGTATAAAGTGTGTTTCTGCACCGTGCATAATACAGAGTGAGGTTTACAAATTGAGTGCAGAATAATAAGAAGATGAATGGTCACATTTACAAATAATGCCTGGCGCAGGTAACGAAACAATCCTGCCAGTTAGCCTTCCTGCGCACTTTTGGAAGGCTAATCGACAGGCGTGCTGACAGGCCTTCCAAAATCCTGTCAGTTAGCTAATTTTCATTTACAGAGAAGACAAGCAGAAGGTTGAAAACGATCGTCGTGATCAGGCCGACATTGCAGTAGGAGAGCTGTCAAAGATGTATTTAAAATGTTTATTGGCTGCCTTTTTTGTTTCAAAACGTTTGGGCGGGAAACTGAAAAAAACCCATTGTATTATTATGCCATTTTGGCGCCATAATTAAAATGATGCTATTTCGACTTCGCTCTCCCAGTGGAGCTGGCGGCCAAGCAGCTGGGAGAGCGTGGCGTTGTCGATATCTTCGGCGCACGAGTTGGAGAAGCAGCTGCACGCGAAATCGAATCTGAAATTGAAAAATTAATTAAAGATTGATATTTATTAAATTTTTTAATCTCCTGAATACGGCTAAATTTAGTACTTATGTATGCACATATATTTATGGAAAGAAATTCCAAATGAGATGTGTGATTTCGTCACATTTTCGGTTTGTCAGTTGGAATGCGCCAGCAGCTAGCAGGCAAGTGAGAAATGAAGCAGCCGTAGGGAGTCACTGTCATCTGGAAGAGAGAGAGAGGAGAGAGAGAATGAGAGAAAATTTCATTATTCTCCATACCTTCCCGAAGCCGTCCTTCTTCTTGCTCAGATAGAAATGCACCTTGTATCCACATGCGCCCTCGCAAAACGTGATGTTCTATTACGTGTTGATGCCGCACTCGGGAGGAGGGACTGAGGTGTAATCTCTTTGGAGAGGGCAGATTCTGTTGTGGACACAGTCATGACGCCATCTGCATGTGCAAGGAGCGAGAAGCTGCCGAAGACGAGCAAGAGAAGCAGTAGCTTCATGTCGATCCGACCGATCAGGAGCGATGAGAGTAGGCGAAGTGAGCGAGAAACAGTGAAATCGAGGATAAAATGACACCACGATATATTTCCTCATTCAATTGCATTCATTTTGCACTTTACAAAATATAAAGTACATACAGTCCCGCCCAGGATTTTGGTACCAAGGACGCTTCGGACGATTCGGACGCTTCAAAATGCATTTTTGTTCTAGGAAAAACTAAAATATTTTAAATGGTACCTTAGTTTGCTTATAGAGTACGGATGCTACTGTTAAAAAATCGATAACTTTTTATCATTTGATAAAAAGTTATCAGTTTTTGCTAACAAAAAATTTCATTTCTAATGTTTTTTCAACAAAATTTCTCCTGTACCATTATGTTGTATATGCAACACATGCGATATTTGAGAAAAAAAATCATGAATTTATGCCCTTCATTTATGCATCATTTTTACCTTACAAATATTTGCTTCTGCAAAATTTCTATAAACAATTTTGTGAAGAAAACAATTTCCAAAAAAATCACCTTCGAAATGCAAAAAAAAATTACATACAGCAGGAAGAAAGTGACTCTGTAATTTGAAATAAAATATTTTCGTGAACGGCACGAGACGATAGTTCCTGGTTACGCTTAATTATACTGTGTTGGGCGTGAAGAATATATGCATACGGATAACTTCCTTGTCAACAAGGTACGACTTGCGTACTCTAATTGTAGCACTGCGCGCTCTGCATTCCAAATCGGCCGTTTTGGTGGTATATGAACCACCGTTCCGATGTTGTGCTTCCATGCAATTTGTCAGCTTTTCAAAGAATATATTAATTTTTTTCGTTGCATGGCATCAACTAGACACTCGGAAAGATCACCTGCTTACGAACTTTAATAAGTGGTTTCGAGACAGCAACCAACAGATGGCTCATGTCAGCTTTAAAGAAGCTCGCTACTGAAATTGCAATCTATCGGCTGCGGTTACAGAAGCTTAGCTGCGTTTCAATTTGACTTTATATGCAGCATTCTCATTCATTTCTTGAAAAGTCATTATTTTAAAGTTTTCTCTGAATTCGTCACCTCTTCTGACTGGTCTTGAAGAGGCGTCGTGGCTAAAATGCACTTGCTGGCTGTAATGTGTAGAACACCAACAAAAATGCTTAAATATTATCAGTCCGTGTTCATATGTATCTTTTTCTTAAGTTAGAGTTCAGAAACCTTTTTTTTAAAGAATACTAACGAATGTACGACGCGCCTGACTCGAAAATTCTGGCCGCCTTTGGAGCAGCCAACCGAGCTGTCGGAGCAATCGCTATCTCTCTCAACATGTTCGCACTCTTTGCCGTCTGGGGCTATTCCGGCAGAGCGGTGGGAATCTATCGCCGCTATCTGCTTTGCCACCTGGTCAGTCCGTGAGATGTAAAAAAAAACAAATTTTTAACTTTTATTTAAAAAAAAAAAAATATATAAATATGCCTTATTAACTTTTGCAGATAGTAATATTTTAAAAACTTTTGCCGCCCAATTAATTAACTAACATAATTTTGACGTTAGCTTCTTCTGACATGCTCTGACGTCATCATTAATTACGCGGTTTCCTTTGTCTTCCTCTCGCCACTTCCTTGCGTCTTCTTCTATGGCTTTCTCTCACAAACTTTTGGCACTTCCGCCATCAAACAAACGGTTAGAAAAGAAAAAAAAGAGAAAGAAAGAGAGAGCGAGAGAGAGAGAGAGTGATAAAGAGAGAAATAGAGGGATAAAGAGAAAGAAATAAATCGTGTGAACAATAACTGAGCTACCTCAGTCGATTGTTCTTCTAATTGTCTGCCTCGATGGCTGCACGATAACCAGCTGCTTCTTCCTGAGGCATCAGGTTTCCGCTACTTGAGCAAATCAACTATATTAAATTTTGCTCAAAATTATTATTTAAATTTTACAAAGCAATTTTATTCACTAATAAGTCGAACTAGTAAAACACCTGCACAACGAACTAGCCTACTTATTTTACAAGCAAATTAATAGCATTATTGAAACATTTCTTTCTAAATAATGTTTTTTTAGATGTTTTAAATAGTAAAAAAAATACATGTTCCTAATTGTACTAACTGATGGTGACAGATAGTCTTGATGCCGTCGTCGAGATTGAAGCTGAGTCAGCTGAAGGCTCGCCTGGTGCAGCTGGCACTCTTCGCCTTGGCTCCGACTCCGATTCGTGTGCTCTTTGTTCTCGATGTGCCTCAGCTGGATGTCGAGATCATTCTAAAGCGAAAATTTCCATCACATCTTGTTTGCTTTTTTAAAAGACGCTGTCCATGGAGCTTTACTGCCTGCATCTCTCTTATTACCTGCAATTTTCTTAAGGGCTACGGTCGATTTTAATGTTGCTGGACTGCTTCGTTAAATAAATATTATTGCATATACTCTGGTAATCTGACATACGCCTTATAACATCTCATTGAGAATTGGGGCCTTATAAGATTTACGAACGCCTTATCAAGGAGTTCGTAAATCTCAAGGCTTTTTATGTGGGTAGTGCCATATATACGGTAAGAAAATTCTTGCTTCGTTTGAAAGCGCTTCACTTCGGAAATGTGAATACTGCGAATGCTTATTCATTCACTTTTCCTTTCGAATTAGATTGTGTTTTTAAGTAAGCCTTGTGTTTTCAGGAATGCGGAGGTTTGGGTCTCCGAATCGTCATCGCGTGGTGAGGGATGCGTTGGCCTTGGCGGAGGATACTGTCCGTAAGAGAAGAAGACAGACTGATGACTGCGACGACTATATGCTCGGAATGAACGAAGAAGAGGACGATAACGCGGAATCTTCCCCTGATGAAATGGTAGACGAGATGAGCACTCCGGACCCTGCTTGTAAGGAATATTTCTGTTTTTCCTTCAAACTGTTTATTAGACTTTGTTTTTAGGTTTTTTTTATTAAAATGTTTCTTTTTTGGTTGATTTGTAGTAAATTGGTTTTTTAGTGGCAGATCATCGTTCAATGTTGACGGAGCTAAATGAAGTCCCTTCCGAAGTACTTTGTCGACTACAGTTCTTGATCGACAACTCGTTTAGCTACGCCGGTTCGATACTTTTCGTTTGTTATGCAAGCTTGTTCAAAAAAGTATGACCGTTGCCTTTATTAATTAAATTGCTTATGCTGCAAGAAATTGTTGCACTCGGAAATTGTTGTTGTCAGGACTCGACATGTACTTTTCTGGACATCCAAGCAACCATGAGCAGTTCATGCGACAATTTCTCAAGAGTGGCAATTTCGTGAGTCATTGCTTAACGATTTGCGCGATCTGTGCAAGCGACTGTTCCAGGTATTATTTAAATTTGTTTTCTTCATGCTTAAACGTGTAGTCACTATAGATGTTCTTGCTCATCTGGTCCATCCGAGTCAACAGTATGTCTTGCTAATTTGACTCACGTTGTTCATCGTGTATTGGACGGCTATTACGAGCTCATCTCCCAAATTCATGATAATATATCATCGGGGAAGCTGCCCAACACGCCACTCGCGTGGCCATTCTTTCGGGAAAAAATTAAAAAGCCCGGGAGTAATGTTCAACCCCTGAACTACCTCTGCAGCTTAAAAGGTTTATTCGTAATATAAGATCATATATATGCATTCTTAGGAATTGTTCGTGAGGGAGGCTCGAAGCAAGAAGGAGAGAGGCCTCTCTTACGCCACACTCAAGTCACTCGCGAGGGATGGTCCTGAAGAGATGTTCCCCGTCTACGCTACCATCTATGGAGCTCTTAAAGCAGTTGGTGTCTCTCTCTCCCTCTCTGTGTCTGTGATTCGCACTCATTTAGCTCGAATTTGACCGCGAACGACGCGTCTTCAAGGACTCGAAGGATAAAATACCTCAGGTCAATCGATATTATCAATACTTGAAAATAAAGCGAAAAAACCTAGTTAAAAAAAGTAGATAAACAACAGTTTAGGACGTTGTCAACGTCACTTTTGAACGTCCTCGCGTCCTCGTGCTGCTCCGCAGTCGGGATCAAAGCTTCTTCGTCACGCTCCTGCCTGGCGGTTAATGTTCCACTATCCTTTTTACTTTGTTTATGAATATAAATATTCGGCACTGTATGTTTGAATACTTCAGGTTCCGGTGACGTCCTCTCTGCTTTGTCCCGCTGCACTTCCAAGCAGGGCCCCCTCCGTTCTGTCGTCAAGCATGTCGCATTCGGCTGCATTGACCAGGTTACGCTATTTCTTTCCCTGTCGGTTAACCTACAATTCATTCTTTTGCCTTAGCTCATCCCGATGGAATCCCGCCACAAGTACACTGTGTCGGAGAAGCCACAGAAAGGGCTCTTGCCGATTCCAATGGAACTGCTGAACACATGCGTTGGTAAGTGTACAGTACTCTCCATGTCCAGATACACTGCTTACACTTATTACTTTAGATGCCTTTATGGCCGCCCTCGCAGATGGAGAGAACAACAGGCTGGAAGGTGCCATCTGTTCGCTCTGGGCACACTACTGGACGTATTGCACGTGCGTTTCTATTTAACTTTATTTACTTCACAAATCTCGATTACATATCCTTTTCTGTACTTCAACAGTTATGTTTATTTTAGAACTCAGGCGCGCTTCAATCGTAAGAAGAGTCTCGATGCGACCACTCAGCCGAATCCCACCAACGAGTAGGACTCTCTCGGCGCCGTCATACCAGCTGAGTACTGCAAGAAGCAGTTTGTTATCTTTTTTTCCTGGTTTGTTTGTTACTTGTTAATTTATTACATGTTTGTTACATTGCCCGACTATTTGTTCCATTTGGATGATCATTTCTGAATTCTAGCTCAATAACTTTAAGGTTAAGTAGCTATTATTGGTATTCTAGGATATGCAATTCTTGTAAAATTACATATTTCGACCATTAACTATCATTTGAGACGACATGATAAAGTGTTTCTACATCGGCGTAGTAATTTAAAATTGACTCCTAATACGGCGATTTTGAAGCCTTACGAGAATTTTTTGCGCATTACCCGTGACGATAACTTCTCAACGCGCCTCGACAAGGTTTCAATTCCGTGTTATAAGGCGTAAGTCAGATTACCAGAGTAGTACCCAGAAGTATATCTTAAAAGTGTCTCTTCAGGACCTCGTGAATGTGAAGCGTGAGCTCCTCGAGTTTACCGTTTGCATCAGTCCATTTGGCCTCATCTTAGTAGATGGTATGCAGGTGCACAAGTGAAAATGTGATATTTGAAAGATGTATTAGAAAAATTCAATAATTTAATAAACAAATAGAAATTTTTACAACACTAAAGTTGCTTTGTACTTAGTTGTAACCAATTAATTAAGTGAGCGATTGAAAATTGATACGGCCGAGATATTGCCATCATGCAATTGATTAAGATTTTAAATGGAGAAATTTACAAGTTATTTATATATAGTAAATATATTTATATATATATTGTATATTAAGTCCTCGTCGTAATTGTTCTCGCCGGCTTTGGCGCGTTAGTTCTTGGCATGACCTGGCACATTCTCTTCTCGATCAGACGGAATGTCATGAATGCCTCTGCCAGAAAGCAGCATCTCGAGATGACTCGAGCGCTTTTCTCTCAGGTTAAAAAACATTTTAACCAAATAAAATAAATAAATAAAAACCTGTTTTGAAAAGCAGTTACAATGCGTTAAAGACTTGGAATTGAAGGTGGCAGCGCCGGCCGTCTTCTTCGTCTTGCCGATTCTCGCCATCATCCTATTCATCATGCTCCGAATACATAGTTATGGTTCGACTTTTAAGCGACTGTTTTCTTATTTTTTTCTTTAAAATTACCTTTTGCCTTTGCACAAGAGAAAAAAAACTCGCATACATTTTAAACACAAGCTTGATATAGAATGTGTCACTATCAACGCCACATGCATACAGAGGCTATGTCTATGCAGCTACTATCGTCGTTCATATTTCTTTGCTTTTGTTATTAGTATTATAGGAGCCAAAAAGTCGATCTAGAATTCATGCGCTTTTTTCTGACACGAGTGCAAATGACTTAGAGAGACGCGATTAACAATGGTCAGAACAAAATTTATACATATGTATATAGTTCCGTTTCGTGCTCTTTTAAAGACTAACATAAACTATGATTCGGGTTGATGTACATAAAGGAGCACGAAGCTCAACTGTAATAGATTTTAATTTCCAGACTGTTCTAGTCTCGTCTCTCTAAACCTCTTCAGTTAGTCAAAAAGGCGCGAATTCAAAATGAAGTTTCAGCCCCCTTAATCTTCCTGCTCGCAGCTCTCATGATGTGCGTGATCATGTCGTTCTCCTTCTATTCGCCCGCCCATTCGCTGACGCTCTTTGTTGCGACGCCCTCCTACCGCCGCTTCGTGCTGGCGATTGCCTCATCGACACGCCGTCGAATTCGTGCCGCGTCCGCGCGTCTCAAGATCGGCTGCGGCACATCGAACACGACGTCGATTGGCAAGATTGCCACGCCCTACTTTGCCGAGGCCGCAGCCATAAGGCCATCCGTACCTACGAGAGCAGAAGCAGAGAGGCAGCGAGGCATACAGCTGTAGTAAATGCCGAAAATATGGATATGTACAACTGCTTTCGCGTTTCTATCGGAATAACAAGAAAAATAATTGTACTACTTATCCAGGATTAGCTAATGATTTGATGTCTCTTATGGTTAGACGGGTTCAACTTTGTGGGGAGTTCGTCTCAGAAGTAGCGACATTAATACAGTGAGATGACTTTAGGATAAAAGAAAACTTTTGTATTACTTTTATTTCTCACTTGATTCTGATACTTTGGAGAAAAGTTTTTATGATGATGCTACGAGAACAATAACTGGTGTGCTGTAAGCGCTCTCGTACTTCGTTCTGCATCCTATTTCTTTTTCCAAAAAACTCTTCGATTCGTGCTCTTCGCCATTACTGGTTCTGTGGACTGTTCGTGCATATATACATACATATATTTCCTATGACATTCCAAGAAGTCTTGACCATCAGAAAAAACAGATTCCCTAGCATAAAAACTAACTTCCTAGAGTTTCATTTATTTTATTTCATTTTACTTTCAAATTTAACAATAATTGTAGATGAAAAAGATTTGTCGTCTCATAGAAAATGACGGTCTTGTCCGGTGTCGCCGTCTCCTGCACGCGGTCCAAGAGAGTAATGCGGAGAAAAGATTCGGAGGAAGGAAGGATGTGGGTTGGCATAAATACATAATATAATATGTAAAAGTGATAACGCCAAAACCGACCTTAACTAAACCGCCAATTGAGAAAAATGTTATTGTAATTCTTGAAGAATACACATGATGAAGTTCTTTCCTGCTAGAAAATAAGCCTCTGACGAGTGTTCTTTTTCTTCTTTCTTTGTTCTTTTTTTTTGCTAATTTTTCTAATATTTTTTTTGATGGAAACATGCCGAACAGTGATACATCATGCCACAGTTACGATACCAAATATGTTTTATGTAAAAAAATTTTGTTTATGTTCAGCTGGATCCCGAGGCACCATCTTTTCCATCTTCTCTGCCGGAGAAAGGTTGACTCACCTTTCCTTGCCTGACTTGGTACCTATTAATAATGACAATGAGCACATTATCACTTTCTCTTATGTTCCACATCACCATGTGTGTCCGCAATGTCGTTTCGTGTGAGGGATTCAAGCAGTTATTCCGCATTCGCCGACGAGCTGACGCATTCCTCACTTCATTTATTTTTTCACAACTCTCTCGCTCTCTCTCCCTCTTTCCCGCTGTCTCTCTCTCTGTCCTCCCTTTCACTTGCATTCAGAGGTGTCAATGGGCCGGCCCGGCCCGGCCGGCCCTCAGGGCCGGCCGGCCCAACTTTCCAAGGCCCCGGGCCGGGCCGGGCCGGGCCCAAGAAAAGTTGGGCCGGCCCGTAGGCCCGATTGGGCCCTCAAGTCAAAAATTCCTGGCAAATTGATGGTAAAAACATAAACTTGAAATTTTCGGAAGTATTAGAAATTGGTTTATATAGTGGCATGTTACTTAGGGGTGGGGGAAACATATTTTTACATTGTTAAACTCATGCAAACCCAAAAGAAACCCCCAATTAACACAGCACCAATTTTTGGAAAAAATTTTTTTTTTTGAATTTTGAAAATCGGGCTCAAACGGGCCCACGGGCCGGGCCCAAAATTACAAGGCCCGGAAATTTCCGGCCGGGCCGGGCCGAAACTTTGGGCCCCCAGGGCCGGGCTGGCCCAAATATTTTGGGCCCGTTGACACCTCTGCTTGCATTGCGTAGTTCTTCTGTTTTTCGCATAGCTGTTTACAATTAGCTGAATATTTCCTCTCATCTCTCTTTCCCTTTTTGCTGTCTTTCCGCCAAGTGAAATGACACACTGTTCCTTTTTCTTCAACAGGCGAAACCGTCAACTCCATCTAACGCCTTCTCTCTCTCTCTCTCTCTTTTTGTTCCTCTCACGAACACCTCTATCAAGTTTTCTCTTATTTTACGCATCTGACCTACTGTTTGACTAATATCAGCCAAGATCGAGACGAGACAGAAGGAGTAAAAACAAAAGAGAGTGAGAGGTGGATGGGGAGAGAGAGATAACGAGAAAGAAATAAGTAGCTGTCTACAAAAGCAACTATCACAGCCGTATAGAGCATCCCGTGCCGCTTCCCCTATCATCAGCAACCAATTCCATCAATGCGAGCTACACTCCTTACCCTCTGTGTCTCAGCCGTCGCTCTAGGTTTCATCATTTTATTCTTCGAATTTTTTGCAGTTTATTTTGTCCTAATATTCATAAAATGATAATATAAACCTATATGAGACTTTTGAAATTCAAAATGGTATATTGCAATTAACTGTGAAGCAAAAAAAATAAATATTTAAAAAAAACTCTGGATTCTTTCCATTTCAGGTGACTCCAGCTACGGACGGAGCAGTTTTGGCTATGGCGGTGGCGGCGGCGGCAGAGGAAGCTACACTCGGGGACGTCACTCTTCATCGTCTTCCTCGAGCGATTCGCACGAAGGCTACGGCAGAGGCGACTTCAGCTCCTCATACGGCGCGCCACAAGCTTTCCCCTCTGCCAGTGCCACTTATTCCTCAGGCGGCAGCTCGTATGGCGCGCCGAGACCTCTTCCCGCAACGTTCTCCTCATACGGCGCACCCCAACCTCTCCCCTCTCCGGCCACGTATTCCTCAGGAGGCGGGGGCAGCTCCTACGGCGCGCCGAAGCCTTTATCGACCGGCAACTCTTACGGCGCACCACAAGGCGCCGTGCCTTCCTATGGCGCCGGTCCCAGCACACCCCCCAGCAGCTACAGTGGCGGTCCCGGGCCGATTGGTAGCGGAGTAGGACCAGCAAGCAGCTCCTACGGTGGCCCGAGCCCGATCGGCGGTGGCGTAGGGCCCCTTCCTGGTGGGGGAGGACCAGTTCCTGGCGGAGGAGGACCCCTTCCTGGCGGAGGTGTTCCAATTGGCGG
The DNA here is from genome assembly GCA_945643635.1 of Allodiplogaster sudhausi. Lineage (NCBI taxonomy): Eukaryota > Metazoa > Nematoda > Chromadorea > Rhabditida > Diplogasteridae > Allodiplogaster > Allodiplogaster sudhausi. The sequence continues at coordinate 457,950 of CALZFC010000130.1, forward strand.
AGACGCACAGCCATACTCTGGAGGCGTCGGTTCAGTTGGTGGCGGTGCGGGACCGGTGGACCGCGGCTCCTACGGTTCAACTCCACCAATTGGTGGTACACCAATCGGCGGAGGGTCGTCATACGCCGGCCCGACTCCAATCGGCACTGGCGGTGGCTCTTATGGCAGCGGCCCTGGTGGACCCATCGGAGGCGGTCAGGTGCCTACGGAAGCATACGCATCGGGCGGCCCTGCTCTCCTGACAAATCCAGGAGCGGGCAGCGGCTACGGACGGCCGACCGGCAGCAGCAGCTATGGCCGACCAGGACGACGCTGAGCTATTTTAGCGAATAATATTCTGGAATTTGATTCGCTTTCACTCTTATAATTTCCATGCATTCATGTACATTTTATATATATCTCTGATCTTGCGCGGAAAGTGTTTGTAAATTATGTGATAAAGAAGTTTAATTCATGTACTATAACGGATTCAAACTGTTACTGAGCATTCGCCAACCAGTTCTCTCATTTGTAGAGAGAAGATGGCTACGAACTCTTCTACCAATGTCTCACAATCACCAGCAAAAACATTTGAATAATCTCTCCTTTCATGTGTCCACCCTCACTCACCATTTATTTTTCTTCACAACTTTCTCTCTCTCTCTCCCTCTCTCGCTCTCTGTCTCTCTCTCTCTCTCTCTCTCTCTCTGTCTCTCTCTCTGTCTCTCTCTCTCTCTCTCTGTCTCTCTCTCTCTCTCTTTGCGCTTTCACTGGCATTGACTATGCTTTTGTTCTTCGCATTGATGTTTTGCTGGATATTTCCGCTCATCTTTCTTTCCCCTTTCCTCTATTTCCGCCAAGTGAAATGGCACACTGTTCCTATTTCTTCATCAAGCGAAACCTTCAACTCGATCTCACGCCTTCTCTCTTGTTCAGGTTCCTCTCACGTACACCTCTATGAAGGTTGCTCTTTCATATTTTACGCATCTGACCAACTCTTTGACCATGAAACCAAGATCAACGATTATTTTTTAGAGATAAAAGGAGACGTGAGAGATTGAGAGAGAAAAAGAGTTAGAGATGGAGAGAGAGAGAGAGAGAAAATGATATGCAGCTGGCTACAAAAGCAGCCATCTCCTTCACCAACTCCCTCAGCGTCTCCACCCTTTTCACCATCAGCAACAACCGCCTTTCCAGCAATGCGTGCGGCACTCCTCGCCCTCTGCGTCGCCGGCGTCGCTCTAGGTTTCACCATTTTATTATTAGATTTTATAATATTTCATTATATCCTAGTATTTCAGAAATAATAATGAAATGTTTTATACTACATATGTACCGCACCAAAGTACTGTAGAAATTCTAAATAGTAAATAGTTATTTATCTTGTAAAAAACGTTGGATTCTCAACTTCAGGTGACTCAAGCGAAGGTGGCAGCGACGAGGGAACCAACGATGGGGGCGATTCCGACGAAACGAGCGGCAGCTACAGCAGGGTTCGCGTCACCTCATACGCCGCCGCGCCACAGCCACAGCCCTCTAGAGCCACTTATGTCATTGGCGCAAGTTCCTATGGAAGCTCGCCGAGACCTCTCGTGGCCGCCAGCTCTTTCCCCGCATACAGAACACCCCAGCCTCTGCCCTCAACAGCTACGTACTATTCCTCACCCCAGCCTCTGCCCTCAACGGCCACGTACTATTCCTCGGTAAGCTCTTACGGCACGCCGAGGCCTTCGTCAGCCGGCTATTCTTACACCGAGACGACAGTGGAGAGCATGCCAGACGACGATAGTGAAGAGACTTCTGAGAGAATGTGACAAATCTATCAAGAATGTCAATATTCCTTCATTTTTTACATATGTATGTAAGTACAATAAGCGATCAAGGGAAATTAGGAATTATAATATCTGCACTATTCCCTATCCGGAGTACATCCCATAGACCGCAAAGGACTACATCTTCCATCCCTATATAAACCCTTCTGCCTGTCAATAAAGTGTTATACTTGTTCTTCTCCTGTTGTTCCCGCATCGCATATGCTTATTACAAGACGGTCGGATCTCTGCGGCTGGTCGTCGTTCCCTCTGTCCCCCTCTTGCAGTTTCCGGCGGTCTTCGGATGAGGAGTGAGGATAAGGAAAGATTACAAAGGAGTACGGAAAGAAAGGCGAGAGAGATAAATGAGTCCTGGAGGACTCGTGAGAGATACAGCAAGAGGTTGCTGGCCTGAGCGTCTCGCCGTACGATATCTGTCGCTTGTGTGAGCGGCCACTTTGGTGAGAGAGAGAGAACAAACCTTGTAATTGTTCTTTTGTGGCAAGGACCGCAGATTACAACTGTGACCATTTCTTCCAATGTCCAAACAATCGGCTACGACATGTGAATGATTTCTCCTTTTATGCGCCCAGACTCTTCCATTTACTTTTCCTTCACAACTGATGCTGTTTTCGCTTTCATTTTGTTGTTCTCATGCTGCCTATCTGAATATTTCCTCTTATATCTCATATATTTCCTTTTTGCTGTCTTTCCGTCACATGAAATGAGACACTGTTCCTATGTATTTGTTCAACAAGCGCAACCTTCAACTTCTCCCTCCTTCGTGTTCCTCTCAAGTATTCACATCTCTATCAAGTTTTCTCATTACATATTTCACGCAACTGACCTACTGTTTTGTTCAAGATCAAAGAATATTTTTAGTGATAAAAGGAGACGAGAGTGAGAGAGAGAAAGAAAGAGAGTGAGAGATGGAGAGAGAGGGAGAGGGAGAAAGCGATATGCAGCTGCCTACAAAAGCATCTTTCACAGCCGTTCAGAACATCCCGCCTTCGAACTTCAACAACTTCCTCATCCTCGTCTACCTCTTCTCCATCATCAACAAACGATTGCAGCAATGCGAGTTGCACTCCTCACCCTCTGTGTCGCCGCTGTCGCTCTAGGTTTCATCATTTTATTATGCCGATTCTTTTAATTTTATTCTTTCCTATTATTCCAGAAATAGTAATTAAATGTTTTATATGTATAAATTCTAAATAGTAAATATTACTCGTGTAAAGAATGCTTAATACTTTACTTCAGGTGACTCAAGCGAAGGCGGCGGTGACGACGGAACTTACGATGCTGGAAGCGACTTCTCGGCATCAGCGAGCGGTTCCCACGAAACGAGCAGCAGCTACGGCAGCGTTCGCGTCACTTCATACGCCGCGCCACAGCCCTATAGGGGGGCTACTTATGCCTTTGGCGGAGGTTCTTATGGCTCGCCGAGGCCTCTCCCGGCGGTCGCCAGCTCGTTCACCTCATACGGAGCAGCCCAGCCTCTGCCCTCAACGGCCACGTATTCCTCAGGAATCCCTTGCGGCACTCCAATGCCTTTGACAGCCGGCATCTCATACGGCGCACTAACGCCAGCCCAAGTCGCCGTGCCATGCTATGGCGCTGCTGGCTCTTATGGCAGCAGCGCTGTGCCCATCGCGGCCGCTCAGGTGCCCACAGGAGCGTACGGATCGAGTGGCACGGCATTCCCAACAAATCCAGCCTACGGCCGGTAGGCCGGCAGCAGTGTCTATGGCCGACCAGGACGGCTCTGATCTGTTTTAGCGAATATTATTCTGGAATTTGATTTGTTATCACTTCATCAGAATCACTACGCATCCATGTACAGTTTATGCAAATCTCTAATCTGCCTCGCAAAGCGTTTGTAAATAATGTGATAAAGAAGTTTCGAGAAATTAGTACATTGAAATATGTATATACAGTACCGCCCAACATCCAGGGGTCATGGATGCAACGGATGCAACGGTTGCATCCTTAAGATCCATGCGAATTGTGGCTTGTACAGGCAACGAAAATATTCCATATTACATTTTTCTGAATGAGAATTTTTTTCTCTACCGACTGAATCTATCCAATTCATAAAATACTCAACTTTTTTACGCGAAGATTTGTGTGCAATGTAAGTCCAAATGGTGTGCAAGGAATATTGTGCAAAGCTGTGTAGAGTACTTTACTTTAAATCTTGGTAGGTTTCCAAGAATTTTCCTCTTTTTTTTTTTGCTGATCTGAGAACTGGAAAGAGGTTATCAGCAGTGCAATTAATGCAGAGGTGGAGGCAAAAGAAGACTGTCAAAATATAGCAAAAAAAGACAGGAAGGAATTTTTCACAAAGCGGAATCGAACTCCAGCCCTTCTGCTCATGCTCGGATATGCATACCAATTCTCCACTCACCCATGTAGTTTTTCAACTCGAAGAATTTTAGCTAGCATTTTGACTTCGTTTTTATTAGCTGTTTTCTTTATACACACAACACTTGGTTATCTCATAGCCCGGATTAACGACCAGAGAGTATGAAAACCCCGGCTATCATAGGGTGCGCGCCGGTTTGAACTTAAATCTTTCTATCGCATCACGGTCAGGGCGACCGTGGCGTAGCTATGCCAAAAACATAAACAAAATGGCGCGAAAATTTAAGAATTTTGAATTCGGTTGGGTGATCTTCTGAAATATTTCTGGCCATTAGGATTCCAAGCAAAAAAAAAGAATCTAATTGTAAGGAGGTTTATAAAAAAACCGAATGTGCAAAAGGTTAAACGTCATGGCGGAACCGATCTCTCGCAGGTTACACTAGCCGTGTAAGCCACAACCAACCAGCCACCATGACACAAATTTTTGCCACTCCCAATTGATTTGTAAACAACAGTGGAGGTCTTGTCTGCTACACACAGTGCATATCATTAGAAACCATCAGACAATTTTCGTTGTTGAACTGGGCAGAAATATTTCAGAAGATCATCCAACCGAATTCAAAATTCTTAAATTTTCGCGCCATTTTGTTTATGTTTTTGGCATAGCTACGCCACGGTCGCCCTGACCGTGATGCGATAGAAAGATTTAAGTTCAAACCGGCGCGCACCCTATGATAGCCGGCGTTTTCATACTCTCTGGTCGTTAATCCGGGCTATGAGATAACCAAGTGTTGTGTGTATAAAGAAAACAGCTAATAAAAACTAAGTCAAAATGCTAGCTAAAATTCTTCGAGTTGAAAAACTACATGGGTGAGTGGAGACTTGGTATGCATATCTGAGCATGAGCAGAAGGGCTGGAGTTCGATTCCGCTTTGTGAAAAATTCCTTCCTGTCTTTTTTTTGCTATATTTTGACAGTCTTCTTTTGCCTCCTCCTCTGCATTAATTGCACTACTGATAACCTCTTTCCAGTTCTCAGATCAGCAAAAAAAAAAGAGGAAAATTCTTTTAAACCTACCAAGATTTAAAGTAAAGTACTCTACACAGCTTTGCACAATATTCCTTGCACACCATTTGGACTTACATTGCACACAAATCTTCGCGTAAAAAAGTTGAGTATTTTATGAATTGGATAGATTCAGTCGGTAGAGAAAAAAATTCTCATTCAGAAAAATGTAATATGGAATATTTTCGTTGCCTGTACAAGCCACAATTCGCATGGATCTTAAGGATGCAACCGTTGCATCCGTTGCATCCATGACCCCTGGATGTTGGGCGGTACTGTATATACATATTTCTTTCATTAAATAAACTTGTGAATTTATTGTCTTATCTATTTTCCATTTACCATACTGCTTCCTGATATGTATGTATATTGGAGAATGTCATATAATCAAGGTAACCTTGATGAAATTGAACAAGAGACAGAAACAAGTTTCCAGTCAACAACATTCTCGGCTTGTTTTGCTTTCGTAAAGTTGTGAGACGATTTGTAATGTATCTGCGTGAACGTACAGAGATAAATGGCCTTCCTAATGGTCAAGCCACAGTGGCGGAAGTTATGAGAAACAGTTTAAACTTATTGACTGCATATCGATGCCAGTGATTTTAATATTTTAATATATAATAAATATCTACTATATGTACATGAAGCTGAACAGTCATTGGTTACAAATGTATTGTCAATTTCCTTGCGTTCCACTGACATTTGAGAAGAGAGAGCCCGCCCAAAGGGCTCAATAACTTTCCATCGATGTCACGAATGGCCAGTCTTTGAACGAGACCGCCGTTCAAAGGAGAAGATGCCGACATGACCGCGATTATGACACTGAACACCTGGTTGCTTCGTGCTTCACGCATTCCTTTTCCTTTCTCTCTCTCTCTCTCTCGCTCTCTCTCTCTCTCTTTCGTTAAATGTTTTCATCCCTCACATCTATACCCTAGTTCTTCCATGCTCGCGCGCTCTGTTTCTCTCTCTTACCCTCGCTCTCTCTTACCCTCTCTCTCTACCTGTCGCTCTCTCTCCATCTCTCTCTCGTTCTCTCTCTCTCGCGCTCTCTTTTCTACCCGTGTTCAAAGAGTGCGCATGAGACACTAAAAGTGTGACAGACACCGCCTGGAGCACTCGACGAATCAAACGTGCACCTCAACGGCGACTTTATGACACGGCAGATCTCTCCATGAAGCGGACAGAATGAATAGAGAAATAAAGAACAAGCGAGAAGAAGAGAGAGAGAGAGTGAGAGAGAGAGGAACGAGAGGGAGAGGGAGAAAGAGAGAGAGAGAGAGAAGGAGAGAGAGAGAGAGAGAGAAAGAAGAACGGGATAGGTTGGGATATAAAACAAGGAAGTCAAGTCGGCAAAGCGACGAAACAATTTCGACTTTCTCTAGCGACGTCGTTTGTATTTTTCGCTTTTAGTTTTCATTTGATCGCTTTTATGTGCAATGCGCACTACTCGCTCTTCTTGCACTTCTCAGGGTCAAGAGGGAGCAAGAATGCATATCATATGCATCTCGGCCGGCATTCTTATTTGTTGCCTTGTTTTTTCTTTACCTCTCTCTCTCTCAATTTTTTGTTATCTCCCTCTCATATTCTCACTATCTCTTGCTCTCTCTCTTCTTCTTCATCTCTCTACCTCTCTCTCTCTCTTTCAATTGTATGCCATGACGATTTCATGACTCTTGCCACGCAAAGGGGGTACTATTGCAACAAGTGCTTCTGTTCATGGCAAGCGCCCCGCCGGACAGAGGTCGTGTTAGTTTTCAAGCGTCAGCCACGCGACTCCTGGCGGAAAGCTGAACTGCCATTCTCGTTTTCTCTCGCCTCCTCTTTCTCTTACACTGTTTCTCTCTCTCTCTCTCGCACTTTCTCTCAGTCCCTCTTTCATCTCTGTGCCACTTCTCACCTGCTGTAATCAAACGCCTTTCTCTTGCTCCCCTCTTATATCTCTCTCTCTCTGTCGCCTCGCTCTCTATCATTCCCTCTCTCACCTCTCTCTCTCTCTCTCTCTCTCTCTCTCTCTCTTTCTCTCTCTCTCTCTCGTGTTTCGGGGGGGCTTAATTCGGGCGCAACGGGCGCAACCTCCAACATGGATATAAGCCCAACAGCCAGCCATCATCAGTATTCCTGGCATGTCTTTCTTTCTTGGCCTACAACTTGGCGACAACTCTACATATTAACAGCTTTGTATCATGTGACATTTTTTTTCAAAGATCGAGACGTGAAAAATATTCTACATTTGTTTATGGCTAGTATTTCTTAGTATTCCTTGTAATGTAACCTTTTTGAGAAATTGAAGGACGATGATATAGTGACAGTTTGTGATTATTATTATTATTATGCTGTTTTTTCATACGATGGATTCCGGAGAGTTAGTTTCTTCTGACAATTCAGGGAGAAAGAGAGAGAGAGAGAGAGAGAGGGAGAGAGAGGAAAGAGAATAGAAGAAATAAATAACCAAAGAAAGAAAGAAAGAGAGTGAGAGGTAGTAAGGTGGAGATGGCCTCTGCCAGATTTCAGATACCCTTTTGATATCCACTACCCACGCACCCTCTCTCCGCCTCTCTATCTCTCTCTCTCTCTCTCTCTCTCTCTCTCTCTCTCGTCCTTCGTCCATCTGTGTATTCGATTTCGGCTTTCCTCACATTTCTTATCAGGGCGGCGTACTGGTAGGCCCTCAGAAATCTTATGCAAAGAGAGAGAGAGAGAGAGCACACAAAAACATTGTTTGATATATCAAACAATTTTATCAAACAATGTTGTTTCAAACAATTTTCCTTTGTGAAAGAGTGAAAGAGAGAGAGAGAGGGAGGGATAGAGAGAGAGAGAGATAATGAGAGAGAGAGAAATAGAGTATATAAGCGAGTGCAGCAAGCGAGTGAGTGAGCTATAATGGCTACCGCCCTCGCATTGTTAGTATCGGAGCGATCACAAGGAGTTCATGTGAAAGTGGGCAGAGTTGAAAGAGGACAGGGGCGGGGGGGGGGGACCTTGGACCTCTTTCGCTGGCATGGGAAGACCCCCCCTCTCCTCCCCCCATACCATCCCCCCTCTCAGATGAGGCAATACACTCGTCATTCTTGTGTGGTTGATGGCGGTCGTCCACAAATCCACTCCCTTTCGTCCGGTCACCATAGCCCCCGCCAGGGCGGCTTTTGCATTCCAGATAGGACTTGGCAAAGACCGGAAAGATGAGCATGCTTTTTCTCTCTCTCTTTCTCTTTCTCTCTCTCTCTTTTTCTCGCTCTCTCTTTCTCTCTCTCTCTCTTTCTCTCTCTCTTTCTCTCTCTCTTTTTCTCTACTTCTCTCCTTCTCCCTATTGCTCTCTCCGCCTTTCCATTGCAGACTCTATGCCTCGCTGGTTATCTCTCTCTCTCTCTCTTTCTCTTTCTCTCTCTCTTTCTCTCTCTCTCTCTCTCTCTCGTTATCCCCATTTGCAAAGTTCAAGGAAGAAAAGGTAAAAAGTAGCACTTGCAACAATTTATTTTTTCACGTCACTTGGATCTTCATCATCTCTTTTCCTTCTCATTTCTTTCATCTGCTCATTCCCATTTTCTCTCTTTCTCTTTCTTTCTCTCTCTCTTTCTTTCTCTCTCTCTCTCTCTTTCTTTCTCTCTCTCTCTCCCGATCTCTCTCTCTCCCGCTCCGTCTCTCGCTCTCTCGGCTTCTCTCTCAATCACTCCCACTCTCTTTCTCTTTCTCTCGTTCCCTCTCTCTCTCTCTCTCACTCTCTCTTTCTCTATTTCACGACATTCCTCCTCATTCCTTTTATCCCTTTTTATTTATTTATTTTGTTATTTGACTCCGCTCATAGCGTTCTTAGCCGTTTTCGTTCTTTCTCCTTTCTGACGAATCTTGGCTACTTTATGCCTCCAATGAGCACGTATTGTTACTGCTATAATTAGATTCTTTGCCAATTAATGTCATATGTTAACTAGTAAAGAGATTTTCCACATCAGTCACAAGCTAAATTCCTACCAATTGAATTGTATTATATTTCCTCTCGTGCTTATGTTAGCGGATTGGAAGTTCTTGTGTTAGCTGACCATGAAAAGAAGAAGCCAACCATGAATTCAAGGTTTTCTTCTTCATAATTCTTTCAACCAGGAACAAAAAATAAATATGGGAGATAATCGGTTGCTTTTCCACTCGAGTAGCATTCATGTCCGCGGCTGCTTTTTCCAGGTCGTCAAGGGTCTCTCTCTCTCTCTCTCTCTCTCTCTCTCTCTCTCTCTCTCTGCCTTTCTGTCTCTCTTTCTCTCTTTCTCTTTCCTTTTCTTTTTCTCTTTTTCTCTCTTTCGTCTATCTTTTTTTTCATAACTGCTTCGACCTCTCTCCCTCTCTTCTCTGTCCCTCTCACGTTCTCCATCGAGCTCGCTTTCTGGTAGAGGTGTCGATTCGGCGCAATTTACCAGTCTCTCCTTCAGTCGGGGCAATCTGGAACCGCTACGCCATGTTATTCTTCGGGGAGAACCCACTCATTCTTCAATATTATCATTTGAACAATAATTTTCAAAAAAATTGAACCTTTTGATGAAAACAAATAGATAAAATATATAAATTTTGTAAAATATTTTCCTAAGCCAAAAAAAAACGTTGTTTGGAATTGGAACGCCTATGTATCCAATTGTCATTGAGTTCAATAGGAGAATTTTACATTCTGAGAATCACTCTCCACTCGCTATTTTCAACCTCTCTTTCTTTCCTCTCTCTTTTTCTTTCTCTCTCTCTCACTCTTCTCTCAATATTCACCTTTCTGCCTCCCTTTCTATCTCTCTCTCTTACTGACTCTTCTCTCTTTATTTCCATCACTCTCTCAGTATCTTTCTCTCCTCTCTCTCTCTCAGAGCATTGACAGAGCAACAGCTTCACCAAACCATATTTTCTCCTCATGTGAAGAAATTCGTGAAAGATCCTTAGACAGTAGAGAAGGTAGTAGAACGGGGGATAGAAGAGGGAGAGCGAAAAAGACTGATTGTGAGAGAGAGTGACACGGGTAGAGAAGTAGAGAGAAAGAAAGACAGAGGGAGAAAAGTATAGACTGTGTAAAGAGCGAGGGGTACAGAGGAACTTCGACTTTTCACACCGTTCCATTCCATCAGAGAGAAGTCTCATTCGCTTCCGCCTCACTGTCCTCCTAGGGCATGTTTCGGCAAGCAAGTGGGAAGTACGCCCACCCATGCTTCTCCATGCTTCACTTTCTTCTTTTCCATGACCTCTCTATTTCTCTCTCTCTCTCCCTCCACTCTTTCGTCTCTCTCTCCCTCTCTCTCCCTCCACTCTTTCGTCTCTCTCTCCCTCTCTCTCTCCATTTCTCTCCACTCTCTCTATTTCACAACTTATTTTGCAAAAGTCCATGGATTTCTGGTTTTCTGGTCGAACTCGATTGGCAATGCCGAAATCAGAGACCCCGGAGCCTGCTGTAGTCATTGAGAGAGTGTACACCATGGAGGAGCATGCCTCCTTATTTTTTACCATTTCGTAAATAGTTACGAAATTTCTTGATGCCGCCGGCAACATGTCTAAGAATGTTTAATAAAACAAAACCTAATAAATATACTCGAGGAAGACAGTAATTCATTAATTTATTAATTATTTTTGGTTGTTTCTATTTCTCTAAATTTATCCCCTTTTTTTTGTTTCCAATTCCATTGCATTATTCTTTCATTTTCAATCTTGTTCAAGAATATGCATTATAATGGAATATTCACTTGACTATTCTAAATGTAAAAATTATTAGCCCGCCGTTTTTCGTAAATACCATTTTCCTTAAAACAATTTTTGAGATATCTTCCACACTTATTTTTTATAGCTAGGTGCACTAAACGCAACCGTAATCTATTTGAATTTTCCTGACCTTTGTAGTCGCGTCTGTCTAAATCACATTCCCTCTCGCCCTTTGATCAAGCATAAAGGCGCGAGTTCAAAATTTATTTATTTATTGCTCCTTTAAGGCATCCGCTCATCATGATGCGAATAAAGGAGGCCATTCTTCGCAAGAAGATCATCCAGCAGCTCAATGAAGACTGGCGGGAAGAGGAGGAGAACATGGCTGCAGCTGCTCACGCCTCCGCTTTACGGCTCGGTAGGCAGAAGGGGCGGAGCCAAGTGGACGGGTGGGCGGGGCCTAACCAAGAAAAGAAACATCACCAGAAATAAGATATGATTTTGAGAAAGTTTCAAACATATTATATTAGATGTAATGTACACGTCTTTGAATGTTTCTTCAAAGCAAGTGGTCATTGCTTGTTGAAAACATCTTCATGTGTTTCGTATCAGTTTACATTCATGCAAATAAAATTCATAAGGTACTAAGTTGCATCAAAATGCAGACATCACTAATCCGGAGATAATCTCTCCTTTTCGCTGACACCCGCGCCAATATTGATCTCTCGCGCTGCTCCAATAACAATCTGTCAACCTACCAACTTGCACCCTTCTCGCCTTCTCCGTCTCCCTCGCAATCCTTCTCTCTCCATCCTTGCTTAGGCAAAGATGCCTCAAACATTCATGTGCATATATGAATGCATGGATGTATCACTCTCTCTTTCTCCTTCTCTTTCTCTCTCTCTCTCTCTCTCTCTCTCTCTCTCTCTCTTTCTCTCTCTCTCACTCTTTCTCTCTCCCTCTCCCTCTCTCTCTCTCTTTCTCTTTCTCTCTCCCTCTCTATCTTCTATTTGCACATTCGCGAATAGGCGTTCCTTCTGCTGTAGTGAAGAGTGAATGCCAGAAGCACAAAATTATCTCATGGAATATGCATCCCGATGCTACATACTAGAGAGAATTTTAAGAATAAGTCAGAGAGCGAAAAATGAGAACCATACAAATGCACATCCAAATACAATGCTCTTCAGAATATATATCACATAGCCAATATGACAAAAGAAATTCAGAATATGAAGAGAACACCTTGAGACACTGTGCAAACATCATCTCTGTATACAGATATGTTAGATGACGTCAGCGAAAAAATGTGGTTTTTTTTTCAGAGCAGATCCAAATTCAGAGCATTCCACGGTTCGCCATTGCTAATGTAACAGAAAAAAAGTGACAATGATGATTGGGGAATTGCATTTATAAATTCCGGGACAAAATTTTGAACAAAAAAAAACCTTAGTTTTTTTGTTGACTTGTTGATATCGTCTTTTATTCAAAGCATATGCGAGCAGAGATCAATCTGACATCATCCGTTGGCAGAGAGAGAGAGAGAGAGAGAAGAGAGAGAGAGAAGAGAGAGAGAGAGAGAGCGAGAGAAGAGAGAGAGAGCAAACATTCCTGAATGTGATATGTATGCTAAAATGTATGTTGAAATGGATAGGGCCCAAGCCATAGTTACCGGCAACAGCGTGTCCTTACGCTTTGTGTGTGTGTATTTGTGTACATATAAATATTCATTTTATGACAGACACACGACTATCGAATGCCGCCGATATGCGAGGGAGTAAAAGTGGGAGGATGATGGAGAGAGAGAGAGAGAGAGAGATAGAGATGAAGTGAAGAAGAGGAACTGAGAGAGAAAGAATAAGGGAGAGAGAGAGAGGAAAAGAAAGAGAGAAAAGGAAGAGGAGGCGAATGAACGGCGGAGACGGAAAGGGCAGACAGCGCTTCATCTCTCCTCTCCCTCTCCCCATCTCGCGCAATATGCACCTGTGCATGTGTCTAGTGTGCCAAGCGCGCGCTTATCCATCTCTCTCCCCCGTTTTCTTCTCTCTCTCTCTCTCACTCATTTTCATCTCCCTACCTCCCCTTTTCTCCTGCATTGTTTCTCCGATCTCTCTTCCACTTCCTTATCTCTCCCGCCTCTCTCCCTCTCTTCACCGATGATGCCTTCGGCTGAGCCAATGGCTCTTGGCTGAGAAAGGCACAGCCTGGGAGCTCTTGCACGGAAGAAAGGGCCCCGCGCGCCGCCGCTTCTCCCAGGTGGGAAGCTGCTCTAAACCTCACACACAACTTGTACCTGGCAACCGTCTACTCTACTCGCTCACTTATATCACATCATACAAATCAGGCACTCCTATCGGCTTTCTCAAGTAAGTGCATAGATTGCTCTGACACAGCCAGCATCTGAGATCCATCTGACAGCGTGTGCTGTGTGAGCTCCGACACGGACCCTTCTCAGACCCTAACGAGACCCTAACTAGCCTTACGAGACCCTGACGAGTCCCTTAAAACCTTTACGAGACCCACTCTAAGCCCTAAACGACCCTTACGACATCCAGTCCGAGCCCCCCGACCCTCGCCTCCCTCGCGCCCTCTCTATATGTCGCCGGATGCTGTCCGGCGCCCTGAGTCTGCGGCGGCGTCCCATCTCGAGTCCCTCCACGTCCTCGTCCTCCGACCCGCAGCTCGTGCTCCGCACTCAGTCGGCGCGGCGGCGGACTCCGCGGCCTCGTGCGGCCGCCGCCTCCTCTGAGACTCGCTCAGCGTCCGCGCCAAGTGTCATCGCCTCGGGACTCCATGACTCCATCCAGAGACTACTCGCTTTCCTGCCACGACGCATTCACAGATGTACGCAGGGTTGGAGTAGTGGTGAAGTGTTAGGAAATAGTGGATTGTAGGAAAGAGTGCAAAGGTTCCAATGTGAGCAGAAGTCTAGAGAGAGAGAGAGAGAGAGAGCCAGAGAATGAGACAGAGAGAAAAAGAGAGAGAGAGAGAGCCAGAGAATGAGACAGAGAGAAAAAGAGAGAGAGAGAGAGAGAGAGAGAGAGAGAAAGAGAGAGAGAGAGATACAAATGTAATGCGAGAAGTGAACATTGTGATGAAAGCATTCTGAAGCGCGATACGAAATATTCTAGCTGCATGGTTTCTTTTCTCATACATAAGTCATGGCAGATGAAATCTTGGAATTAATCAGTCTGTTTTTGTACATATGTATGTATTCAAGAGAATTATTTCTGGATGGCGTGAAGACATGGGAAGACGAAAGCCCTTATGCTTTTTTCCATTCCATGAAGTCGTTGTACAAGCTGACGATCGATTCTTACACATACATATATTTACATATATGTATGAAGAAGAAGTAAGCAAGAATAACGATATGGAAAAAAAAGAAATACGCCTGGAGTGGCTATCAAGTGGCTCTTTCAGCCGTCTCATCCCAACACACGTCATCGCTGGTGTCTCCATCCCGTGATCTACCCGCAATCTCATCTACGAGTGAAGAGGTTTATTATTGTTTTTATCTATTTTTAATATTTTAAACCTTGTTTCCTTATTTTCCCTTCTTATCATTAGTTACTTTCTTATGAAATGACTTTCATTCTATAGTGTTAATCTATGATCTCTGATCTGTTAATATATGTCACTGTTAGTTTATGCAAATCGTTTATTCATTTTCCTATTCCATGTTTTTCCGTCCACTACACCATTCTGTGATGCCAACAACATATTAGAAAGGAAGCAAACTCTCATATGCGGCTGTATGAAAAATGAAACATTTGATTTGTTCTTCACGAGGCCTTTCAAAATTATCGTCAGTTTGGTAATTTGATGACTTTCGAAAGCCATATAAGCATACATAAGCTAAACTTGACATTTTGACTCAGCCTTTTTAGTTGGAAGCACAAGTAGTTCGCTGAAGTATCTACGTGAATAGTGCCATTTTCCTTGCCTCTTGGCTTATTCCATAATGAGCACAATTAAATGATATCATAGATTGCTTTATGATTCATTCGCTTACATGAATATCCCGTGAAGAACTCTACCTCTCTCACCTCTAAATCGCTCCTTTCAATTCTAACACACTGATGTAATTTCCTCGTATTTATGCCATGAGTTAGCGCAATGTCTTCAAACATAAAAGGCTACTTTGTACCTTTAAAATTTCCCAGAGGTGTATAATCAAAAATGTGTGTAACCAAAAGCTATATACCTAATAAATTTAAATGCCAATTTCAATTTAGCAAATTTATAAGAGGAATGCATTAAATGAGCACGAAACACTCAATCGTAATCTATTCTAAATTCAGGTAAAAGGGCGCGAATTCAAGCGTGAGTTTTTTGGATCCCTTTATAGTTTGAACACTTCCAATTGAAGGTCGACCTCGACTCGGGCATCGCCGAATTCGCGCATCCCCTTCAGACATTCGTGAACGATCTGGCAGCCCGTCTAACAGATTTGCAGGTATGTATGTATGTATGTACATACAGACAAACATATTATTTCTTTTATTTCACATTTTGTTTGTCCAACGCCAGACTTCTTTATACGATTCTTTAAAAAAACCTTTATATACCGCCATATGAGAAGGAGGGTTGGTGATAAGCTATTTTTTTGCTATTTATGTTTTTAAACACATTTCCCCGAAAGTTATAAAGATTTGTGACTCTCATGTCTAAGCCAACTTTTGCTTCAACACTTATGTTTCATTGATAAACGAACAATTTCTTTCCCAAGACATCATTTTGTATGCTCTGTCTCTGTCTCTTCTCAGAAGCGCGCTCTTCGAGTGACGTGGAAGCGGCTGAGCGAAGCACCCAAGACATCTGGCAGAGGCACCATTCACATCATGGAAAAGGTCAGATATCCTTCTAACAGTATCTCAAACTAATACTTGTGGTGTTCACACATTGACTAATAAAGCATGATGATGAATGCACCTGTTAGTTTCATGATTTATTAATTAATCTTGAACAACACGGATCATTTTGCTGCCTATACAAACACACTCACAGTTAAAGAAATGCACGGTATCAAATTTTATCAAAATTCCCCTACACACACTATTTTTTCAAGGATTCTACGTAGGAAAGAAATATGAACATTTTGTCGATGAATTTCATAATAGAAAATTTCGACTTAGGTTTGGTCCTTTGAGATCCTCGAAAAGCTTGTTGAACTGGAGTCTTCTGTGCCGTCGCTCTTCTACAAGTCGGCATTTCTCTCCTGTGTCGAGGACCGCCGATGTTGGCGCAACCAAACTAATGAACGGTACCTTTCTCTAGATATATAATATACATAGATATTTTGATTTCATATCTTTATACCTTTGTTCATACTTTTTCCCTTTATTAATGTATTTATATCGATAATTGATTCTTCATCTTATTAAAATTATATATATATATATATATATTACATTATTACGTTACCTATATTGCTTAATTTTATTCAGCTTAATTTTTTGAATATTTAATTTATCAGCCGTTGGGCAAAGACGATTGCAACGCTGCGGGATCACGCGCATATCCTCGTCACTTTTATCGACGCAATTCTACAGCTCATGTTCGACGGAGTCACCGTGCACAACGATATGCCCGACCCGGACACTATAGGTTGCTCACTTATAGATGCTTAGTTTTTTCCTATTTTTTAAAATTATTTTGAAGCTTCCATAAAACGCATGCTTCCAGGCCTGCTCCACAACCGTCTCTATCCGCTCGGCTTCAACCGACGCATGTGGCAGGTGCTAGGAGAGTGCTTTGCAGAGGTTGGTTGCTAAGGCGATGGAAAAGATAAAGAAAGCAATTAACCAATATGGTAGCGAATACTGTTTCTCAAGATAGAGGAACAATTGTTATTTAGAGAATAATGTTTTGCTAATTTAAAACATCAGAAAAAGTGATAGCTCTCTTTCTGAAAATACGCTTTAAAGAAATTTTTTATCACGTGAACAGTTTGACTATTCCAATCATATTCTTTCTGAAAATACTTCAAAGAATACAATGTTATTTCGTGAGCAGTTAGACAAACACATTCCAATGAAATCCCTCGTATATCTCTGATACTCTCCCATCTCTGACACTCTCGCAGGTCTTCTTTATGCAAGACTGCGTGCGTGCGTATCCGCACGCGGCATCCGCGTGGTCGCTGCTCTGCGTCGCCTTCACCGATCGCATGTACGCGGCGTCCAAGCCGACCGGCTCGACCGCGTCCGCGCTCGCCGCGTCTGCTTCCGCTAATCAGGTAAGAAAATAGATATTTTTTAAAAATATTTTTCTGTTTACTTTACTAGTTTATTAGACAGCATACATACTTGTAGCTTTCTTCAGCATTAAAATAGAATAAGGCAAGATTTAAAATAAATAAAAAAGTGTTTATTTTTGCTTATAAAATCTTGAGCACAAACTCATGGATCTTATGGCTTTCTCCTCAGTGGCTGTTCTTTCCACTCAGCTTAAGGTTTTTTTCCTCAGTTAATGTCCGGCCCTCCGCCTGACTTCCGCGATCTCGTCTGCCCTCGCCGCTCGACTGCACGGCCACTCGAGCTGCCTCTGAGATGTCCGGTCTCCGCCTCCTCTGCAACATCGCCCCTCTCGCCCCCTACCATTCCTGCATCATGGTTAGCCTCTTTTCCCTTCTCTTTGTGTAGCAACTTATGTACTACAGTATAGGCCAGTCTTTTGCGTTCATACATATTATCTAATAGTAAGTAATTTAAAGAAGAATATTAATGTTTAGTGCCGAATCAAGTTCGTCATCGGCGAAGCCAACGGCAGCCGATGCAGCGAACGCCAAGGAGTCAGACGAGGAGGAGCCTTCTTGTTCGACCACCGCCGCTGTCTCCGCCGTCGCACCCACTTCTCCACCACCGCCGGCGCCCGCGCCTCTCTCAGCGCCCTCTCGCATGTCGCGATCTTCACATCCACCCTACCGAGCCACCAAAAGACACTTCCTTCTCCGGTCAAAGTCCGAAGGTGTCTCCAGGGTAGTAAGGACTACGGCATTGTAAATGTTGTTGTTATTGAAGATCCTGACCAATAGTATTACATATGTATTTCTATACGAGGATATCCAATGAATACGTCATATAATCTTATAATCTTTTCGTACAGCTTACAGATGTTAGTAATGTTGAGTTTGTGAAAGACGATGTCAATCCTTTCGCGTATGGGTATTCAATACGATTCCAATGATGCTAAAACAACATGTAGGCAGGCTGTGTATTGGGTGGTACGAATCATGGCTCTCAACCAAATGACATGCATTCATTTCTGTATATATATATATATTTATAATCCGTTTTTGTTTGTCATGCATGATTTCATAAAGGCGT
The DNA here is from genome assembly GCA_945643635.1 of Allodiplogaster sudhausi. Classification (NCBI taxonomy): domain Eukaryota; kingdom Metazoa; phylum Nematoda; class Chromadorea; order Rhabditida; family Diplogasteridae; genus Allodiplogaster; species Allodiplogaster sudhausi. The sequence continues at coordinate 476,158 of CALZFC010000130.1, forward strand.
CTCACGCTTTATAATCTTCTCTTTTATTTGAGAGATCCAAAGGGTGCACATGAGACATGTACTTGGAAGAGGGATTCATTATCGCTGCTCACAATCAGTGAAATGTAAAAAATAAGAGAAAACATACTTGAATGAGTTTATATATTCAATTGCGAGATACTTGTTTAATTATTAATGAATATTTTTATAATTTCATTTCTTTTTTTATTATTATTATATTTCGATTGACAGCCGAATTGTGATATATTTGATTTCGTGAATGATAAGAGCTGCTGGCAAGTATTCAAAATGAATAATCCAGAATCTGCCCTACAAACTTTATATTTTAATTCTTCTTTGCGTTCCTTTCACTTCGACGTTAAATCGTCATTCCATTTGTGAAAGAGTACTTCCTTGCATGGCTTCCCATGTCAGAAGCAATTGGTAAACGCTTGTTCAGACAGCTAGAGAGAGAGACGGTAAGAGAGAGAGATCGAGAGAGAGCGAGATAGAGAGAGAATGAAACTAGGAGAGAAAGCGAGTCAGAGAGAGTACAAGAGAGAGTGTGAGCGCATATGGAGTTCTATGGAATGAGACAGTGATAGACAAAGAGTGTGACGGCAGAATGGAGAAAATATTAGAACAAAGGTAGAAAAGAGCCGGAAATCGTTCCGCTGAGAGAGAGAGAGAGAGTGAGAGACGACGAGGAAAAAAGAGATAGAGAAAGGGAGACTCGGATGGAAAGGAGAGCGAGAGAGAGAGAGAGCAATAGAGATAGCAAAGAGGAGAGAGAGGGGGACGGAGAGAGGGAGAGAGAGAATCAGAAAAGGCTCATGCCGGAAGAGCGGCCTGCCAGGTGCTTCGAGAAGTCTGGCAGTTTGTGACGTTATAGCTAAGCCTTAACTTCACTATAGGAAAGCAGAGAGCGAAATAGTATTGACGAGAGATCGAGAGGGTCAATAATTCAGGAAAAAGGTAGAGTAGAAAAACACACCGTGAGAGAATGTATGGGCAACATAGGCAAACCCTTCAGGATTAATCAAGCGTACAATGCCAATTGGATGAGAGAGAGAGAGAGAGAGAGAGAGAGAGAGAAAGAAAGGAAGAGATATGAAACGGGAGAGCAGAGAGAAGAAGAGAGCAAGAGAGCGAGATAGCGAGTGAGAGATCGAGAGAAGCAGAGAAAAACGTCAAAAGTATTTTGGCAAAGTGTACGTCGAAGGTAAAATGTCCATAGGAAGAAGCTGTCTGCGGGAAAATAAAAGAGAGCAAAGCGTTTAACACAAAAGACAGGAGCGTGAAGGTGAATATGGGAAGAAGCAAGGAGACTGATTTTGAATGAGCCTGGGAGTGCGCGAGAGTAGTAGAGAAGCGAGAGAAAGAAAAGGGAAGAGACGGAGAGAGAGAGGGAGCGAGAGAAACAGAGAGAGAGAGAGAAAGAGACGAGAGAGAGAGAAAGAGACGAGAGAGAGAGAAAGAGAGAGAGAGAGAGAGAGAGAGAGAGTGAGAGCGAGAGGGCTTTGCCATGCAGACCTCGTGCCCCTGCCCGGGTCTTCTCATCTTCGGTTGCTCCTGCGTCGTCGCACCTGCAGGTTCCCATGTGTACACGCGAGGGCGCGCTGAATACTCGGACCGCGGTTAGTATTACTATTTATGTAGTACCTTTATTCATGGCTTCTACTAGTTCTCCCCTACATACATTTGCTCGCTACGACCCTCGAATCCATACGACTACATTGTTTGTATATGTACGTATTTAATGTGCTTCAGTATAATGGCAATGAGCTCTCTAATTTTGAGAATAATTTTTAGTTTTTTATATATAGCTTTTTTTTAAATATTGAAATAGAACAGTTAAGAAAATGCAAAAAAAAAGAATCAAAATGAATAATGACCCAGAATGAGAACCAAACTGCCTAGTCATGCCCGCGAATCCGATTCTCTCCAGCTTCTTCGCCTCCACCAGCACCACGGATAGAGAGAGGTTGGAGAGATCGAGTAATCGAGAGATCAGCAGGGAAGGAGAACGAGAGAGAGAGAGAGAGAGTGAGAGAGCGAGAAAACGTTGAGATGAGTTATTGCTTGCGTGCTTTCTAGATATGAATACGTCCTCGGTTGTGGAACGAATGCCAAAACTGGATCTTTCTTCGTTCAGTGTGGCAAATAAGGTACGCATTTTCATCATTGTAAAAGTGTTGATTAAGAGTGTAATTAAATCTGTGAAAAAGTCCTTCTTTTCTTCCCAATAAAGAAACCAAGAACAGAAAAAAACAGCTCTTCTTCCCAAAGCATTGCAGAATAATTTTGGCAGCAAAATAAGGCCCAAACATACCGTATACCAGGCGACAGTAACCGTCGAATCGCGCGCCGGCTGTTCAGTGTGTCATCCGAAGACTATCCAGCCACATCACCATCCCCTGCATCCCTTCGCACTCGAGCTCGCTGGCAAGCTGACCGAGCAGCAGGTTCTGCGGAATAATGAATTATATAAGAATAGTTTGACTTTAAAAATAAATAATATAAACGCAATTTTAACATGTATCATTAACTTATAAGACACACAAAGAAGAGCTTTTATAAATATTGTCCTTTAAAAAAAGTAATGTTCAGCGGCGAGCGCTGAAAGTAACCTGGCGGCGAATCAGCGAGCGGCCAGCAACGTCTAACTTTAGCGCTTTTCGAGTTATGGAGAAGGTTAGGGCTAAGAAGATCGGAAGCTACGGAGGCAACTGAAAAATTTTTCCTCAAAATTATCTTTTTATTATCCTTTAAATTATATAATTACACTTGTTATTGCTATTTATTTTCGATTCATGGAAAAAAGTTTCCTCGTGCAAATTAACAGATTATTGACGAGGTCGCAAAGGCTGAGCCGATAGTGCCCGCTCTCTTCTACAAGGCCGCCTTCCTCTCCTCCATCGAGGACATGAGTGGCTATCGAAGACGGAATGGCGAAGTGTTAGCTATAGCCTTGAAGAAGCCACAAACTCACTCTTGAATTCGCGTCTCTTTGCATGACACAAGAGAGCATGTAATTTAGAGAGACGCGACTGGACTACAATTGTCAGGAACATTCAAATTGACTACAGTGGAGCTGCGTGCTCCTTTAATATGAGAGAAGTAGCAGGGGAAGAGTTGAGTTCGTGACTGCCCTCGCAGAAGTGGGACTCAGTCTTTAAAAAAACAAATTCAAAAGAATCACCTTATCTTCAAAAAAAAAGAAGAATGAAATGAATCAATTAAAGGAACCACTAAATGATACTGCAGTATTAGATTAGACCCATTTTGAACGCGCGACGCCCTTCTCCTGGTTAGAGAGCGTGTGAAATAGGAGATTGGCTAACAGGTAGACAAAAAAATGTTGGCCGAGCCATATTTTGCGCGCTCTTAACTTTGTAGCAAGTGGACAAAAATGGTTCAAACTTTCTAGATGTATGTTTTAGAGAGACGCGAATAGATACAAGCAAGTTCACAAAACAATATGTTCATTATTCAGTGAACAGCTCCTTTAAATTCGGCATCACAGAATTCGCGCGAATAACTTTGCGACGTTCCGCGAGCACGCGCGCGTCCTCGTCCTCTACATCGACGCAGTGATGCAGTTGCTGCTCAACGGGCGCACGGCGCACGCGCATCTCCCCGACCCGGAAGCAGTCGGTTAATAGAAGGGAGACAAGTGAAAAAACAGCTGTAGATCTTGTAATGCTCCTACCTCTCATCTCTGTTTCTCTCGCTCTCTCTCTCTCTGCTCTCTCGCTCTCTGTGACTCTATCACTCTTCCGGTTTCTCTCTCCCTCTTTCTCTCTCTCTCTCTCTCTGTTCTCTTCTGCAGCTTTTGCTCACAATCGCCTCGGTCCACTCGGCTTCAAGCGGCGTCTCTGGAAGCGATTCGGCGAATGTTTTGCGGAGGTTTTTGCTCGTCATTTATCATTTAAGCTGATTTCTGATATTTTCATTAGGTATAAAACATAATTTATTTAGTTAACATTACTGTCAACATTCTATAAGTCAGTTGACAAGAAAATATAGAGATTAGACCAAGTTGACATGGAGTAAAGAGGTGCTTAACTACAGGTAATGTTCAACGAAGACGGCATCCACGCGTACCCGCATGCAGCCTCTGCGTGGTCGATTCTCGCCGTCTCACTCACCGAGCGATTCTTCGCAGCGGCATCCGACCCCGATTCCGCGGTTAAAGTCCCTACTTTCGGTGCTACTGTGTAGTATCCCGCTTATTAAGACAAACGCTCCCTCGCTTTCTCTATCAATCTCTGTCTCTCCCTCGCTCTCTCACTCTCTCTTCTCTCGCTCCATCAATCTCTCTCTCTCTCTCTTCTCTCTCCCCTTTCCCTCTCCAGTGCTCTCTGACCTCTCTGGTGCGTCCTCTCCGTCTGCCGATGAGTCGTCTGGTGCGCGATCCCTCTCCTCCAGCCTCAGCCTCCTCCTCCTGCTACTACTCTGCGCGCGATGTGGATGATGCTGAGCAGCAGAGACACGTCGCGCTCGTCACCGCCGCCCTCCCACCGCATCCACCGCACCATCGATCACTGGGCGCAGCCGTCGTAGAGCGATGGCGCAGAGTGGTAAGGGAATAGAGAGAGAGAGAAATGAGAGAGATGAGAGACAGAAGGAGAGAGGAGAGAGAAAGAGAGAGATGAGAGACAGAAGGAGAGAGAGAGAGAGAAAAAGAGAGAGACCATAAAATCAACTCGTGAATGGCTCTCAGAATTTGCATACAATACAGAGAAATCAGGCATTCAATTCCGTTGTATCCTATCCGTAATTATGCTTTACAACTCGAGAAGGCAGGAACTGATTAACTAAAAATATGCTCTAACAAATTTTGAGTAGACTTTCTTCTTGACGTTCATAGTAAAATTTGAATCTAAATTCCTTTTCAAGATGCGCGTCCCGCCCGCAGTCGGCACTCCGCAACGTGCGCGACACCGATCGACGGCGCCGTCCAAGCAGCCGCCGCCGGGTCTCGCGCCCTCTCGCACGCCCACCCGACGCGCCCACTCGACCGAGCACTTGCCAGCCACGCCACTCAATGGCGGCAAGAAGAAGGAAACATCAAGAGCATTTGGGGTACGATAACACCCTCAAGTATTAGGGAGAGACAATTTTGCGCATGTCGGACTGATTGTAAGAATGAGGAATAAAAGGCGGCGAGAGAGGAAAGACAGAGGAATCTGAAAGGGTGATAATAGAGTTCAGGAGGGGCTCACGGTTTTAATACAAAAGTGAAATGTGTTCTTGATGTTTCCAATGAGTGTCGTTGAATATTGTCAGAATATTCTCGTAGAATATTCAATCCATTTCTCAGTTCAGTCTAAATGCATTAGCTGTTATTCAAGTTTATGAAAACTTGCCATTAATTCAGTTGTCATCCTACCTCATGGATTCATCGGGTTGAGGGCGGCTTGTTTGTGTACATGCATGAGTGAACAAAAAGAAAGAAGCTTGAAACAAAATTTATTATGATAAAATAAATGATAATCATTGCTCAATCTAATGTCGAATTGAATAAACTAAGATAAGAAATATGCAGAATGCGTTTAAAATATTGCAAATATCAGCACAAATATTATTCCCGTTCTAATCCACACTCATTGTCTCTATCTCTACAATCGTGTGCATTCCTCCTCCCTATCATCGTCATCCTTCTTCTCCTCCTCTTGTTTGTTGTTGAAGTCAGCACCTGCAAGACTACAATTTCGTGTAGTCAAATTTCGCAGTTTCGTATCAAATATTTAACTATTCCTCTCATCAGAAAGTTAGTTAAAGTGTGGCAAAACAGGAAAAGCAATATCAAACCAGGAACGCTCAATCGATTGCTGGTTTTCGCCTGGGACATGGCGACTTTCCGAATGGGAGTGCCCTCTTCTCGCGGACTCATTCGCTGGGGCGTCTTCATGAAAATGATTAAGATAAAATATATTCTTTTTATTACTATTTTTTTATTTTAATAATTTTTAACAATTAACCGGCGATCTGCTCCTGCGGAAGAAGCCTTCTTTGCTGTCGACTGGCGGAGTCACTCCGGGACTCTCTACGCTGCCTCGTATTCCTATAGTGACAGGAGTACAAATTCCAAGGAAGAGGAAGAATTACAAATGAAAGATATGATAAGATAAAGGAAAAATTCGTATTTCTTAAAACCTTTTCTAGCCCTCTACTCTTCAACTGCTGACCTCGCTTGTGAAAGACGGCCTGAGTCGGTTTCCTCACACGAAGTCGCCGTCCTGTCAGAATCTTTTGTTTTGAAACCTGAACCAATATTTACGGTCTTGCATTAGTAAATTATGTGGAGTTTACATGTGAAACAGCTATCTATAGCTCTGCTTGTTATTGAATATTCTCTAGTAATGTTCATACCGCATTATTTCGAGTTTTGTTGGAACTTGAAGAAGACGAGACACTTTCCATGATGTTAGCGGTGCTCTGGCTCTTTTTATAAATTCTTGCTGAACTGATTATAATTAGTACGATAACAAATTAAACATAACAAAAGACATGCCTTCAAATAACTGCATCAGACATTATTCTACTATCACCAGAATACTTCTCTTCTCTGAAGAATCGACGCGAAAAAACGGCAAAACAAATAAATATGCCCCAGATGAGCAATTGGAATTGTAGGTGGAACGATCGAATTGCTTGGCATAGTTTCTTCGTTGTTCTCACCGTTCACCCTCTCTCTCTCTCTCTTTCTTCCTCTCTCTCTCTCTTTCTCTCTCTCTCTCTTTCTCTCTTTCTCTCTCTCTCTTGTCTACCTTGCCTCACTTCTCTCTTATTTTCTGTTTCGGTCGCTCTCCTCCCATCTATCTTCGTCTTATTTTCAATCATTTTGCTTTCTCTTCTTTCTTGTCTTCTCGACCATTCCGATGAATCACTTTGCCGACAGCAATGTCCAATGTTTTCACCTCGCCACGTTCACTTCTCCACCAATAACAGACGCATTCCAATGCAGGAGTGTGAGCAATCTTTTACATTCAAGGATACATAAGATGTCTTAAAATAGAAGACATTTACTTGTTCCTCTTCTTAAAGAATGAGAAGAATTTCGACAGTTTACCTTTTTTCTTCTTATTGTTAGAACCAAAAGAAATATTAAGGAATGCACGTAGATATATAAACTAATTCGAAAGTTGATGAGTCCTATTTCATTAAATTAAAAGAGCATTTTGAGATATACCGTATTTTCTCTATTAGTACCCCCGGGGGTTCTGTTTTTCAATACCCTTGCGGGGGAGGGGCACTATTAGAGGGAGGGGTTCTATTAGAGGGAGGGGAATTATTTTTCAATGTGAGACACTCAATGTTTAATAACAACATTTCATTCCTAAAAAAAAGAAGAATCATAGCCCGAATTCAATGGAATCATCACTGGAATATCCGTTTTACAACAGATTTATCATGAATTTGGCATCAGTTCATTGGTAAGAGCACCTCATGCCTCCAGGATTTATACGAGGCACACCTAGAGCTGAAATAGTAGACTATTAGGGGGGGGGGTTCTATTGGAGGGGAGGTTCTACTTGAGGGAGGGGTTCTATTTTTCAATGGCATTTTCAGAGGGGGGTACTATTAGAGGGGAGGTTCTAATAAAGGGGGGGGGGGTTTTAATATAGAAAATACGGTATTCCATTTTGCTTCGTGACCTGCAAAAGTGCGGTCAAGTTTGCGCCGATGGTTAAGTCCGCAACGCTTTGATAACCCAACGGCTCCTGACCTGCACGAGGCGGCTGTTTACGTGCTCTAAATATATACCACGTTGTGAGCCAGCATCCGATATCTGGCTGGTTTTTCTTGTCTTTGTTTTGCCTAATCGCAGTCGGCCAAGGAACGACTGATTGTGGTAGAGAGAAAGTTTTGAATTCTCTGAATGACTTTCCTCCATTGCTCGCTTGAACTAGTCAGCAGAAAAAAGGATAAGGAAACTCAAATGGGAAGGCAGATAACATGTTGCGTTCAGAATAGAGAAGTGTTCCTGCTACTTTATGATATCGCCTACACAATCGTGCGGAAACAAACTTTGTGAAGATTCAAAGAATATAAACGTTTCTTGTCCCTGAGCAGATTCATGTGGTCTTTGCAGGCGCTTTATTCAGTCGTCAATTAAGAGGCAGAGAAAGTGTCGCACAATTGAATGCGCCTAAATGATGCACATAGTCGGTTGGCATATGTGGAGAGAATTGAAAAGACAATCAGTGACCAGAGAAGCAAAATTACAATAGAGAACTACAAAAAAGGGGGGGAAGAGGAAATCGACATTCCTTTTTAGATTCATACAGATGTGGACGAGGCAGAAGCGAGGAAACCTAGACGACTGAGTTAGAGGATGAGGTGACAGGTACAGTAGTTGGTTGTATTACGGTAGTGTTTGTAAGTCTCTAAACAACTAAGGAAGCATATATCTTTTTTTTTTGGGTTTTTAACATAATGAATAAATGTACGATTGATCGCTTACTTTAGAACGAAAATGCCTATACATTGAGACGTCAAAGATTACATCGATTCGATGCTTTCTAGCGATCTCTCCGAATCCAAGCAAAGCGGGCAACAGAAAGAGAGAAGGCTCTTATTGTTAGTTGCTTCGATCGATTTACATGCTTGCCACGTACAAGGCGAATATAAAGAAGACATTACAAAGAGAAAAATTAAAGAAGAACTCGGACGAAAAACTGTGAACTTTAGTGCTCTCATAATTCTCATACATAAAACGGATAAAGCGAGCATTTCGACGAATACCTAAGCGGGACGAACACACACACACACGAAAGAAAACCCTCTCTATGAATACAATACAAAGACGGCTCAAATACCCAAATACTCGAAAGATAAGAAGAAGAAGAAAAAATCTATAATGCTTTACACTTTATACTCTATAATACAAAACGAGAATCTCGTTATGCGTCAATATACAGTGGTTGCAAAATCGCCGCATCTAGCATTGATTTTTTTTGGTCGGAACCGACGCGGCCGCAGAATATTTGGGAATTGTCCATCGATTGAGTAGCAGCGCTGTCTTACAGCCTTTGATAATCATCGCAGACCTTCGCCGGCTCGCATTATATTATTTATATCATTCCACTTCCTAATACTGATAAGAAAAGATAGATGAAGACTTCTCCGCGTAGACGACTTAAAAAATTATTCATACAGATGAAGCGTTTCATACAAAAGGAAGTGCGTGTGTTACTAGAAGTAGCTTAATCGAAAATCTTACTTAAAGGAGAAAAAGACACTCTTACTAAAAATGAACTCCCTCTATACAATTACGATAGGAAATATCTCTTGTGGTTACTGAGGAGTGACATGTCAACGCATGTGAGACTCTTCTCAGTTGAAGAACTCGATCGCCTTAGCGTACGCCGCTTCCAGGTCCGCGACGCGTGCACGAAGCGTCGCGGTCGCGTCCACTTCGATGACGTCACGCGTGAGCGCGTCAAGCGCGTTGCGAAGAGCACGAAGCGGCGGCTTGCGCGCCGCATTCACGCGACGCACGTACGCAGCTGCAGTGCCGTGCTCGAGCAGAAGGAGAGACTGAAGAATGAATAGATTTGTACCTATGCGCCAACAAATAAGGCTATTATTATTATGCCAAACTTATTCAATTGATCAATGCTAACGATCCAAAATGCTTCTTGAATTACGAACCGCTTTGCGCAGCTCATTAACTCGCTTGTCCTCGGGCGCGCCGAACATCTTATGCGTGTACTTCTCGAAGCTTTCGCTAGCGACGTTGCTGAGTCTAAATTAAGATTATGGTACTTTAAATCGATTTTTGGCAGGTACATAAGAAGTACGGATTTTGCTGGAGAAATGGGACGAGAGAGAAAGTTCGTTCTCACCGCTCTTTACGCGCATCCGCTGCGACCGAAGCATACGGCCGCTTAATGAGCCGAACGACTTCGAGCGACTCGACACGCACGCCTTCCGGCAGTGACATGTCTTGCTGAAGAAAGATATATCAGATAGCAATAATAAGAGACTTTTGCTTCCAATCGAAGTTTTTTATAACAAATTATATTATGAATTTTTTAATCGTTCAGTTTAATTACTCTTTTATCAACGATAGAATAAGTTGTTTTTTGTCAGCTAACCCATTGCAGTGCGCCACGCTTGATGTAGTTGTTGCAGATGGGCTGGAAGTCGCGGACGCGCTTCATCGTGCGCGGATTCATCTGCATTCCGCATGCGCAACGCGCCCAGTCTGCCTTGTCGCCGACCTTGAAAAGGATTATTAATCAATTAATATTAAAAAGATACGATAAATATTATTGATCTATCTAGTTATTAATGAGACAGAGATGTATCACATACATATGTTACAATGTTCCAATAACTATTCTAATTCTGTCTGCATAGATGATGCCACTGACATCGGTCGTGCTGCCGCAGGTGCATGAGATGCGCTTGATGCACTGGTCGGTCTGCTCGCGCATCACTTCGAACTTGTCTGAAAGAAGAAAATTCGTTTTTTTTTCTATTCTTAAACTAATTATAACTCTACACAACTTTATTATCAAGGTGATTATACGAAATTGACATTCTCAAGGTGATGTGATTTGTAAAAAAAATATTATTATTCCAAAATTTCTGTAAGCTCTTTAAAAAGTATTCAAAAGAGAAGTTATTGGCTCCTTCTAAAATACGAGAAAGGCCTGGCTCCTCTTACACTGCTGGCTGAACTTGGCTGTCCACGCGGCGTGCTCGTCGCACGCGAGTGGCCAGTGCGGCTCGCCGTCGCAGTCGGTGCAAAAGTGCGTCGAGCAGTTGGCGCACACCGCCGAGGAGCGGACTCAAAGAAATTATTATTGATTTATTACATATTTATTTTTGTACATTATTTTACTGTTTAAAAAATTTGTATAATTCTTCTTTGAAAGGAAATGTAAAATTTTTAAAACATTGCAAAAAATTGTACATTTTAGCACCATTTATAACCCTTAAAATACAATGATGCTTATGCTCTTACTACAAGGATGCTCGACGCGCAGCAGAGTGAAGCACGCCGGACACGCCTGGAGACTCTCGCTCGGCGACTCGTCCGAAAGAATCTCGCGCGCCGCTTCTGCAAACGGCCGAGATGATGAGGCTAATTTATTCAAATATTTATTTATTTATTTACAAATATTTATAGGAATTTAAAAAAAAGATGGTAAATCCTTGTCTTACGATTGGTGTAGAAGAGAATAAGCGGAAGAGGCACGAGTGCCGGCAGCACGTCGTACGGAGAAGAATCATCGTGACACACGAGCTGAATAGTTTAGTAATTAATAAACAGAAAATATTGATATATATGCATAAAAGATATGTATATGCTTGTATTGTACAAACATAGCTGCACAAAGAAAATTATTTGGAGATGTGTATGTAGATGAAAAAGAACGCTGTTACAACCATAGCTTCCTTACATCGAGCTTGACGGGCAGCTGTCGCTGCTTGATCTGCGAGATGACCGAAGCCTCGAGGCAGCGGCGGCATCGCCAGTCCGACTCGGTCTCGAACAGAGCCTCCGGCGCCATCTCCACGCAACTTGCGCATTGCTGAAGATGCACAAAAAATTATTCTTACTTTTACAATTAAATAAGGCAATGATATTACGGCTAAGGTCTTCATAAAAATTATCTTTCGTTTGTTTATTATTTTTTATATATCGTTTTAACCATCAAACGAACAATCTTAGCGCGCGGGACGACTTGGAATTCGCCGTTCTCTCCGTCCTCCGCGTCGTCGTCAACCACAACCGGCTCGTCCTCCTCCTCAGAATAAACAACGACGTCATTCGCGAGCTGCCACTCCTCATCTAGCAGCCTCTCGAACCCATCGTCCGCGACGGAGAGACGCGTCTCGTGGTCGCGGATCAGCTGCGCCATGACGTCATGACGAAGCGGCAGCGAGGGAGAGGAGAGCAGACGAGAACACGCGCAATCGGCTGAAGAGGCGTCCGCCGACCACTCGGGCGAGGAAGAGCGGGTGCTGAAAAAAATTAATTATTAAACATTTAATTATCAAATAAAAAAGGAACCCAAAGTTGCGAACTTCCTCAAAATACTGGTTCATCAATGAAAAAATTAAATTTCCCGCCTTTTCTTGTCGTGGATGCGCGCGCAAAAGTCGCGCAGCAGCGTGCGATCGACGCGATTCGCGCGCGCCGCGATCGCCTCAAGAAGCGCCGCAATGCTGCCGCAGCTGTTGAGCGACGGCGCGCAAGCCTGACCGCCGATCATGTTTACGGTCACACTAAAAAGGGTACAAAGTTTGGAGGAGCACTTAAATTATCATTATCACACTACAGAAAGGTTAGTATACGGTAGCACTATAAATGGATTTAGAGAAGTACAAAAATAGGATACTGGATGCGTTGTCGCGTACGGCGCGTCTTCTCGAGAACGACGATGCAATGCGGCGGGCGCCCGCCGAGATTGCCCTGCGAAGAAGGGCTCAGCTCGACCGAGGCGCGCTGCCGATTCGCGTCCAGCCAGCGAACACGCACGCCAGAGGCATGATCACGCATGGATTCCACCTGGCAAAAGGGCGAGTGAGGTCTAGCTAGTTATGGTGGAGAAATCTATAACTAGAAAAGACTTTTTAAAAGTGTTTTTCTAGTTATCAATTTAACAACTCTTTTCTTTTCTACTAGACTAACCTCCTTCTCGAAGTCGAACTCCTTCCACGTCTTCGTCTCAACGACATGGCGCATGAAGACGTACGGAACATTCCTGCAACGAAAGAGAATAATACAGTGAAACGAATGTAATAAATAGAATGGATGCTAAAAGTGTTTTTAAAAGGGCGGAAAAAAAGGAAAGCAGAGTTGACTTGATGGCAGAGATGTCAAGGAGGTCGAAGGGTTTCGCCACCTTCTCGACGTCGACGCCGTCAGAGAGAATGATCACGGACTGAAAAAAGTAATAAAATTGTTTGGTTTTATCAGATTAAATATTTAAATATCTATTAAAAAAAATTCCAAATCAGAAATAAAAAGTAGAACTTTATAAATGAATAGAAATCACTCACCTCCTCCGTCGGCTTCTCGACACGGATCGCTTCGCTTGCGTTGGCGGCCGCGTCATCCGCAGCCGCAGCGCCACCCGCGCCGCCCGTCACGATGTAGTCGCCGAGGCAGAAGGATGCCTCGCGACTGCGACGGTAGGAAGCGGCTGCGGCGTCCTCGTGCAAGGAGGTCTAAGAGAGAAGACGAGGGCATTGACGACGAGAAGAGGAAAGAAGAGAGAGAGAGAGAGAGAGAGAGAGAGAGAGAGAGAGAGCTCAAGAAAGGCTAATAAGAAAGAAGGAATATAAATCTTGCTAAATATACATACTAGGTACCCAAGGATGAAGCAGTGAACTAAGGGGTCAATTTAGTGATGACAATACCTTGATATCGCTCGTGGACGTGAGCATGTCATCGGCGTCAATGATGAAGGCGCCCGCACGTCGAGAGGTCCGCTTGCGCATTCCTGCATTTTTTTAAATGATTTTTCTTACGGTTAAACAAATTTTATAATTATCTTATTTACTCACAAAAAGAAGAGAATAATCGCTATAATACAATAAAAGGAATCGAAGTAAAAATTCATATATTCACCCTTGCCGGCTGCCTTGGCGGCAGCGATTCTCGCATTCGGGTGCGGCCGATTGATGGTGTAGACAACGGTGGGCTTGGACGGAGACGAGACGTCATCCTCGTCTAGCTTCGACTCCTCCTCCTCGCGGTGGCGAGCGAAGAGGGAGGCGGCCTGGAAATAAGGTGCTTTTCTATTCAAATCTTATAGTTTATTTTATTTTTCCCTTCATAGACGAGATCTCGCGAATTCAGCTAAATGTAATTTTGCCTGCCGAACTGTTTGAA
>CALZFC010000130.1:495000-732500 GCA_945643635.1 Allodiplogaster sudhausi
CGGTAAGCGACTTTTCGAGAAAAATGTTGTGATAGCGAGAGAGAGAGAGAGAGAGAGAGAGAGAGGAGAGAGCGAGTGAGAGCGATTGAAGAGAGAGAAGGAGAGAGAGAGAGAGAGAGAGAGAGAGAGAGGAGAGAGCGAGTGAGAGCGATTGAAGAGAGAGAAGGAGAGAGAGAGAGAGAGATAAAGAGGAGAGAGAGAGATGAGAGAAAGAGAGAGAGAGAAGAGGGGAGAAAGAGATGTCTCATACCGATGATCCAACAGCTTTCCCACTCATTCCTGGTTGTAGTCCCCGATTTTGCATGCGACATCCAAGCATCTTGTCTCTTTCAAGATCGTTGTCATTGATGTTCTCTCAGCGACCGGGTGGAGAAGTGAAAAATGGATGCGAAAGAACCCGAGCAGAATAACATGCAGAGCAGTTTGATGCCATCCAGTCTCTCTCTCCTTCCCTCTCTCCCTCTCTTTCCCTCTCTCTCTCTCTCTGCCCCCCTTCCCCTACTATCCATCTTCTCTCTATACACCGTCTGGTCTCCTCTATGCCCTTTTTATCGTCCGCCTTCCGTCCATTTAGCGGCGGAACCGTCAAACGAGAAGAATCAGCTGTGAGCTGGAGACTGCCAATCACTTTGCTTTCTTTCTTCTTCTTCTCTCTCTCCCTCGCTCATTCTCACTCTCTCTCTCTCTCTCGCTCTCTCTCTCTAACTCTAGCTCTCGCTCTCTTTCTCTCTCTGGCTCTCTATCTCTCTCTTTCTCTCTCTCTCCTTGGCTTTTCATCTTCGATTCCTGTCCTTTTCTTATGCCATTCTCCGTCCTTCTTGCTATCATCATTGCTGTTCTTTCTTATTATTCGCCCCCTTCAAGCAGCTCTCAGAATGCTCTCTCCGCCACTCCCCTTTCAGCAGCAGCCAAAGAGCAGAAAAAAGAAAGCGAAAATGTAATGAAATGGGATAACAGAAACCAGACGAGGCCATCATTCAAATGGCCCCCATTATCCATATCGTATTCTTGGCGATGGCAAAAGATAAGAGAAAAGAAAAAAATATTTCTCCAAAATAAATATTTTTTTAATGTGAGGGCTCACTGCTCCACATAAGCCACAGGTTCTTGAAGACTTGTCGTAATTTTAATATTGAAATACCACGGTTTCACATACTCAAATATGTTAGACTCGTTCGCATGAAAACACATTTATTTACTGGTGGTAATAACTAGGTTGCGAGCCCTCGAGACTCACCTGGAATACGATCAACAGACCTCTCATATTAATGTAAGCCAGTGGTGTTTATCCATGTGCATTACCCATTACAGTAACGATTCCATTTCGTGCCGGTAACAATCAGTTTTTGTAAGTCAACTAGCGACCCTCCTTTATATGGCCCCCAGCTTAGACACGGGGATTTGTTCATGGCGCCAAGCTACAAGTTACTGAGGAACAGGACCTCACTCCCTCTCGCTTATTTCTAAGGGCTCCTATACTCCGCAGTGAGACCGAAAGATGACGAATATAATCGACAGCTAGTGATGTAAGGAGAGAACCTGTCACTGAGAGAGAGAGAGAGAGAGAGAGAGAGAGTAAAAGAGGGATACGGACGGAGATAGACAGAGAAAAAGAGAGAGAGAGAGAGAGAGAGAGAGAGAGAGAGAGACAAACTGATAGAAAGAGAAGCAGAGACACCATCGGTGACGCCCCGGGTGTGTTTGTAAGATGGATACGCGAATATGTGTGCGCACTACATACGCATACGAGCGGCCGCTGTTTGGGCGCGGTCATGAAAGGTGAGAAGAGAGAGAGAGAGAGAGAGAGAGAGAGGGAGGGAGAGAGAGAGAGGGAGAGAGAGAGAGGGAGGGAGAGAGAGAGAGTAAGTGAGAGTGAGAGAGACTGGAGAAGAGAGAAAGAAAGAAGAAAGAGATAGAGAGAGGGAGCGAGAGAATTAGAGAGAGAGAGACATAAATGAAAATGAAGGAGGGATACATGAGAAGACGGCGAACATCAGCAAGAGAGTCGGAATTAAGAGAAGAGAAAGAGATATACAAATAGAAGGGAAGAGAACAGCTCACAAATGCAAGATATATGTATGAAGGGGAAGAAAAACATCAAAATGCTGTTCGGTCTCTCTTTCTCTTTCTCATTGCAGACCTTTTTTCTCTCTCCTATTCCCATGCCGCCTTAACTTTTTTTCTACAGCTGCTTTCCTTGACTTTGTTGTCATATGTTCTTGCGTTCTTCGCTCTGTCTCTCTCTCTCTCTCTATTCAACTCCTCTCGATCTCTCTCCCTCTCTCTCCCCTATCTCTCTTTCTCTCTCTGTTCCTCTCTCTCTCTCCCTTCATCCCTCTCTCTCTCTCCTCCACCCCTCACTATCCGTGTCAGCCTCCGTCCCAGACCCGGCTACGCAATTCAAGACAATGAGGCGTGTGAGTGTGTGAGAGCGTCACCGGGTCCGTATTCGGAGAGAGCATCCACAAAGAGGCAACCGCAGGGGGGTTCCAACAAGGATGGAGAGAGGATGAGAGAGAGAGAGAGTGAGATGGGGAGAGAAAGGAAGAGAGAGAGAAAGAGAGAGAGAAAGAGAGAGAGAAAGAGAGAGAGAGAGAGAATAGAGAATATCCCCCCCCCCCCCAAGACAAGGGTCACGAGTTCCGCATTGCACGCACACTCTAATTTCCATGCCCTGCTGTTGCCCCAGAAATTCACAGTGAGAACGCACGTTTCAGCGGTACTTGAAATAGTGTTTTTTTCTTATCTACTTTCATTTCTATACCTTTATATTGGGATTTAAAAATTGAAAAATAAAATAAAATAGAAAAAAAAACTAAAAACCTCCAAACTGACTTGATGTCAAAACCGTCCTCGAAAGTAGCCATGGTCTCTGGTTGATGCTGTTGGCTTGTCAAGAGATAGAGAATGTACAGAGTGAGAGAGGGAGAGGGAGAGAGGGTAGAGAGTGATAGGGAGCGAGAGAGTGGAGATGTGCAGAGGGAGAGAGAGAGAGAGAGAGAGCTCGACTAAGAGCTCTGGGTGATATTCGCGTGGATTTTGATAGCTACTACTCGGTCAGGAGTAGTACTAGGAGGTGCTTTTTGTATGTACAGTGAGCGAAAGAGTAGCCTCGACTTGTAGTGGCGAGAGTGGATTAGAGAGATAGGCTATTTATATACACGGCCAATTGTGTGGTCCTCTCGGGTCTGGGAGAGGTGGAGGGAGAGGAGGTAGATACGGAAGGAGAAGAGCTAAGGCTTCTTGGTGATGATGATAAACGAAGACGAAGAGGATAAGGCGTGTGCAGACTTGAGCGAGAGACTAGCGAAGAGAGAGAGAGAGAGAGAAGACGAGAGAATGTAGAGAGAGTGTGCGTTTGAGGAGGGGAAGTCGACCAGCGAGCCTCCTGAAAGTAGAGAGAGAGAGAGAGAGAGAGAGTCATGGAGACGGTAGAGATGTAGAAAAATGCACTTTGTCGAAAAAAAAAATTATATATCCTCGATTACATGCGCACATTCGCATTTGAAGTTGAAGAAGATTCAAGAGGAGGACTAATGAGGGAAGGAGCACAAGGGTATGTATGCATGGTCACGGATAATGCGAAGAAACATGAACAAGGGTCAGCAAAGAATGGAGGGAACAAAACATCTCTTCTTTCTCTCTCTCTTTCTCCTCTCTCTCTCTCTGCCTCTATCTCTCACTCTCTTTCTCTCTCTCTCTCTCTCTGTCAATCCCTCTCTCTTTTCTGCACAGCCGGCAAAACCAATTCGAAAATATGTAACAAGAAGGGAAAGAAAGAGAATTACGAAGAAATTATGCGAAACATTTTGGTTCTGTACCACAGCGCAAAGACGAACACGATAATGCAAGAAGAAGGCGAGGATTTAAAGAGCAAAAAGATGATCTTCTACGTCTTCAGCAACCCCTTAAGCGACTTGAGCTGACGAATGGAACTGAAGGAAGAATTGAAAGATTGAAAGAAGAATGACACTAAATGGTAGCATGTCATTGAGTCTTCCTGAGTTTTGCAGAAGCGTCTCTCTCTCTCTTATTCTCTCTTTCTCTCTCTTTCTCTCTCTTTCTCTCAGCTGTACGCGCTCTCTCACTCTCATATTCAAGGAAAATAGCGCAGATCCAGTCAACGAGTGAGTTTTTGATTTCAACTAATCGTCGCTACCTTGCAGGGCTAATTAACCTGGAATGGAATGTGGTAACAATGCGCGTGTGTTCGGTAGCAAGCAACTGATCTCATTTGGCAGTGACACGTGATGCGAGGAGGGCCGCTCAGGGCGAGCTGATGACAATCAAGTGGAGTGAAGGATGGATGGACTGTATGGACTGTGGACTAGGAGAGAGAAGAGAGAGCAAGAGAGTGGGAGAGAGAAAAGAGAGAGAGAGAAGGTAGAGAGAGAAGAGAAGAGAAGAGAGAGGGAGAGAAAGAGTAGGAGAGTGAAAAGAGAGAGAGAGTAGAGAGAAGAGAGAAGAGAGAGAGAAGAGACAAAGAAGAGACAAAGAGAGAGGGCAATCTACGCCGGTAGTAAAAGCTGAATAGGCTGTCATTATTGAGAGAGAGGCCGAAAGAGAGAAGAGAAACATAGAAAGAGAGGGTCCGGCAGATTTGACAAGGACAGAAAAAGGAGAGGTGGAAAATAGGGCCTTGGACGAGACGGAAGGGCACCGGCATGCGTAGAGAGAGATGAGCTGGAGACCAAAAGAGCCAGAGAGAGAGAGAGAGAGAGAGAGAGAGAATCAGAGAGCGAGTGAGAAAGAGAGCGAGCGATCGAGAGACAGAGAGCGACAGGGAGAGAGAGAGTGAGAGAGAGAGAGAGGACAACACGACAGTATTTGTTTGAGAACGATGCAGGAAGAATGGCCCATGTGACCGGAGAGTTCACCCGGCAGGAACGTAAAGGAAAGAGGAGGAGAATACGAAAGATGTTAGGGTGGAAGAGAGAGGGAGACGGGGAGAAAGCGAGAGAGAAAGAGAGAGAATAGAGGAGAGAGAGAGAGAGAGACAAAGAGCGAACATATATGAAAGAGACACGCAGGAACCACGGCAGAAGCTAGCGAAGATGAGAAGGAAAGAGAAATTTTTAAAGCTCCTTGAGCGACATGTGGGCATAAGTGGCAGTTAGAGAACGTGACGCACGTAGGGCGAAAGGAGAGAGAAGAGGTGGGAGAGAGAGAGAGAGGGTGAGAGAGAGAGAGAGCGAGAGAGAGTTTGAGAGAGAGAGCGAGAGAGAGGGTGAGAGAGAGAGAGAGGGTGAGACAGACAGAGAAAGGAGGAAAGAAGAATGAGCGAGTAGAGAGAGGGAAAGAGATACAGACAGTCAGGGAGAGGGAAGGAGCAAGAGAACGGAATAAGACGCTAGAAGCATAAGAAGAATAGGAAGAAAAAGGAGTAGAATGATGTGATCAGGTGCTTCCATTTCGCAATTCCTCACAAGCACACACAAACAACATTCCTGAAAGCACAAGAACAACAATAGGATGGGGAAAGGCAGCATTCTGAATGATATTTTGATACTTTTTTTTCTTCAGATTGTGACATTTTTCCTACGAAATGGTTTTTTTTACATTTAGGATGTTTAAAAAAAATTGCACAGTTTTGTTGAATAAATAATTCTAAAATTTTTGGTAAAATATCTGTGACAATTTGTGACAGAATGACGAGTGCTGAGACATGACTGATCGGAGGAACATGGCAGACGGCATTCGAGTACGGCATGGTAGGAGGAGGAAAAAGGGAGAAAGTGGAAGCGAGGAAAAAAGCGTTCTGTGCTCAACGCGTCCTTTTCTACTTGTTCGACGGGGCGGCCGCTCCCCTCTCTCTCGTGCGCTCTCTCCTTCTCTCACTCACTCTCTTACTCTCACTCTCTCTCTATCTTTCTCTGTCTCTGTCCCTTGTCTCTCGTAGTCTTACCCTCTACTGTCGCGTTCTCTCTCGCCTATTGTTAGCTTGCGTAGAGAGAGAGAGAGAGAGAGAGAGAGAAAGAGAGAGAGAGAGAGAGAGAGAGAGAGAGAAAGAGAGATGCAACGACTCCCTCGATAAGGTAGGCGCAGCTGAAGACTCGTATGAGGGCGACAAGCCGAGGTTTGTCGCTGAAAAGGAGCCAACCATCGGGTGGCCACCAAGAGCTTGCCGAGTACTAGCCAGTGTCTGCTTAGAGTGCAAGAGAGCGAGAGAGAGAGAGAAAGAGAGAGAGAGAGGGAGAGAGATAAAGAGATAGAGAGAGAGAGAGGGAGAGACAGCATGAATGGAAGAAAGAGAGAGAGAAGAAGACATAAAGTTAGAGAGAGAGACAAGGAGATAAAGTGAGGAGGATGAATGTGATAAAAAAGAGGTTCACGTAGGATAAAAGGTATAGCTGTAGCAGAGAGAAAAGATTGCCCGAGAGAATGAGACTTTTTTTCCTTTCAACGTAAGGCCGTGAAAGAGAACAGCTACAAAGATCAGAGAATGAAGCTGATAAAGAAACGGTGATGGACGCCAGTGGGCTATTACTTAACGATGAGAAAAATGGAGGCAGACCGAGATAAAGAGAGAGAGAGAGAGAACGAGAGTGAGAAAGAGAGGGAAAGAGGTAAAGAGAGAGAAAAGGGAAAAAGGAAGTGATAGAGGGCGAAGACCGGCGGAAGAGAGGGAGAGCGAGAGAGAGAGAGGAAGAGAGAGAGAGAGAGAGAGGAAGAGAGAGAGAGAGAGAGAGAGAGAGAGAGGAAGAGAGAGAGAGAGAGAGAGAGACAAGCAGCTGATCTGATGACCACTTGGCACTGACAACGGAGCGACGGTGATGGATGAGGGGCAGACGAGCAGAAGCACCGAAAAAGAGTGTCTATTTTGAAAGGGAGGGAGGACGCCGGGAAAGGCTCGCAGTCGTCGTTGACAAATGGAAGGAAAGGCGTGAAGTGTGCCGAGTGGATGGAGGAAGAGGGAGAAATGGAGAAGACATTCGAATGTGTGGCAAAGAGTGCAACTCGTTGTGCCATTCTCTGAGTAGTGACTGGTGTGTTTTACATTTTAAAAGGATTGAAAATACCTCCGAGTTAAATAAAAACGTGTCTTTCAAATATATTCTCCCACCTTATGCACAATGAATGAGAATCTATTGTACTATAATTTTTCTAAACATTTTTATTCAAAGCAAATTACGCAAGATAATTCGAATTAGAATACATTTTTGTGTATCACAATACGTAGTCTTCGTTTGCTTCATTGAGTACTCATCAGAGCTTTTCAACTACATTCTTACGCTTACCGTTTTCCCCCCTCCCCAAATGCTCACTTTCCTCTCCTTGTTTATCTGCCCCTTCCTCTCTTCCCTCCACTCTGCTAATTAACCCTCTCTGTTTCTCTGCTACACAAGCCATGCATCTTCACGGGCAACTAGTAATTGCTTTCGAATGTAGTAGTGATGGCTGTCTCTTTGGGCAAAAAAACCTTCTCGGCTTGGTCTCCAATGCCAATTTTGTACTTTATTACAGCGCAAGGTACGGAACAAGAGAGAGAGAGAGAGAGAGAGAGAGAGAGAGAGAGAGAGAGATAAAGACAGGAAATAAACAAGTGCTTGTTGTATAGGCCACGCACTTTGTTCTTCCCAGTCTCTTACTCTGTCTTATCTGCATCTCTCTCGCTCTCTGTCTGTCTGTCTTTCTCGTTCTCTTAATCTCTCACTTTCTCTCTCCATCTCTCCTTCTATTTCTCTCCATCTCTTTCTCACTCTCTCACTATCAGCCAGCCGGGTGGTCGCATCGTTCGGCCGCTTGGAAAGGTTCAAAAATGCTGCTAGTCCTTCTGGACTTTGACTGTGTGGCTTGGCAGTAGCGGAACGAGTTGGAAGGGGGGAGAAGAAGGAAGGCTGAGGTTGCTCTCGCTTATTGAATGGCACGGCAGGAGTTGGTGCCGATTAGAACGAGTAGCAAGGAAAGGAGAAGAAGAAGAAGACGAGGTTAGAAGGTAGGCAGGCCGTGAAGTGGAGGGAAAGACAGAGGAAAGAGTCTCTCTTTTTGACGAGGAGATCAGGAATGGATGGAAGAGAGCGGAAGACTTGAAGAAATCATTGCGAAAGAGTAATAGATTCAAAGAGAGTAAGAGAGAGGAGGAGAGACAGAGAGAGAGAGAGGGAAAATCAGAGAAAGAGAGAGAGAAGCAAATGATTGAACACTTGGTAGGCGTCCGAGAGAGAAAAAGGCAAACAACTACTTTTCCCTTCCGCTCCTCTCCCGCTTGGTGTATCAAGTCAGCGGAAGACGCGTGGCAGTAACTGGAAAGTTAGAAGTCGTTCCGGCAGTGCATGCAAGGGAAGAGAAGATGAAGAACGTGGAGGGAGAGAAAGAGAGAGGTGGAGAGAGAGAGAAGGAGAGAGAGAGAAAGAGAGAGAGAGAGAAAAAGAGGAAGAGAGCGAAAGGGGGAGAGAGTGATGAAAAAAAAAATATAAAATGAGTAATAAAACGTACAATAATTTTTTTTAAGAACTTCTCACTGCTTTTTCGTTTTAATGCTTATTTCTTACCTAACTCTCTCTGTTTCTCTCTCTCCTATCTCTACCGTACACCAATCACTCTCTCCCCTCCCATCCATCATCCGCCAAATCTCTCCTCGGCATCTGCCTTCAGCCAATGGCATGCCAAGCATGGCAAGAAGTGCAAGAGCAGCTCTCAGATTCAACTCGTTCTCTTCATCCCTCTAACAATCTCTCACCTTCGCGCTGTTTGTTTAACTCTTCCTCTCTCTCTCTCTCTTTCTCTCTCTCCCTATCCCTCTCTCTCTCTCTTGCTCTCTCCTTATCTCTCTTTCTCTCCCTACCTCTTTCTCTCACTCAGTCTCTCTCTCTCTCTATCTCTCTCTCTCTCTCTCGAATTCTCTGAATTTCTAATGCACATGTGTATTCAACTCTCACTCTATCAACATATGACTATTCCTATCTCCCCCTCTTTTCTTCTTTCATCGTCTTCGAAACAAAAAAAAGCTAAATAAAATTGCATAAGAAATTCCAATCTCTCCGACAGCCAACAGCATAGAGCGAAAAAGAAGAAATGCAATTCTCCTCCTCTTCTATCTTTTCTCACTCTAATTCCCATCTACTATCTTACTCGCCTCTAGACAGCTCTCGATCTTTCAGTATTTTGTTCTCTAGACAGCCCTAGTTTTCTCTAGTAAACTGCGCTTACCTTGCCAAGCACACTCCCTCTCACCAGGCGCATCCTAGAACTGCGGAGGCGAGAGCACCGTTAGGAACGGCAGGAAAAGAGCAGTGAGAAGAGGAAAAGGATCGGACGGCTGCGGTTTCAAGAGAACTCGGATAAGTATCGATTGGACATGCACTAGGAAGGTATATAAACGATGCAGGAAGTCAACTCTATCAAGGATTTATGATCATCCGATTAGGAATGTTTCTTCCGGCAAAGTTCAAGAGATTATTCTGATCCTCATGTATAAATGAGAGAGAGCAAGGAAAGAGGATGAGTGGTGGAGAAAAAAAACACACCTTTCATTAAATCCCCAAGAATTAAAGTTGAATAGTAGGCTTATTGTTAATTTCAGAGATCCTCTGAATAGAAATGTTTTTGCCGCACATTTCTTGGGACGAGTTAAAATCTCACTAAATTGCCCAATTTTGAAACTTTTTTTAACTTCTGCCATCATTTCCACCCTCTTATTCTTCATCCAATCTTGCTCTCTGTCTCTGTCTCTCTCTTTCTCTCTCTCTCTCTCTCTCTTTTAAATAACATGCAAAATCAATCCTTCTTCCTTTCACTGTTTCCTACTCTCTCTCTCTCTCTCTCTCTCTCTCTCTCTCTCTCTTTCTCTGCCTCTCTGTTCCAAATCTCCTCTGCCATGCTCCGAATGGCACAAACATAAATCAAATGTTTTTCGCCGCGCACGTGAAGGAAGCAGTGAATTAGATTTACTGTCGCACTAATTTGGCTGCCACGGCACATCGAGAGGAGCGACTCTTGACGACATTTCCGGGCCGAGACGAGAGGGCGTCGCCCTTTCGGCCCGATTAAAAAAACGAGTGATTTTGAAATTTTATTTCATTTGAAAAATTAAGGTTTCTCGACATAGGAATTCTTTGAAACGACAATATGCGATACCCCGAGAAAATTCATGAGATTTTCATGGAATGTTGACGACGCAGGAAAGACTTGAGAACAAGGCACGGGACGCCTGGCATTTAACAAAAAAAAACCAATGGGGCTCAAAAATAATTGGGATTAAATGCATACACAAATGGGGAGAATGAAAGGGGAAAACACGGGTAGAGGAGCACGAGGGCTAGCTGAAAGAGAGAACGATCGAAAGAGAAAGATTGGAGCAATGAAGAAAATACTTAAATATGCCAATAACAAGGAACGCACGAATAATTTCATATATGGAGACTGTTGACGAAGCTGATGAAATATCCTTTCCAATAAGGAATGAACTATCTCGCAGTATAAAAAATCTGTGAGAGAATAAATTAGCTTAGACTTATTGCATGGATATCCTTAGTTTTCGCAAGAGTGTAAGACGTTGAAAAAAAGAAGAGGGGAGGAAGCGGCCGCACGCGCATAAACACACAGCAAGAACGCTTTCTTCTTCATCCTCTTACTCTCTTTCTTTCTGTCTCAATGCTTTCACTATCTCGGTCTCTCTTTCTCTCTCTCTCTCCTCTATTTCTTGCTATATTTTCCCCTCTCTCTCCCCTTCTCTCTTTCACTCTATAGTTTCCCTCCCTCTCTCGTTCTCTCTCTCTCTCTCTCTCTCTCTCGTTCTCTCTCTCTCTCTCTCTCTCTCTCTCTCTCTCTCGTTTCACAGTCGCTTTCCAAGTCTGCCAGGGCGTCTGACGCCACCTTGTTCCTGTCATTTTGCCAGCCTGCTTATCATCTCGGCCTATGACCACGCATCCAAAACAAGACTCAGGCACTCTCTAGGCATGCTCTACTACTTCCTTCTTCTATTCGCTCGTTCAGAAGAATTCTTTTGCGAACGGGGGCCAGGGGAGACCTTCGACCCTTCAACAGCTGCCTGCCGATCCCTTTTCTTTGTCTAACCGATTTCTCTCTCTGACTCTCTCTCTCTCTCTCTCTATCTGCTACTCTCTCCTCCATGTCATACTCTCTAGCTTTCTCATTTTTCGTCTTTGATGTTTCTGTTACGCACGAGCCTAGTCACAAGATGTTCCAGCCGCCTACTCACAACTTATCTTCAGTATATAAATTTAGTGCACGGCCTATTGCAAGGGAAATAAGGAAAATTTAAAAAAAAAATCAATGAAATTGACTTTGAATATAGATGAGAGGATTAGGCGATTTGTATACATTAATTACTGCGAACGAGCATCGGAAAGGAAGAGGTCATGACAGGGATATTGGACAATGAAGAGATAGAAAGAGAAGGACAGCAAGTAAGACTGAGAGAGAGAGACGGGTGTTTTAAAAGGGGCTGAGAGAGAAAGAGAGAGGGAAGGCGATAGGGATTGAGAGAAAGAGATAGAGAGCGAGCGAGAGCGACAGAGAGTAAAATAATAAAGAAGGATCAAAAACACCGTCCGCCTATGTGCCTGACACATGAGCATACTCTTCCTTTCATAATCCTCATTTGTTATCCATTCTTTCCCTCTGACCCTCTCGCTCTCCATCAATCTCTCTCTCTCCCTTTCTCTCAGACTAATTGTAAGCCCATTGGGTCATCGTCCTCTGGCAATCATCACTCTCATGATTACGGTGATTTTTGGCCTGAACAGTTTTTCGCTTGGTCTTTTCAGTACCTCTCGGCCACACTCTTTACTTTGTCATTCTTCTCCCCCCCCCCTCTCTTTGTTTCGCATCCCCTTCCTACTCTTCTTCTCTCGCTCTCTCCCCATTTTCCTTACTGTCTCCTTCTTTACACTCCCTTATGTCTCTCCTCTTTCTTCCTAACTCTCATCTTCTCTCCCTCCCTTTATCAGCAACTCCTTG
Source organism: Allodiplogaster sudhausi (assembly GCA_945643635.1). Taxonomy (NCBI): domain Eukaryota; kingdom Metazoa; phylum Nematoda; class Chromadorea; order Rhabditida; family Diplogasteridae; genus Allodiplogaster; species Allodiplogaster sudhausi. The sequence continues at coordinate 506,923 of CALZFC010000130.1, forward strand.
AGCATCTGCGTGCCCTTGTCTCCACATACACATGCACGGTCGTGTTGTTCACGTGCCCATCATCATCTCTCTCTCTCTCTCTCTCTCTCTCTCTCTCTCTCTCTCTCTCTTTCTCTCTCGTTCTCTTTTTCTATTCCCCTTTCTATCCCTCTCTTTCTCCCCTTCCTCTCTCTCTTTCTCACGCTCTCTCTCTCCTCCCTGTCACCCCTTCCATTCGTCTCCATCCATTCAACTGCCAGCTGCCACGCAACCGAACGGCACTAGTCTACAATACACACATATGATTTTGTATATTTTGAGTAGGAGTCATTCCGGCTGGAAGACGATTCCCACTATTACCTTCCATCCGTCTTCCTCCGAGTATTTGCTAGGAAAGCAGGGAGAGGGAGAGAGATACAGAGAGCAGGGAGAGACAGATTTACAGAGAGAGAGAGAGGGCGAGAGGGTGAGATAGAGAGAGAAAGAGAGAGAGAGAGAGAGAGAGAGAGAGAGAGAGAGAGACCTTCCGCCGTAGTATACCGTCAGTGTGTGATCTCACCGCTCGCCATACTATGCATATTTGCCAAAACGTTTCAAAGTGCATCTGCGGCGCAAGAGAGGAAGAGAGAGAGAGGGATGGAGAGAGAGAGAGAGAGGAAGAGAGAGGGGGAGAGAGAGCTGAGAGATAGAGAAAGAGAGATATAAAGAGAGACAGAGAGAACGAGAGAGAAAAAACGAGAGAGAGAGAGAGAAAAAAAAGAAAACGAGAAAGGGAGAAAAGGAGAGAGAAAGGGTAAACTACGCCTTCCTCTACTCATCTTGGCAAAGTCCCAAACAAGACACAAAAAGGGCGCGCGCACGCAAATAATACTATTTACTTATTTTTAAGTTATAAACCGAAAAAACTTCATTTTAAAGAAGAGAATCAAAATCAAGTTCAATGTTAAAAATTTTTTCATTAAAATCCATTAACCCGTTGAATAAAGCGCATTGAATTTGAATTAAAATCAATTATAGATTAGACAGTCAAATAAATGACGAAAGAAATCTATAGAAATCCCCAATAAGGAAGAAAGAGCTGTCTACTTGGAAGAGAGAGAAGCAGAAGACTCTCGCTGACCATGAGAGCCGACGAAGGAAAGGCGGCACGAAAGGCGAGGAATTAAATTGTCCGCTCCATGCTGCCGCGGCTCTCTCTCTCTCTCTCTCTCTCTCTTTCTCTCTCTTTCTCTCTCTGGGGATCAGAGGAAGAAGAGAAGGAGATAAAGGCATAGAAGAAGAGATGGAGGGAGAGAGAGAGAGTGAGGGAGAGAGAGAGAGTGAGGGAGAGAGAGAGAGTGAGAGAGTGCGACAACAAGGCCGAGATAGGATGAGAAAAAACGAAATATTGTAGAGGGGAGATAAAAATTAAAGCGAGAAAAAAATTTCTAACAACATTTTTAGCCATCGCTAATGATAAGCAAACAAGTTATCAATGTATCTTATGGTTAGATTCATTCTTTCATTCTCACCCATCGTCATTTTCAACAAATTGGACCAACCGAGTAAAAATAAAAAAAGTAATCTGAGAAATGTTCTTCCTCGAATTTTGCCCTCTTCAGTAGCGCTCCTGCCACCAAACATACACAAATGGTGAGGAGGGAATTCCACTCTCTCCCTCTCTCTCCTTCTAGCCCCTCCTCGACCCCTGGAGGGCCTCCGGCAGCAGGAAGGAAGCAGCTCGGTAGGCTCTCTCTCTTTTCTCTCTCTCTCTTCTCTCAATCTCTCAATCTCTCTTTCTCTATCTCTCCTCTCCTCTGCGCTCCTCTTCTCTCTCTCATTATTATCGTTCTTAGTCTCACTGCACCCTCTGTTTCTCTAATCTCCTCCGCTATCCCCTTGCCAAATCGCACAAGTCGATCGTGCCAACGCCATCCTTGGCATGTTGAGCGGCCGTGCTGTTGTTACTGAGAGAGAGATAGAGAGGGTGAGAGAAAGAAAGAAATAGAGAAAGAGGGAGTGAGTGTGTCAAGAAAGGATACTTTAGAAAGAAAGAAAAAGAAATAGACAACAGTAGACAGTGTAAGAATAAAGCAGAGAAAATGGCTATGGCAAAAAGGAGAGATGATAAACTCAGAAACGCACAGAGAATACCGATAGTGGAAGAGAACTAGAAGACAGCTTCCAGTTCTCTTCCCCAAACGCCATATTTTATACAACATGTTCAAGGTCATAATGAGACAGTAAGATATCTATCTATCTCGCATCATATCTACATTTATGAAAGTGCATGTATTCTAGTCTAAGCTTGTTTCTGATAGCATTCCCAAGCACAAGGTACTAACTGATTAGAAAGTTGCATGCTCTCTTCCTGATGAACCGAATGACCGCTAGCCCTTTCTTGCTCTGCATCTCTCTCTCTCTCTCCCCCTCTCTCTCTCTCTCTCTTTCTCTTTCTCTCTCTCTCAATCTCCCAAGTTCCCCCTCCTCCCAACTCCTTCCTCTTTCCACATCTCCTTTTCTTGCCCCCATTGTTGTGATCGATTTCGCAAGTGCACAAACACGATGGCGCCGACATCTTGGCACGGCCTCAGGCACCGAGTCACGCGTAAGAGAGAGAGAGAGAGAGAGAGAGAGGGAAGGAGGGAGAGAGGTGGAGGGGAGAGAGAAAGAGAGAGAGAGGGAGAGAGAGAGAGGGAGAGAGAGAGAGTTAGAGAAATAGAGATGTAGTCCCAATGCACCCAACGGCATCATTTCCCCAACGCAGCCTGGCCCATTACGGTTTCACTCGCTCGTCTCATTCGTCTTCTTATATTCAGTTTCTCTTCTCTACTCGTGCTCTCTGTCTCTCCTCTCGCTACTTCTCTTTCTCTCTTTCTCTCTCTCAGTATCTTTCTCTCTTTCTTTCTCTCAGTATCTCTCTCTTTCTTTCATTCTCTCTCCCCTTTCCATCTCTCTGATTCAAATACACTTACACCGACCGCTTCACGATTCGTGCACGGGCAGCAGCGCAACAAGATGCCAGTCGTAAAGAATGCACAGCGGAGAAGCCACCAAAACCAGGGTCTCTCTCTCTCTCCCTAACTTCAATCTCCCTCTTTCTACGTCCCAAATCTTTCCCTATCACTATCTCTCTCTCTCTTCCTCTCTCTGCCAGCTTCTTCAATACTTGACAATTGTTTTTGCACCGGATTCCACTTTCTTGATTGTTGCTAAATACCAGCTTCACACAGCTCAAAACCACGTCACTTTCAGATGAAACACCCACCACCGTCCGTCCGCCAAGCAGATGTTATTTGCATGCACATGCGATGCAGCTTTTTGATTGATTGTTGCGAATTGACGAATGAGGTTCCGGCGAGCAATGCAAGAAGCATCGACAATGGTCAAGTATACAAGTACTCCCCCTCTCTCTCTCTCTCTCTCTCTCTCTCTCTCTCGCTCTCTCTCTCTCTCGCTCTCTCGCTCTCTCTCCCCGCCCCTTTTCTCGCTCTATTCATCCTTCTCCCTCTATCTGCCTGCTTCTCTTACTCCCTATCCCTACCTCTCTTTTCTCTTCCTCTCTCTCTATTTCTATCTGTCTCTCTATCTCTATGTTACTCTATCGCTCTTTATCTCTCTCTCTCTCTCTCTCTCTCTCTCTCTCTCTCTTTCTCACCTGCCACCACTCGGTTCCTGCCATGTTGCCATCATGAAAAAGCGCTCGCTACGGTCATGTGAGAGTGAATGGCAAGCGAATGAAAAGAGTGAGAATGGGCTCATCTCTACTGGAAATAAACAATGATCAAATAGCATGGGTGATCAGCAATGTCATCAAACGACCGTGCGCACGTTTGCAATGCTAATTATGCTCTTCCGGAAAGAAGGTACAAAGATTGCATGTGTATAAATAGAACTTACTCTTGAACGCAACGAAGGGCAAATCTAATTTCAGCATCACTTCTCCGGCATCAGCACTATCGTCACTTTTCATTCAAGTTCTAATTCCTGTTTTTCTTTCTCTCTTCCTCTCTCTGTCTCCAATTTACTCTCTCTCTCTCTCTTTCTGTCTCTCTCTTATTCGTCCTCTCAATCACTTCTTTTTCTAACTCTCCCCCCCCCCCCCTACTACCACTTATCTTGTTTTGCTCTCCTGCGCATGCGCAGAGGAGTTCTAGTTTTTCGACGATGACAGCGACAGAAGGACTATCGGAGAAGCCAAGAGTCGGCTATTATCATTAGTCTAGCTTTCTCTCACACTCTCCCTTTTTCTCACGCTCTCTCTCTCTCTCTCTCTCTCTCTCGGTGCTTCATTCTCTTTGTCACCTTCTCGTTCTCTCGTGGCTATCTGTTTTCTCTATTTTTCTCTTCCGGTATATGCAAAATATTTCTTCCCAGCTATCTCAAAGGCTGAGCAATTATAACGATTGAAGCTCGTCCTATTTTAAGAGAACCATATGATATACATATCAACAGCAGTCGACTGAACAAGGACAGTTGAACAAGCCGACTAATATGAAGACAGCAAAGAGGAACAGAAGAAAGTGAGAAGTCATAATTCACCCCACTCACTTGGGATACAAAGTTAACCAGTTGGTGCGGCTTCGAAGGGTGAGAGCACCACTTCCAGCTGGTAGAAGGGCGAAAAGCAACAGAGCGAAGAGAGCAGCCAGCTGAGTCGGCAATATAGAGAGAGAGAAGAAGGGAGAGAAAGAGAGAGAGACAGAGAGAGAGAGAGAGAAAGAGAGAGAGAGAGGAGGGACAAAGAGAGGGGGAGAGGAAGAGAAGAGGAGAGGAAGATACATAGGGGTATGCAACGATCTAGAGCGTGTGAAATAAATGTAAGTCAGAAGAAGACCCTTCGGCGCTGCTCAGACTTGCTCGATCATGATTGAAAGCATAGAAAGTGGTCTATGATTGGCAGAAAGAAAGTACCTGAGAATATAATATATGAGAAAGGGAGAGAGAGAGCGAAAGAGAGAGACAGAGAAAGAGACAGAGAGAGATATGTCATGTAGGAGAAAGTTAAATAGAAGGGACAGAAGGATAAGGCATTTTATAAACTTGCCGCATAATAATGGAATAGAGAGGAACGATTGCAATGGGAAAAAAACCATTGCCAGAAAGCTTGAGAAGATTCGCCTGGACTGATAACGCTGGTTCAAGAGGAAATGAAAGCACACAGAAGAACGCTTTGGGAACGGAAAAATTCAATGTAGAGAGGGAGAGAAAGAGGTAGAGTGTGAAAGAGAAGGGAAGAGAGAAGAGAGAAGCTTGGGATTGGCGTGATGTGTGGCTATTTGGAAAAGGAAAGAGTGGCTGATTGCCGGAAGAGATGAGCAGAGAGGAGAGGAGCAGGGGAGCAGCAGCAGCGGTACGGTGCAATGGTCAGCTGACAGACTCGTTCTATTGACTGCTTTCCCGAGGCAGTCATGCACCTTTTCAAGGATAATGTTACAATGAATAAAGAGAGAAAGAGAGAGAGAGAGAGAGAGAGAGAAGGGAGGAGATGAGAGAGAGGGAGAGAGAGAGAGAGAGGAGGGAGGAGATGAGAGAGCGCGAAACGAGAGAAAGGCTGAACGGTTTACAAAGTATAAATGAGAATTTATGTGCACAAAATGATTAACTTCGTCCGCTACGATGGAAGAATTGCATCAGAATTACTTGTATAGCAAACTTGTGATGCACTCTCAACATTTTTACGGCTTTGTTGCTAAAATTTCAATGAAAATGTTTTCATTTCAAGTCATATGAGCATATTTCGCTCTGTGAACTTCGAAGAGAGTAATCAAGTTATAAAGTGAGATTATAATATATATATATATATATATATATATATATATATATAGGAGTATGGGGCACAGTAAGATGAGAGGCAGTGGAAAAGGCGACATGGCAACTATGCGTGAGAGGAAGAAGAGAACAAACATGACATGGGAGGGACGCGGAAGTCAAACGATAACGGGAAAACAACTGCAAACACGATGATAGTGCAGATGAAGCGAGAGAGAATTAGAAAGAGGGAGAGGAAAGAGTTATAGAGAGTGAGAGATAAAGCAAGATAGCGAACCAGAACGACTGTGAGAAAGATAACGGGAGAGGGAAAGAGAAGAACGAATAAATCTTCATTTGGTTTTGATTTCTATTTTTAAAAGTATTCGTACATACATATGCATTCATCCAAAGTCTCCATGCAACTGATGTTCATTTAACCATTAAAAATGTAATTTTAATCCTGGAAAGCTTGCTGGTTATAAAATATTTGAAAAGGCAGATGAGCCGGCAGGATTCTCTCTTTCTCTCTGTCTTCAGTCTCTCTCTCTCTCTCTTCTTGCTCTCTCTCTCTTCTCTCTCTCCCTATCTCTTCTCTCTCTCACTCTCTCTCTCCCTATCTCTTCTCTCTCTCACTCTCTCTCTCCTCTCTCTCACTCTCTCTCTCCTCTCTCTCACTCTCTCTTCTCTTTCTCTTCTCTCTCTCTCACTCTCTTTCTCTATCCTCCGGACAGCGAGTACGCGGCCCCGTCGACACCTTCTTTCGATTGCACCCGGTGGTCTCTTCCCTCCTTCACCCGTCCGCGCCACTCCTCCAGCCACACTTGGCCATCTGCGCCTCTCGCTTTCCCACTTGCTATCTCTTTCTCTCTTTCTTTCACGCACTCTCTCTCTCCACATGCCCTTACTCTCCTCCAACTGCACACTCTCTCGTCGCACCCGGCACAAGCAATCAGCTGATAAATGCGCCCGCTACGCAAGCCACAGCCTCCGCCCCTGGAAAGGACAGGGAAGAAGAGGGAGGAGGCGAGAGAGAGAGTGCCAGGCCGGGCCAGGAGATGGATATTCAGACGAAGGCACACATACATACTAAGCAGGGAGAGAGGGAGAGAGAGAGAAAGGCAGAGATAGATATAGGAGAATGGGAAAAGTGGACAACAGAGCAACCGGGAATAGCGAGGCGAATGAGGAATTGCGCTCACTTAGTATTATAGATGCAGACGATCTGAATAAGACATGCAAAGGCCAGAGAGTGGACGGTAAGCTTTATCTCCCTTGGTCTCTCCTATCTCTTTCGATCTCTCTCACTCACTCTCTCGATTCCCTCTCTCCCTCTCTCTCTCTCTCTCTCTCCCTCAGTTTCTCCCTCTTCAACCGCTCTCTTTCCGTCTCTCTCTCTCTCTCTCTCTCTCTTTATTTCTATCCCTATGTTCTAGCCAGCATACCATTTTGTTTTCTCTCATTTAACTCTCTTCAATTTCCAGAACAAGGACGCCAGACTCGTATAGAAGATATCTCGTTTCTGCGTGAATTATGTGTTTTTGCTGCGGGGCGTTATTATGTGGCTATCGTGGATGTCGAAGCATTGCCAAGACGACTATTCATTGCTGTCCAATCTCTTCATCCTTCTCTCCAATATCTCATTCCATGCATGCTCTGGACTATCTTAAGCTACGGCAGACATCGTTCATCCATCTAACACAAGCATCTGCTCATCTGCTCACATTTTTCATCCCATAGTACAAGACGTCTGCTTAGATGATGCAGATGCATATTCATGACATTCGCAAACACGAGAAAGTAATCCTCTCATATTTCAGTCTATCTCTTTATCTCTCACTCTATCCTTCTCTCTTTCTAACATTCACTCTTTCTGTCTTTCTCTCTCTCTCTTTCTCTCTCCTCACTCTCGAACACCCCACTATATCCATCTCCCATGCCATTAATATCTCCTCCCTCGCTCTACTTCCATCTCCCTCTTCCCCAAGGCACATTAACCGTCCTGGATGTTGCGCGCTGATCACCAGATAAGATGGCTAAAGTCGGCTAAGGGGCAAATAGAGCAGCCATGGTCTGACTCTGGCAGGTACACACATTCGGCAGGGATCAAAGGACCACATTAGACTCAGCAGAGAGACTAAGCCACAGGCTGGAGGGCACAAAGCAAGTGGAACAGCGAAGCGATCATGAATAGAGAGAAAGAGAGATGGCAGAAAGCTGCTTCTTTATTGGTCTTCATGGTGCGTAGACTAGAGTCTATTCCATAGAAGAGAAACTACTGGACAAGCGAGCTAACCACAATAAAAAAAACCATCAAAAAAAAATTCATCCTTCATCAATCCAACATTCCGTCATTAGTGATAAAAATAAGCAGCTAAAAATAATCTTTTTTTTTTTAGATTTAAACAACATCTTCCAGAAGCAACGATGCAAGCTCTTCTTCCAAGCTGTGTTCTCTAGCAAAGTGGCGTTGCCAGAAGAATAATCCGTTTCGAAGGGAGCTGCCGTTGACGTAGCCAGTTGTTCCGGAGTCTCGTGATCGGAGAGAGTCTTCTCTGCCCCTCGAAACTCGCTGCTCCTGTTGTTATGGTGCTTGTGATAGAGTTCGTGTATTGCCGGCTCGGTCACCTGCCTCCTTTCCAGATATTAACAGCTTCATAGGTGCCGCACTGCACTGTCGCAGAGACGACCTGGATTCAACGGTTCTTTTTGGTAGGTGAAAAAACGCGCGAATTCAAACGTCATTTTTCTTGAGCATACCCCCGATATGCTATCGACAGCATTTTGCAAGAAGCGCCTGACGTGCGCGCAGTGCCTGAACTCGCCTTCGCCCACGAAGTGAACGCCTTTAAATGGAGTCTTTATTTTTCAAAATAATTTTATATTTATTGTTTTCATCATAACTTGTCAACCATCTGACCGAATTTTCCGTCAACATCCTCGGCGATTCGTGGCACCGACTGAAGGGTCGCAAAGAGTATTCCCTCCATCTTTGCGAATTCCTTGAGCTGCAATATATGGTAAATCTTGATAAGTAATTGTATATATATATATTATATACTATTTTAATATCAGGAATAACTTTTTAAATTAAAACTTCAAAAAAAAACCAACCTTCTTCTCCACCCTTAGCATGTGCCGACGATGGTGTGCGAGCTCGAAGGGTTGGTCAGTGAGTACAACGACGTGGATGTCGTCTTCAGCCGAGCGCTTTCTGTAAATAAACTGTTGTTTTTGAAAAATCACACTGAATTGTTAGAGGAAAGAAAAGAAAAGACCACTCTGACATTCTTCTTTCCTGCTTGCGATGTTTACCTGAAAACGAGGACGAAAAATAATGTGCTCGAAGTGTCCAAAGGGTAGTCCATATCAAATATGTTCAATACATAAACAAACAAAATGGCTCACCTGCAGTCGCAGTGGAACTCACGCCGATCACTAGTGCAACAACGGTTGCAAGTACAGCGACCTTGCAATACATTCTGAATCAGTTATAATACAAATTATTTTTAGAAAAGTTTTTTTAAAATAAAAACAGTTTTTTAACAGCTACAGCAAGAATGACAGCTCATATGCATCTACAATGGGTATCTTCATCTTTTATATGCCGGGATAGGAGCAAATTCATATCTGAAGGAGATTGAAGAGTTTGAATAGACATCGAATCTGATCGTATCGCGGCTAGGACGAAATGAATAGAGAATTGAAAGGGGAACATAAGGATGATGTGGGCGGAAACGATGGGAAACGCTCATCGCGAGGAGATTCTCAATGTATTCGGCTGTATCAGTGATAGCGCACCAACTTGTCGTAAACTTCACAATAATAATTATGTAATAGAGCTGCGCTTTTAGTGTGTTCAGTGTGGATCCACAAATTATGTCAATACATACATTTGTTGCGTACGGAATTTTTTATCGACCGTATTTACCTCTCAAAGAGTTGTATGTTTGATGAAAATCACTGTGCATATCAGCAAGCAATGAGAAATGATGGAGATGAGATGCTTTACTTATAACGGAATGCAATCTGGATTTTACGTAATCAACGGTGTGATTTACGAATATATTCGGAGCGAATCACTTTATCGTGAAATTCCGTGGCGAGACGCACTCCTCGAATCGAGCAGCAACGAAGAGACTCGGGTACGTCGGAGGGTCCCTATTAACATATTACGGGTATATTAGCAGGGTCTGTTTCATGCCAAAAGGCGCCAATTCAAACGTGAGGATTTGTCTCTTTAAAGGACCACGAAACTCAACGGTAGTCTATTTCAATTTTCCTGACTATTGCAGTCACGTCTCTTTAAATCTCACCATTGTGTGAGGCAAAGAGGCTCGAATTTAATAGTGAGTTTTTGGCTCCTTTAAAGCACGAAAAACAATTTCATGTCTTTTTCTTTTATTAATAAAAAAAAAAAGAGTTAAAAAAAGAAAAGAGTTACCTGTAGTGCAGAATCCACTTGTTGAAGAAACCAATGAAGCAAAGCTCCAAGTCCGAGTTCATTATGGTGACCTACATATGACGTGAAGGTTATTAGTAGTAACATTTGTTATGTACATACATACATACATATATATGTATATACAAACATTTATTATAATATTATGGCTTAAGACAAATCAGAAAAAAAAATTAGCTTGTAATTCATAAATGTAATTTCAGTGCTACCGTACCCAGTCGACGCACCACTGCTGACTGAGCGAGAAGCCGGGCCACCAGAAGACGCCGAGGTGTGCGATGTCAGCTCCACGCACGCGGATCTTGAAGTGATCGCGCGCGCCACGCTCAAAGTCATTCCTGAACGGAAAAGCGGGGAAACGGTCAGCTTGCGGTTAGCGTTTCTTTGGCTATCATCATTCATATGTATTGGGTTCCGCGATTTTCTTCAAATAATTTGTCTTCAGCTGATTTTTCTTCAAATGAAACAAGGAGCCAAATTCTGGATAGGCAAGGAAAGAAGAAGAAGCCATTTGAATGTGTTGTTGAATTGTGCTCTCTCGATTACGGGGGCACCTGTTTGGATTGTCGAGCAGGAAGGTCTCGTATGCATTCGCGTGCACATAATACAGCTTCAAGTAGGCGGCCGCGTCCGTGCCCGCCCCCGGGACATCACCTACAAACAACTCATTTACATATTCTTTTTTTGTGCATAAAACGATACCTGGATTCTTGTTAATGTTTCCGCAAGAGCGATATTATATTTTTTTGCTGCTTTTAATTACTTTAAAGTGAGAACGAAGCTTAACCGCAATCTATTTGAATTTCCCTGAAACAGTGTAGTCAGGTCTCTCTAAATACGCATGCTCTTTCGCCCTTGTATCAGGCAAAAAGGCGCGAATTCAAATGTGAGTATTTGGCTCCTCTAAAGACATTACTGATCCAAGTCTGGAGAACTGACATGTCTGCACGACAACGTCCCAGTTCCGACCATTCGAGCTCGCATCCACAGGCAGAGCTGCCGATGGTGATGCAGTGGTTGTGGCATTTGTCGAGCCTATTATTTGAATCTCCATGTTTTTATTAGTGTATTCATATATATTTTATCGTGACATTTTATTTGATGGAAATAATTTTTATTTTAAGGGTACTGCCCAATTTTTATGATCAAATCAAACCTCGCACGCTGTACAGCATCGAGAACGTCAGCAGACTGTTGGCCATCGAGTGCATGGCTTGGAGCGGAGGAATACAACAATGACAGACAAGAATGTACACAACGGATGGAGTAGGCGGAAAAAAAGGAGGGAGAGAGAGAGAGGGAAAGAGAGAGGAGGATGAGAGAAGGAGAGAAAGAAGGAGAGAAGGAGAAAGAGAGAGAGAAAATGTGGAGAGCAAGAGAATAAGAGCCTCCTTCTGGTTCTAAGATTGGCGGCATTCTCTGCCTCGTCGATATGCTCCGTCTTTCCGGGCACCGCCTTCATTAGCTCTGTTCCGGCAGAGCAGAGCCAATTCAGGCGTATAAAGGCGAAAAGTCATAGGCAAGTACATCATAGGCCATTTGTACAACATAGTTTATGATGAAATAAATTGTTGACTTTGTTTAAAAGGGCAACAGCATTTCCATATGTAAGACCAGTATTTGTAGTTTTAGCATAAAGAATCATTTCGCAACATGAAAGCGCAGAAATAGATGCGATCTCATTTCACTACGCTGCTATGCTTGCGACCCGTCGGATTATGACTTCCTCTACCTGCGCATCCTTGCGCTGGCTTTGTCCGTTGTTAAACTTTTTATATGACATCTTAAAAATAAAGAGTAAAACAAACTTTCTAATCAATGAAAAAGCGAGTTAAAGAAAACAAAAATGTTAAAAGTAAACATTTCTTCAAAACATATATATATATTTTTTTAAATATTTTTGCAGACAGTTGCAATAGCCAGACGAGAAGTGGCGGCGACATCGCTGGCCTCGCCTGGCTGGCCGCCTTTCTTCTGCTGCTCATCGGCGAAGCTAGCCAGGTCATCCATCACGTCCTTCTCTTGCATCTTTGGGCTACAGCATAATTTAGTTTAAATAATCAAAAACGCCTTATTTTATTTCATATAAGTAAATTGCGAACAAAAATAAGTAAATTTTCAAAAAGGATGCTTACAGTCCAGTTTTCTCGTCGCCTCTGCAGCCCCAGCAGCTTTCGTCTCGCTTCTCATGCTTTCCGAAGAGAAGAATGACATTCAAGCGTTTGTAAGTTGTGGTAAATATTAAATGAATACAATGGAAATATATAATTTTTTAATGGGAATAAAAATAAAATAAGAAAAATAGTCACGGATATAAAAGATTGTAATCAAATTTTAAGAAAAAAAAGATATCTTTGAAGCATCTGTAAATAAAGAAATAAAATAGCTGAAAAAATCTTCTCTTTTATTTCCAGCGCTGCCTCCTCTGCTACTGGTCGCTGTTCGGCTTTGCCTTCCTCCTCGACGCCTTCGTCACACGCACCCCTTTCTACTTCTTCTGCAAGTTCTGCGCACTCTCCGTGCTCTTCCGGAACATGACCGGCGAGCCATTGAGGTAACCAGTGGAAATGAATTGAGAGTATGGAATAATGAATAAATTGGAGACAAATTATTGCTGGATTCTGCACGTATTCAGTACTTTAGTAGTATTCTTTCAAAATCTGCTAAAGATTGTTCAAAAATGGCAAAATACACCACATATTTGCTTTCTCATGCAAACGACATTGTCCGAATTGCAGCCGTTCTCTCGGCCCCGGCCCTCGCCTCGTCCACCTCGCAGCGCCCACCTCAGATGATTCGGGAATCGTCGCGCCAGCTGACGACGACAAGTCCGATGACTTTGCTGATGATCTACCCACCGACTGCACTCAATATGTATGCGGTAGTATCTGCAGATCAGACATGAAGTGAAGAACTTGTTGGAAAACGGACAAAATAACTCGCAGCCTTGTGCCTGTACATTTGATTTTAAAAAGACTAAATTCTACTCATAACTGAGATTGTTCAGGTTAAAGAACGCAGGAATTGAAATAAACTTCGAAATACACTGCAAATTTTGGAATTAAGATGGATTGCTCGCCTCTTTCTCTCTGTTCCCCCAAAACGCGGCAGCTCTCCCTTTGCAGGACAGCGACATCTTCCCTCCTCGCTCGGAGGTGCTCCGCTGGGCGCAGGCGCCTCAGCCGTGGGCGCGCCCCGTCACGAGTTGCAGCTCCTTCTCTTCCGCCGCGTCTAGCGCGAGCACCGCCGAGTGCTCGACGGCCTCGCCCTTCACGGCGAGAAGCATCGGCAACGTGAAAGGCGCTGTCAGCAAGATGACGATTTACGAAATTATTCGTAATATGAAAACATGTATTACGTGATCACACAATTTTCAGAATTTGAAGAAAAAGGAACAAATAGGGGCTAACTAACCAATAATGCACAGTATAAATTTAATAATTAATCTGGAAGTAATTAAGTGCATAATAGGATCCGTCGCCAACGACTCCCACCGCCCTCCAGCATCTGCTGAAGCCCTCCAGATCGGGCGGCGATGCCGTGCAGGAGGGAGGAGAAGCGGACACGAGCAATGGGTTCGTTTTGATTTTTAAACTATCCATGGTGAAAGTCGAAAATTATTAAAATAATATGTTAAAATTAATGAACTGGTAACAATTTTTACTAAAGTAAAACAAACACTTCAGTCCCTGTGAATTCTCTTAGACTCTCGCCTTCCCTCTATTTTCTAGAATCGTCGATGTCCTCGTATGCATGCCGCAGACCGAGCTTCTCCTCCCGTGGTCGGGTGCGTCTCGCTCCCTTCGTGTCCACAACACCTCCGATCGCCCGCTGCGCTTCTCGCTCAAGACGAACGCGTTCGACTGCATTCGGGCCGCGCCCAAGAGCGGCCTGCTCGACGGCGGCGCAGACTGCGAGGTGAACTGAGGGGTTCAAGAGGGATATTATAAAACTATTTTAATGTTGTCAATTACATAATTATATATATAATTTGTTTACATTATACATATTTATAGAAAAAAATAGTGATTCCGTTTTGCAGATCACACTGTTCGTCCTTCGCCAGAGCGCGCAGACGTTGGCGCCGTGGCGCACTGATAAGGTTCTGCTTATTTAAAAAAAGAATTTAAAAAAAAAATCAAAAAATGTGCGGATGACCTTGGTGTACTGTATGACTAAAGAGAGAAATAAAAAAAATTCCAACATGGAACTAAGTTGCCCTTCTTTGCAGCTCGCGATCGAGTACTCCTTCATGGGCTCGGAGGACTCGGCGGCCAACAAGATACGCCATATGCTGCGCATCGGCTACATGGACGAGTGAGTGGTTGGGCGAGACTTTCCTCTCTCCGTCTCTCACCTCTCTCTCTCTCTCCTTCCGTCTCTCTCCTCCCTCTATCCCTCACTATCCTCCCCATCTTCAAACCCTCACCTTATCGCCTCCCAATTCCCCTCATATATTTCAACTCCTTGCCCCGGTACTTTACCGTCACAGTGATAAACCGTTGTTTTGTTGTAGCAGTAGTTCGTTCCTTGAAACAAAACAATTGCAAAAAAGGGGTTCTTTTTTGGCAATTCCAACTAAATTCACTGTTTAAAATGGCTGCGTTTGACGGCGGAAATAAAGTTTTCTCGGGTTCAAAATGCTCCAAATGTGAGTCCTCATATCCACACGTCTTTGATTGTATGCACACTAGAAGGCGAGCGCCGTCTTGCAGACCCTTTTGCCTTTAGCACGGCCCGAAAATACTCACGATGCTGTGCAAAAGAAGATTGCTGCTGGCCACTCAGTCGAGGGATATTAGAGTGGATGAGGATGTCGATGAAGCCACTGGAAAAGAGAGTGGAGGAGAGCGATGGAGGGTGAGATCTCTCTCTCTCTCTCTCTCTCTCTCTCTCTCTCTTTCAGTCTCTTTTCCAGTGGCTGTGGAAGGCTGGACAAGCAAGAGGGAGGACAGCAAGTTGATACGACAGAGGAACGAATTGCCCATGGGAAGACCATGTAAGTAGTGCCTAGTCGTAGATATCCATGCACCTGTAACCGTCTCACTATCAGCACCCGTTCCTCAACAATCACAGTGGAAGATACAAAACAACATCTTGGGAAGACATAAAAGACAAAGTGTAATATTCTTTTTTTTATTCATGCCTTTAAAGGAAAACGAAACTCAACCGTAAATCAACCTCTAAATCAGTCAGGCAAAAAAGCGCTAATTCAAGTGTGCGTTTTTGGCTTCTTTAACCTTAACGCCCTCCGCTACCTGAACTTACTTGATGTCACCGTCCGCTTTTAGACTCCGTCTTCATGGTTCAACTAAAGGCGGTGTTCGTGCCCCCAAGGGCGTCTCTGCTCCTGTTATCCATAAGCAGACCTCTCTATTAACTCTTCCGGATGAGCATGGGGACCCCCGAGCCCAACACAGACAACTTCACTTCCATCCTCGCTCTAGCATGAAACTGCCTCTTCGCCCACCTTTTCCACTCAACTTTGCACGACATTCCTCGCTGTGTTTCTCTCTGCCCCTCCATTGCCGCCACCCAGCCTGGACCCTTTCCAATTCACAACCAATTTACTCTTCCATTTGTTCACTTGGCAAAGAGAAAGGAGAGAGAGACAACGGGAGAGGGCAGAGGATCTGAGAGATGAAGTTAAAACGAGAGACGGAGAAAGCGTGAGAAAATTAAGAAAAAATGGCCTTCTGGCACGGTGGCAGAGTGCATGGTGCACTCTCAAGAAGGAACAAATACACTTCCGCATCGAGGGTCGTTTCAGCTTCCGCACACAGATTATTTACGGATTCACCACACGATTTTCGTATTTACTGCTGAAATTACTTATAAAATTGCCTTAATTTTTTTCAAATTTTTCCCATCTTTTTCTCATCGTTCACGAACGCTTTCTATCTCGCTCTCTCGTTCTACCTCTGCTCTCTCTAACTATCTTTCTAATTTTCTCCAGCTCACTTTCTCTTCCCTCTCTCTCTCTCTCTTGCTCTTCCTCTCTCTCTCTCTCTCTCTCTCCCTCTCTCTCTCTCTTGCTCTTCCTCTCTCTCTCTCTCTCTCTCTCTCTCTCTCTCCCTCTCTCTCTCTCTTGCTCTTCCTCTCTCTCTCTCTCTCTCTCTCTCCCTCTCTCTCTCTCTTGCTCTTCCTCTCTCTCTCTCTCTCTCTCTCTCTCTCCCTCTCTCTCTCTCTTGCTCTTCCTCTCTCTCTCTCTCTCTCTCTCTCTCTCTCTCTCTCCGCCTCAAATCTCCCAGAGTACCCGCCACGGGGCTCTGCACTATTATCCACCCCAGGAGAGAAGAGTTCAAACTGATTGGCTGTTGTCTAGTCTGATTTGTATCGACCTCTGACGCAGCCGCTGGCTAATGAGGAGCTCTTCCCGAACGGGGAGGAGGAGGAGGCCCCCTTCCTCTCCTCCTTTTCGGATGGGAGAAGTGTTCATGTCATGTGTGTTCTGCATACAGGCATACTCACGTTCTGCGATAGGGCCACTTCCACTTCATTTTAAACGTTTATACCGTATTTTCTCTATTAGTGCCCCCGGGGGCACTATTTTTCAATCCCCTTGCGAGAGGGGGGCACTATTAGAGGGGGGGGGGGTTCTATTAGAGGGAAGGGTACTATTTTTCAATGTGACTGGCAAATAGTTTGATAACACCACTTTATTCTCAAAAACGAAGAATTATAACTCTTCTTCAACGGAATCATCATTGGAATATCAGTTTCACCTAAGATTTTGAATGAATTTGCAATCAGTTCATTGGTAAGAGCATCCCATAACTAAGCATGGATTCCAGAAACGTCTCTATTAGACAATTAGGGGGGGCACTATTAGAGGGGGGGGGGTTCTAATAGAGGGAGGGGCACTAATAGAGAAAATACGGTAAGTATAGTTTGCCGGATACAAAGGATTTTTTGTGCTCATGTTTATTATTGTATTTAATTTGATGACGTGTGCATTTAGCCGATTTCATTTTATGTACTCTAGAGATCCAAACCTAGGCCCTCATCTATTCAAACCGCACCTAAAAAATTTCAGCTTTCAACGCAATTCTAACGTCAGCTGATCAGTTGAGTATTAAACAGGGCCTTGTTTACCAAGTAATCCTGCCATTTTTTTCATTTACGGAAAAAAAGCTTTGCAACTTTCTCTCGATTAGCGAGAAGGGCCATAGGAAGATAACTAGCATCTTCTTCTTTCTTCTTTCTTCCTTTCATCTGATGCTCCAGACGCCACTCCGTTATCGCGTGTGCACGATCTCGCTGAAGAAGAACTCAACTGAAAAGATACGTCAAGGTTCACTGTGTGCTCATTGTGAAAATAAGTTGAGAAGGAGTGATAGAAAGTGGAAAGGGGGAAAATAGAGGTATTTCTAGAAAGGTACATACATACATAGGTATAGAAAGAGTTAGAGAAGAAGGAAGAAATAGAGATCAGAAGAGGCAGCTGGAGAAAGGGAGAAAGAGTAAAGTAGAAGAGGGAAGAACTAGATAAAAAAGAAGAGAGAAGGAAAGAGACCAACATTAAGTTGATGACCTTCTTGTAAACCTGGAAAATAAGACGAAAATTGTCATGGTCAAGAGAACGGCGATAGTCTTCTTCAACTGAAATTGATCCATTTCGATCGAGTGAATCACCGGAAAAAGAAACGAAGGAATGGGTTTCGATGATCATAAGAGGGGGAATCAGGGATATGAATAGTGAGGGAACGGGAAGGGAAAGAGAGGAAAAAGAGGAAAAGGAAGAGAAAGAGAAAGAGAAAGAGAAAGAGAAAGAGACAAGAGAGGGAGATTGCAATGGACAGTCGAATGAAATGAAAGGAGTCAAGAGGCCTCGGAAGCGAGAAGTGATTTCGTGAATCTCTACGAAAGCGGAAGGAGGTAGATGGCTTTTAGTTCTTCTTTCCTCTACAAAACATCCATTTCACGCTCGCATTCCCTGAGAACTGCCAAGGCCTGTATGTATATTTATAGATAGTTTTTTCGTAATTTTTTTTGCAGCTAAATAATTGCGCTTCGCTTTTAATCTTTTTCTCCTCTCTCTTTCTCTCTCGCTTACTCCTTTTTTCTCTCTTTCTATCTCACTCCCTCGTCCTTATTCCGCATTCTCCTCGCACATCATTGTGCCTCATCCCTTCTCGCATCTCTAATCACGATTCGTGTATTTTTCGTTCTGTTGATGTATGTTGTCTGCTTCGCGCACCGTGTTATAGAGATGGATGCCAACTTACGTTTTTATTAGTTATGAGAGAAGAGAGAGAGAGAGAGAGATAAGAGAGAGGGAGAAGGAGAGATATAGAGAGGGACGGAGAGAAAGAGAGAGAAGAACGAAATAAGAAATATAGAAAAAGAGAGCAATGAGATCATTATATGGAATAGAGGGACAAAGCAAAAGCTCGGAAGTGAGCTCCAGAAAATGCCCCGAGGCGTTGCCACAAGCAAGCAAAAAAGCGCCTTTATTTCCTCAGCACATCTCTGAATTGCTTCCCTAGTATTTCCACTGGTATGGTGCATATGGACAAACATGCATATATACATATGCATATATGTATGTCGTTATTCCGCTTCTATCGTTAATTGAATCTGAAAGCTTTTTTACTCATTCCCTGCTCACATTTTTCAGGTCGTTGTCTCACATGCCAAATAAGGCCCGTTTTATTACATTTTTCATCCATATTACTATTTTAATAGTACAATTCGTTGTCTAACGAAAACAGTACAACCAGGGCTCCAGAGAACGAACCTGAGAATCCCAGTTGCTACAAACTACTTTATCCTACATATGTTGAATTCTAGACAAGTTCATTACCTGCCTCGTAGTCCTTTTCTGTGTTTCTGCTTACATATCGCAGACAGTGGCTTTTTCCATTCATCAGAGCTCTCTCGCTCTGCCATACTCTTTCGCTCTCTTTTTTCTTTCTTTCGAGCATCCTATTCTACTCTCTTTCCACTTGCAAGCCTATCTCTGATTACTACGTTACCAAGTCTAAGTGGACGTTTCAGTCCTCTTGAAGCAATCAAAGAATTTAGCCTAGAGCTTCTTCTCAGAATTTCCACGCGTGCGAGGTGAATGGAGAGACGAAAAGAAGAGAGAGCATGTAAAAAGGGAGAATCAGAGAAGCAAGAAAGCAGAGAGAGCATGCAAAAAGGGAGAATCAGAGAAGCAAGAAAGAGGAGAGAGCATGCAAAAAGAGAGAATCGCTGCATCATTTGTTTTCACGCCCTTTTTGCTTCAAGCGAACGTGAATCTCGATTAGGGCCACTTGGATTTTTTTTCTGCCGTTGTCTTTCTTCTTCAGTCTGACTTCTTTACCCACCCTTTCCGCTCATTCTCTTTTTCGTGGACACTCTCTCTCTCTCTCTCTTTCTCTCTCTCTCTCTCTCTCTCTCTACTTCTCTGTCTCACCCTCTCCCTATTTATCTTTCTCTCTCTCTCTTCTTCTCTCCTTCTCACTCTTTCGCGAGCTCTGTCTCTCCATCTCTTTCTCTCTCGATCCCTCTCTATCCTTTCTCTCTCGTGCCCTGTTGCGCCTTGATGCATGATGATGCAGTGTTTCTGAAGATTTACGGGGTCTGGAGGGACGAAGTCAAAAGAGTGCAAAGAGGCGAGAAAAGTAAAGCGATAGAGGAAGAGAAAGAAGGACAGAAAGAGAGTGAGAGAGAGTGAGAGTTAGAGAGAGAGGGAGAGAAAGAGAGAGACAGAGAAAGAAAAAGAGACAAAGCCGAGAATGCTGACCATCATTGCCTGGCTTTCCTCGAAGATGTTGTACATCTCTATTCGGTACAACGATTGTTTCTCTTTTTTTTCCGCAATCCTTGCCGCAAGCCTAAGAGGGAAGGAAGAGGAAAGGTTCCCTCCTGCACGTGCTATCACCGTTCTTCTTCCATAGAATATGAGCCTTCCTAGCCTTCTACAGTAATCCTTTTCTGCTGACTGTCACAAGAGGCTCTATGCCATGAGTGTTTTGAAAATTATCGGAGTAAAGCCTCCGCTTCTTTGGTACTTAAAAGAATTTGCAAACCTTGAACACGTGAAGAACCATTCCCGCCTTCTTTTTACACAGCAATCTTTTTTTATACATGCCTTGCTGTACGAAGCATTTCTTATTTTCCAGTAAACACTTGAATAAGAATGCGCACTCGCTAGACTCAATTTATGAAGAAGTATTGTCTTTTTTCAATTGGAAATGCATCTTTTTGCGAGACAAAGAAGAAGGCTAGGAATTCTTTTTTTGTGCTAACGAATGTGAGATACACCGAAGGCGAAAGGGCAGAACGGGGATAAAGAAAGAAAGCGAGGAGGAAAGCGCATTATCATTCGATATTCCTCCTGCTCTCTAGTGCCCGCTGTTTGCTTTGGCTATAAAGGCCGTAAAACAACCCCCTAGGCCTCCTCACCTATCGCTTGCTATTTCAACATTTCGACTACTTGGTTAGTCTCTTTCTGAAAATAATATTAAAAATTTGTTCCATATAATTGGAATAGCCGGTCCACATACAATGTATGTACTCCCTTGCGAATTCTCATTCATAACATTTATTGTAATAATAATATTTGTCTATGTATGAGACTGCTTATGACTTTCAGACACGTAACTTGTTTTCTTCGAGCATCAGTATTACAGCATAACAATGTCTAGTTCATTATCTCGGAAAGTAACTTTCTTATGGTGAGGAAAATGACTGAAAAGCAAGCAAGTAAAACTACCAAGGCAATGGAAGAAAGCCTTTTGCTAAGCAACGTGTGAGGAAGAAAGTCGCCCAAATCTTCGCGACAGCCACAGCATTAGCGACACCTCTTTTTTTTAGCAGGCATCACCGCTTGGTTTTGTTTTCCTTCCTTTTTTCCTTTATTTTTAATTTTTTTAAAAAATATTTCTATATCATTATTTGTTAACCATAAGCTTTCCTGCCACATGTATGTATTCACATCAAATGTGTACATAGTCTCGTGAGAGAAGAACTCTACCACCACCTCGACCACGTGTTCTGCAAGATACGAACAGCATCGAGTGGTCTTGAAGGACCTCTTCGAACACCCCGGCTAACGCTCTCTTCTCTACTGCTCTCTGTCTCTCTCCTCTCTCTCTCTCTTCTCTCATTCAAATTCTCTTTCTCTCTCTCTATCTCTCTCTTCTCTCTCTCTTTCTCACTCTCGATCTTTCACCTCCCTCTCTCCTCTCCACCTCATCACTCACGGTTTCTCGCATCTACTTCTTCTTCTTGCGTTTTGCAAGCGCGAATACTCGAAACTGCAATATGAAGCGGAAGAGGGAGAGCTGATGAATGGCTAATTTTGTTTTCGCTTTACACTGTTTGTCTTTCCATTAGTTTCCTCCTTTCGTTAAGAAAAGAACATATTGTATACAATAAAATGAGAGAAAGTTTCACTGTTCTTAAAACGTTTTTGGAGAATAAGTCGACCATCACTAAAGATACATATATCACAGCTCATCATGCACCCTTTACTTCCTCTCCTTCTCACTACTCTTCACTTCATTCGTTGAAATATCCTAATGTATCCTCTGGCTCATCTCTGATTGCTCTGTCTTTCTTGACTCCTTTTTTCTATCTATCTCTACTCTCTCCTCATCGCTCTCACTCTCTCTCTCTCTCTCTCTCTCCCTTCTTTGCATTCTCCTCCGCCCCTCCCTTCATCATCTTCCGCTTCACAGAGGGGATTTCGCGCGAGGTCGCCCTGAGGCAGCGTATGGGAAGAGCGTAGTAAATTTGCGCATTCATCTCGTGTCCACTCCTATCCACTTAGGTTCTCCTTTACTCCCCTGTGTTACTTACAGAAGTAAGTTTCGCCTGACTACTCCTTCATATCACTCCACTCATGTTGTTCCTCGGGCTAATTCAGTAGAAATGGTCGATTTCATGCCTGACAAACTCCCCCTCTCTCAGGTTCTTCGAATCAAAGCCAGCACCCCTCTCCGGAATGAATGTAATGCCCTCACATTCCCGCTCGAATAATGTCAGCTGGTGAGAGAAAGAGCGAGTTCAGAATAGAATATCCAGGAGTGCCGATGCACTCCCATAGCGTCATCTCCAAATGGATGAAAAGGGGGCTATGTGCGCTCCCCCCTCCGGCATTTCATATTTACTTAGTGGATCCGTTCCGGGAATGTAAGGACGAGAGAGAGAGAGAGAGAGAGAGAGAGATGCAGTGAGCAAAGATCTGAAGAGGACTGTGAGAATGTCGGAGTGCGATTTCCAAATCCCCCGTCTTCTTCCTTGAAAAGTAATAATTTTTCTTATTTTGCCATCGTGACAGATGAACTTCTCAATTCCCAGTTTCATTTTTCTCTTACTTTCTTGTCGGCAATGGGACACTGTCCCACGGGTCCAAAACTTTGTCCGTGAACGAGGCGAGCCGTCTGTCACTCATAGCATTTCACACCTTTGACAGTCTCTATTTCTCTAGCTCTCTTACTCCTTCTCTCTCTCTCTCTATCTTCTCTCTCTCGCTTATTACAACTTCGTGCCACCTTTCTCTTCCCCTTTCCTCTCACCTTTCCTCTCACCCCCCCCCTTCCCTAAGTGGCCAGAGAAGGCGCGCGCTATGCATTGCGAATCAGCGTGCGAACCGGGAAGAAAGCACATCAGTGAGTGTGAACTGAGGAAATGGCTTTTTTGTCCCTGTTCCCTAGTTTGGCACATTTTCCGAACGCCACCAGAAATCATGTAAATAGTAAAAAAATTTGTAGGACCTTCCTTCCTTATCAGATGGAGTTGTGGCTGAAAAAATAATATTTTTAAAGTGTTGCATTCCAGCGTATGTTTCATAAGAGTCTCCCAAATTAGTCTAGTTGTTGCTAGACAAAGTGTCGCATCTGCCTGTTGGAGAAGGTGCAATGATGATGGATCGGTCAGCCTGCTATGAAGAATCGCCCCCGGCCCCTCCTCCTCCTCTGCTCTCTCACTTCTGAGCTCTGACACCCTTTCCGCTGTCGCTTTTCCCAGACTTTATTAGATTTCTTCGGGCTTTCATGCAAGCGTCTTTGGATGCGCAAAAGATTCATCTTTATTTCCGTGTTCTCGCATCCTATTCTTGGCGTGTTTTGAGAAGGCGTTGAATTTGCAAAATAGAAGCTTTCCAGAATGACAGCATGAAGAAACGGCGGGTCGAGTGGGCGCGCTCGCTGAGTTAGATGCCGTCGGCATTATGCTCGTCGTGTCAGAAGCGCGCGCCGCCGCACTACCGACCGCGCTGTCGCCGGTTACGGTAGTAACTGTAGCGCTACTCCTTCAGCTTGCTGTCTTCACGGTTAGGACAATATGTCTATCAATTTATCATTGGATCGGGGCACTTGTGTGATGGACACTTAGGTTTTATATGGCCGAAGATCAGTTTCGTACAGAGATACGAGTGAGAGTAGTCAGGGAAGGTGATCTCGCCAGTTGAGAGAGGTCAATGTCTTTAATCTATACAAAAAACCAAACAAAGAGTAATTAATTGATAACGAAAAGACAAAGATATAGAATATGTTAAAAGATGTAAAGGAAAAAAAGAAGAAGAACGATTTCAGCATTTGCCTCTGGCGTCGGCGTTGACGAAGCCGAACACGGACATCAAGTCGACTCTGGTCGCCGATCACAGCCGCCGCACCTTCCGCGTCCACGAGGAGGACGCGACGCTCAATCTCATTCGAGCTGTCAGCTGCACTCTCTTCCTTTATTCCTCTATGTACTACCATATTCATTAATACAATACAGTATACATGTGTGTAATACATTATTATACAACATTAGTAGCATTATACATACATGGTTTCAGCTAGAAATGCGGACAAATATAATAGTTGATTGTGAATTTTAGAGATTCGTGAGAAAAAAACGTCCACAGACAAGTTGCTCCTACTCATAGCACAATGTTGCCACAAAGAAATGTGAGAACTTTTGCCACTCTATTTGTTCAACCGCGTCTACGCTCACACATCAATTCTCGTGGACGAATTAGTCCTTCGCTGTGTGTATGCTGTGTGAATTTCGAGAAACGTTTCGTTGAAACATTAGCACTTTTGGCTCAGATATAAGAAAGAAGACTGTGACTAAATATTTTTTGAAATAAACAACAAATAATAATAATAATAATAATAATGAAATTTAGTACGGACAAGATTCGGAGCTTCTCGAACAGGTCGCCGAGCCTGTTCAGCACTTTGCATCGCGCTTCACGCAGAATGCACGGCGAGAACTCGAAGAGGAGTCAGGATCAATCACCCAAAACTCAATTTTGAATTCGCGCTCCTTTGTCTGATTCTTGTGCATAACTTGTGCTTTTGAGTGGCGTGACTTCCAAATTAGGAAACAAGTGGGCAGCTCTCCGAGTGCCTTTTAACTCGAATGAAATAAGTGATGGAACAATTTAGAGAAGACGAGAACATCTTCCGTCGCCTTTGGTACGACCCGGCCTACAAGGTACACAACATTTGTGAGGAGGAACGGAGTGGCGGGCAATCATCCAAGCTCGAATGGTCAGTCATAGGTTACTGTATTGATGCGGCAAAATTGAATATTGGTCTAATTTGAAGCCAATCTGTCCAAGAGTATGCATTTATCGCTGTTTTACAATTATTTAAAAAATAATAATAATTCAGGACCGAGCCGGGCGACCTGCTGCTCAAGATTATTGGCAATGGCGTCGTCAAGAATGGCTACAACATGTTCATGGCTCCAGGACAGACGAGAGGTAAGGAAAGAAGAGGACTGAAGATCGATGACAAGATTGTGAGAGATATCTGATTAGCAGAGACCAATTCACTTTGACGATCATGTCATATTCTCTCCACGAAACGTTCCTCAATGCTTATCTTAAATATGAAGTTCACTCACAATCAGACATCTTCTATATATGGGAAGAAAAGGCGGAAGAAAAAACGACGAGATCTGATTTGACACATAACTTCTTTATCCCTTCTTCTCTCTAGCCTTTCCCCATTGTTGCGTCCTTATGCACTGAGCTCGCCAGTTAATTCGATTGTGTGACCGGGCGTGCTTTGACTTTGTCCTAGCAGTTGTCTGATGTTTCTGAGAAGAGAGAGAGAGAGAGAAAGAGAGAGAGAGAGAGAAAGAGAAAGAGAGAGAGAAAGAGATAAAAGAAGAAATGAGGGATAGAGAAGGAGAGAGGGCAACGAGTTAGAGACTAAGAGAAGCGCGTCGCCTACAAATTGCCTGCCCTTAAAGTTTCATGCTACATTCATGCGCTCCTGTTGGATAATGCTCGATTGCTTACCGTTGAATAGTCACAAAATGAAAATGTATATTAGTGAAGAAGTTGAGGCGGAAAAATATCTGAAATTTCGGGAAAAATAATTATGTTCAGTAAATAGATATCAATAGACAAATGATTGAAAAATAGTAAAAAGTATTAGAAGACTTTTTTTTAATCATATTTTTTTTATTTAGGTCGGCGAACAGATGTCCACGTCGCCGTGTACGTCGAGTCCATGTCGTCGTTCAAGGCGCAGACAATGGTCACGCGGAGCACTTTTCCCCTTTTTTTGCAATTTAAAATTTTATTTAACTCGTTAATTTTTCTATTTTTTACATTATTTATAATCTTATTTTTCACTTTATTTAGTCAGAAATGTTCACAATTTGCTGCTTTTATGATTCTTGAAAACGAAAAGCTATTGTCCTCTTTGCCCTTACAGGACTTTGAGGTCGACATGTACCTCGCGATGGGATGGTTCGATCGTCGCCTCGCACACAACTGCACGCATCCCGTGCTCGTCACGAACAAAGTTGGCGGGAATTTTGAAAATGGAGGGAACTTTGAAAATTGGCGCCAACTTTTAAATCACGACCTTTGAATCGAAGCCTCAAGCTAAGAAAAAACATTCTTCAGGTGATTGCCGACCGTATCTGGCATCCGGATCTTTACTTTGTCAACTCCAAGTTTGCCTATCTACAAGAGGCAAGAGATCTTTTGTTCTTTTTGTACTAAAAAAATATAATATAATTAATTTGCAAGTGATAATATTCATCATTGACCTGCATATTTTAGACAACTCATTAGGAAAATATAACTTTCGAAGAAACAGTTGTAGTTAATTTCCACTGGGTTATTTTAAGGTGACGACTCCGAACATGCTCGTCATTGTCTACCCGGATGGTCTTGTCTTCAAATCTCTTCGGTAGCTCATAAAAAAAATTAATATCGCGAGGCAAAAAAAATTTAAACTCTTAAATTGGTCCACTAAATATAAACAATATTGGCAAACATAGCCTTAATGTTGCCTATTTTTAGCATTGATGTGACTCTAAGTTGCTCGATGGATCTGAAGCGCTTTCCGATGGATGTTCAGGAGTGTCCCATCATCATTCAGAGTTGTCAGTTACTATACAAAATAATAAGTAAAGAAATAAATAAGGCAAACTTTATATCGCTTCATCTGTGATCTTTTCCCGGTTGCAACTGTAAAAAAAGTCTGCATTTTTCTCTATGCTCACTATCCACGCGCCTTTCGTTCTCTCTCTCTCTCTATCTCTCTCTCTCTCTCTCTCTCTCTCTCTCTCTCTCTTTCTCTCTCCCTCCCTCTCTCTCTCCCTCCCTCTCTCTCTCTGCAGATGCCTACATCGAGCAGATGGTGAATCTGACCTGGCACGTCGACCCGCCCAACTTCCCCATCGGTGCCAATCCGGAGATCAAGTTGAACGACATGATCATCACCAAGCAGCGTTTCGAGAAGTGCGCCGGGCCTTATCCCATGTTCCGCGGCAACGGTAAGACATTTGAATAATATATTCATACACTTAAAAATTTATTTTAAAAGAAATATTCAAATAACATACGTCTTAGCACACTGTTAATATAACGATGAAAAGTATGTACATAAATATTTTTGTTGTCCGAATTAAAAAAAACAGCGAGTTTTGTTCAGCCGACTGGAGCTGCATCCGCGCCTTCATCGTCATGCGCCGTCTCGTGCTCTTCCACATCATTCAGACGTACATTCCTACCGGTCAGCTTGTATTCCCTTTACTCCAATGCTATGGCCGATGTTCTCTTGGAGTTCGGTTTAAATTTATTACATTATAATGTATATTTTTTAGTAATTTGAAATTCTAATTATAGTCCTACTTGCATATAATACTTGTTTCCAGGCATGCTCGTGTGCGTGTCTTGGATGTCGTTCTGGCTCGACCCTCGCGCCTCGCCCGCGCGCGTCTCGCTCACCATCACGAGTCTGCTCACACTGACAACGATGAGCAACGGTGCCAGACAAGATCTTCCGCAGGTTTTATGATCATATTAATTTTTCTAATTTATTATTGACTAATAACACAATTTGGTATATGACCTTTTATGATGTATACTGTAAAAATTTTAAATAAAGTAGATTTAGGTATCTAATATCTTCTAATATGTCTAACATCTCTAAACGCACACTTGCAGGTGAGCTACATAAAAGCGCTCGACATCTGGCTCACCTTCTCACAAGCGCTTATCTTTCTTGTTCTGCTCGAGTATTCCTTCGTCTCGTTCTACATGACGAAAAGGTGTTTATTTTTAAATATCTAATGGTACCTTGCATACATTTCTTCCAAGGGCTTTTTGTTACTATTAAATTTGAACAGATCTACTATAGTACATAGAAGCGAACTATATATAAGTGCACAATTTTCTAACGTAGCCATTATTTATTATGTTTATTAAATCCAGATCATTCGATTGCTCACACCGTCGACGATTCAAGCGCCCCTCGTCTGGCAAGGGCTCCTTCTCCAAGTACACCACTGTCGTCAATCACAGCGTATATAGATAATTGAATTAATTTGTTTTTATTTTTCCCTTTATTGATCAATAAGTTGGCTACAGTTGAAAACGGGTGATACTTTTGACAAGTACGCTTGGTGCCTTCAGGAAGAAGACAATGGCCGGACAGGTCAGCCTCGAGGGCAAGGGAACGGCGCGCCCACGACTGGCGCACAGGAAATGCCTTTTCGGGTATAAAATTTTTTTTTACAAAAGTTCTATCAATTTTTTTTACTTTTTTTTATTCAAGTTAATAAAAAATACTCTTTAAAATTAGAAAATTGCCGATGATACTTTTATATAGTAATCCTTTTTAATTGCGACGTACTGCGTTCCAGAATTATTTTCTTCGACCCCTGTTTGCCGTGTTCAGCCTTTCCCCGCTCTTCACACGAGCTTTATCTCAACCATTTTGAATGCCATCTTTCAGACTAAAACCAATTGAATACATACATCCCTTTAGAAGGAACCTTTCATTTCGTCTAATCCACATTGGTTGGCCTTGCACCTTCCTTGCTTCCCATGACAATACCTTGCAGCTCGATAATTTGTAGCATTTCCTTAGGGATTTTGGAATGCTTGAAGACACCTCGAACTGTGCAAAAGAAAAATCCACAAAATTCCTTATGAGTAGCACATCTCCCTGTCGCACTAGCAAAGCCTGGTCTCTTAGTCGAACTCAGTGGAAGAGCTGCCCCTCCTGCGCCCGACAAAGGCCACCGGTGGACCCGGCCATGGACCGGACGAGGAGCATCGTGGCTCTGCCAATGGAGGAGGTGTGCCCGCGGCGCCGCCTGCCTTCTCGCTCAGCCATGGCATCTCCACGTGCGCGGCCAACTCTGCGGTACACTTCTTTGCTTTTCGTTGTCTTTCATTCTTTTACTCCCCTTTTATACCGAAGCCCTTCACATCACGCAATTTCAATAAAAACAGCACCAACACAATTATGTACCTTCAAAAAATACACAACTCTGCGAAGTGTTGTCGAATAAGTTGCGGTTTAGTTTCGCTTCCTCCCGTCAGCACAGTATTTCTAGGCATATTAGGCGTCCCTACTACACTCATCTGCTGCTTTCTGTTACCCGTGGGGTCAACTTGTCACTGTCTGTCTGTCCTATTGATTTCTGAGTAAGTATCAGGCAAAAAAAATCAATTGTGACTGTCCGAGTTCCCTCTGCTTTTGCTAGACGGGCCGGCTGTATTCCCTATTGTCCACAACCTCCTGCCATCTAGAACTTCCTTCGACCCCATTCCGGGCTTCCTTGGGAAGAAACGGTCTTACGTCGCTGCTCCTGGTTTGAAAGAGAAGCCGAGCATACGGTTGGTTTCGCGCCAAGACCACGTTTGTGTTCCCTGTCACGAGTCTGTTCACATTGAACAGACATTCTACTTATTTGCACTAGCCTCCTCTTTAACACCTTCGTACAATGTTAAGCTAACAGCTTTC
Source organism: Allodiplogaster sudhausi (assembly GCA_945643635.1). Classification (NCBI taxonomy): domain Eukaryota; kingdom Metazoa; phylum Nematoda; class Chromadorea; order Rhabditida; family Diplogasteridae; genus Allodiplogaster; species Allodiplogaster sudhausi. The sequence goes on from CALZFC010000130.1 coordinate 536,302, forward strand.
GCATGCCATTCGATCATTTCCTCGTGCAGTCTATTTATTCCTTAAGCATGCAATCAGAGTTTAATGCATGACTTTTCTTCTTTATAATATGTATTTAATATTTTAGAAAATGCCATTATATACATCTGCATATTTTCTACAGGTTCAGCCTGCGAAAAAGATTACTGAGGGAAGCTGTCGAAAATGAAATTTTCAAAGATTTGTTAAGTATGAGAATGCTCTCGTTAACGTGCAATGTGGTGAAAAGGATACATTATGCACGGTTAACTACATGTTCACTGTTTTATGTACATTTAATTATTTTAATCCCTCATTCCGAAAAAAAGGTAACATTTTTTTTGGATTTCTTGCTAGGCGCTTATGTCCGCGACGCCGAACATGTTCAACAAGTTCGACAAGTTCGACTTTACGAAGCCATGCCAGACATGTGCTCTCAACAATGAGCAAATGGCCCGGCGAATCGATCGATGTTGTTACAATTTTTTTATCAATTCTTTATGAAGGAATGAAAAGCAAAATATTATATATTTATATAACATTTTTACCGTATTTTCTATATTAGTACCCCTCCCTCTATTAGATCCCACCCTCTAATAGTACCACCCCCCTGGAAGGGCCATTGAAAAATAGTACCCCTCCCTCTAATAGAACCCTCCCACCCCCTCCAAAAGTGCCCCCCTTCTAGTCTAATATCACGGCTCACGACGAACCTCGAATGAATCCTGGAGGCATATTCCCAGTGAACTTATGGCAAATTCATTCAAAATCTCCTATAAAATGGATATTCCAGTGATGATTCCATTGAATTCGAGTTATGATTATTCTCTTTTGAAAGTAAAATGTTGTTATCAAACTTTTTGTCAATGACATTGAAAAATAGTACCTTACCTCTACTAGAACCCCCCCCCCCCTCCAAATATCTATACATATGTATGTATGTTATTATGCTTACAGCAAACAAAATGCGATCACTTTCAGCGATACTCTTCAGTTAAATGTTTCTGAATTTCAGACAGCCGAATCACATTTCCACTGGTCTTTGCAGTCTTCTGCAGCGTCTACTGGTTGTATTTTACATTTTCTGATATTTAGAACGATGGTAGATTTTTTGTTTTCAAAACGATATGTATTTTTAAAGAGTGAATGCAAATTGTGATCAAGTCACTAAAAAATTAAAGTACGTTCAAATTTCGTTGTGTACAATCTACTGTGCTTCTAATTATATTTGGGGACAATTTCTTTGGTAGTAATGCTATTTAACAAACCTTGTTTTTGTCTTGTTCAATCATGTTTTAATTGTAATTTTCCCTCGTATTCCTGCACTTAAAGTATATCTATACACCTTTGAAGAACAAGGAAACCGCTGTGATATTTATTCTGTTTACTTTATTCTTTCTTTTCAAACTATATTTGATTGATGACGATAAACAGATAATTAATAGCTATTTTGTGGATATGCATATTCATATTTAAAATAACGCACATCATATATATTCAGAGGAAGCATATGCATTTTAATGTCGAGCAGGAAAACGAGTGTGACACGTCATAGAAATACAGTAAAGTACCTGTAAAATGGCTGTGATTTTTGACGTTCCAATCAGCACGCAAGTCATAGCTCGATGCACAGGGGTCACACCCCATATAAAAATTTGCAAGATTTTAAGTTCACCAAATATGAGATAGTACATCGCCGCAACAAGTCATGAGTTTTCCGCTCAGGACCACATCTTTGTGACATAAAAGAAAATTATCGTTTTTAGGACCCGTGTGATACACGAGCCATACTAAATTTGCTACGTGGTGTGTTTGAAAGTGTAGTTTTCGAACGGTTGTAAATTGTTAAAGGTGGACTAGAAAATACCGTTAGGGATATTCACCCGTTCACCTGCTTCACATTTTATATGGCAACTTTTGGACAGGTGTGACCCCTGTGTCGATGGCGATGAATCTATATGAGAAGAACCTCACATATTAAGAGTCGTTTTCTTTTTTCCTCATCCAGAACAATATAATTTAGGGCAAGATGGCCATGCTTGGGTGGTTAAAATAAAGTTGAAAGATTAGAGCTTTGTCTCAAGCAAAAATTCGTATTTGGAACAAAGTAATTATTGTGCTGTAGTGGAATTTCATTTACTTTCCAATAAAAAGAATAACAAAAAGAATCAATATGGTCCGACATGTCGGCAATGAGATGTTTAATGCGTACTGATTGGAACACATCGGCAAGTTTGGAGAAACATCACTGTACATACATAATACATAAATATGGGTAGTTTGCTCGTATTATCAGCGAAGAATCAGAAAGTGCAACGGAAAGGCCAGGCACATACTACTCACATGAAGTGGTTTCAATAGGCCAGAAATTGTCTTCTAGTCCAAGATAAGGAAATATCAAAGGCACTCGTCAATGCAGATAGGAAGCCGGATAGTGAGCCCCATGAATCACCGTTTTAACTTTATAGGACGACAAGGGAATTAGTCTCATTCTTGCTTGAAAACTCAAGTAGTTCCTCAATATCGATTTAGAAGAGTTCGTGCTGATCAAATTTTTCTGATAAAAGGGTTGTTCGTGTGCGTTGTTAGTTTTGGTTCACAGAAAGTGTATGTAGTTCATGCTTAGCACATTAAGAGAGAGGCCTTATCAATAAAAACTCCAACCGTCCCCACAGTCAATGTTCCTCGTTCCGCCATTCTTCTCTTCTCTCAGTGGCGCTCACTGTGTCTTTTTCATGCCTTCTCTCTGTGATTCAATTGCATTTCACCTACTAACAAATGCATTCTGCATCACGTTAACCTGGCAATGCAGAGCCAACTCGCAAATATTTCGCCCATATATTCAATAGATGATCAGATTATTCGTTCCCTTCATTTCTGCAGCAAAAAAAAAAGTCAACACATTGTGACTGAGTGAGAAGAGAGTGAGCGCAATTTAGAGAGTACACAAAAGAACGAAGTAAGCAACTGCATAAATGGACATCACTGAACCGTTCCCTGCACAGAATGCTCGCAATCCTTGGGTTGCCGCTCGGCTAGATAACAAAATATAACTCTTTCAGTTCTGTTTCTTCGGTCAACGATGACCAGCTCCTTCGACGGGAAAGTTGTTATTGTTACAGGTAGCTTTCCTACAAGCTTCCTGTATACATTTTGTTAAACAAAACTTTAAGTGTCATAATACGTAGTATATCCAAAATAGAAAGTGTTCAAATCGTCTGTCTTTTCCAGGCTCGTCAAATGGGATTGGAAGAGCGACCGCAGTTCGATTTGCTGCTCTTGGCGCGAAGCTCACAATCACTGGCAGAGACGTCGATGCGCTCAAGGTTAGTCCTTTTGTGAAATCATTAGAGATTTCACTCTCTCTTGCTCTCTCGAACATAACAATGGGAATAACAAAATTATGTTTCTTTTTCTCTCTAGAAAACTCGCGCTTTGCTGCAACAAGAAGGCCTCACAGACAAGGACATCGTTGAGGTATACGCTATATTTGCTCACAAAAGTTAATCAGTTAATTGTCAGTTAATTGTTTGTCAGTTAATTATAGGCAACGCCTCTTTGTTGTAATCGTAATGGACAATCATTTTCTTTAGTCAACCAAGATATCTCTACTTTTAAATGCATTTCTGCGTACATCAGGTGATAGGTGATATTACGAATGAGGCGACCACGGAGAAGATTATCAACGCTACTATCGAGAAATTTTGCAGGATCGATGTTCTGGTTAGTTGCCAGATCATGTTTCGTCCATTTCTCTACCTTGTTGTTGCATGAATGAGATAGTTTTGTTTTTTTTCTGTTCAAATGCATAATTCCGGCACACCCAAATCGGATACAAATGGCAGGTGAACAACGCGGGTTTCGCCGTGCTCGATCTGGCGAAGAAGTGCAGCGAGTACGATGTCTCCTTCTTCGACAAGAACATCAACGTCAACCTTCGATCGTAAGAATTTTATCGTCGCTTAAATCGCCGTAAAAATTATTTTGGATATTTCAAATTGCCGCGACCTTTTGCATTCTTATTCGCGCCTGCGCTATTTTCGTATATTTCGCGGTTTGCGCAACTTGCGAAAAAAACTCCTGATCGTGCTCCTTTAATAACCGTAGAAGCAAAGACATTGCGAGCACAGCCAAAATTAAGCCCAACATCTGAAAATGGAATTTTTTTAAATGCAGCGTCTTCCTGCTGTCACGCCTTGCCGTCCCGCATCTCGCCGCGACGAAGGGGGCGATTGTGAACGTGTCGAGCATCATGGCATCGATGGTCTCCGCCCCGGTTAGCCATCCCATCAAATTATAGCGTCAAAGTTTATTTATTTATTTATTCTGACATCAAATAATGTTGGACAACATAAGGAGTGAATTGGACGAATAAGCTAATGGTCATGGCCACGGGGAAAGGGAAAATTCTAGTGCAACGCATTGTACGCCGTGGCCAAAGCCGGCGTCGATCAGTTGACTGTGCAGCTCGCAGGCGAACTAATCCACAAAGGCATTCGAGTCAACAGCGTCAAGTCAGTGGTGTACTTTTCAAGATAGTGAATAAAATGGTCATTTTTAAATACTAAACGTCATCTGCAGTCCCGGTATCGTACAAACAGACATCATGCGCAAGCTCGGATTCCCAGAAGATGTCAGCGAAGAGGTTTGCAGGTTTTATAAAACTTTTATGTCCTTACAATGCTATAAATAAAGTAAATAAAGTATGATATGTACATTGTATCTCGTGGCCGGGTAACATATCTACAATTTCAGGCGTACAAAAAACGAGGAGAAGACACTACTGCTATTCCGCTTGGACGCGTCGGCCAACCTGATGATATTGCTAAAGTATATTGTATTAAAAAAACGTTTTTAAAAAGATATTTTCCCGTTTTTTCCGTTAAAATAACAAAAAAAACACATTATCATAGAGTGTTTATATTCCCGTCGTATTTTAGCTGATCGTCTTCCTGTCGGATCGCTCCCAGTCCGAGTACATAATTGGCCAGCGAATTGCTATCGACGGCGGCTCGCTGCTCATGAACAATCTGCTTTCCGGGTTGTAGAACTCAGTGGCTTTCTGTTGACGATTCAGACCGACATATGAAACAATTACCGCAATAGAATACGCAATTGAGTGGTTTTCTAAGGTTTGTTAACTATTATGCACAACACAATGGTATACGCAAGATACTGTGAATAAAGCAGTCTTCTCGTAATTGCTTGTTCAACTTCAGACTTGTTCACATTTATAACTAATTGATTATATGACGACCAAAAAAAGGCGAAAGCAATCCTGTTTTTTGGGTTCTATTAAATGTCATACCCGCGATACTTGAGTTATTGTTTGGGGACAAGCTCTCTCAACATCACTCCTACCTCTTTTAGGGCAGAAGCTCGCTAATTCAGGTTTCAGAATAAGGAAGGGGGACACTCGAAAAGATTGTGATCGAGAAGATTGTTTTCCGAACAGAAATGCAAGCAACGCGTGTCTTCCTACACAACAGAAAGTAAACAATAACTGCAATTTATTCAACTACTCACCGGAACTAAACAAATAAAAAGCTCCACATGTTCACAGAACTCAGCTAAACTTCGGGCAACGTCGTCGCAGCCCCAACTACCGTATTTTCTCTATTTGCATCCCAGGAGAACTATTTAATAATACCCTTGAGAAGAGGGTCATTATTAGAAGGGGGGGGGGAGGTTCTATTGTTCAATGTGGTTTACTAAAACTAGAAGAATCATAGCTCGATAATCACTAATCGTCTGTTCATCGCTCGCCTAGATAACAAAATGATGATTCTTTTAGTCACCATCTTCAGGCACCCAGAACTGAAGATGGTGACTGAAATAATCATCATTTTGTTATCTTGGCGAGTTCTCACTGATCTTATAATTATGTCGCAGACTGTGTTCAAGCATTGTAAGCCCTCTGTCACTCTTACTGCCGAAAAAAACTCCTCAGATTGTCTATCGCGAATGCACCACAGTCTTTGTTGAGCCACTGAGCTATGTATGTTTTTAACCTTCTTTCTCGGGCATGTTCAAGCTTCCTAGAATCAAAGAATTGCCATTCCACACAACAAAATATTCACTCCAACGCAAACTGAACATTTTCGACCACTCTCTCTGTCCCCTACACCGATTAAAGTCTATGAGAGATGTTTACGTCCTAAGCGACTGTGGTGGTCTAATCTGAATACGCTTATTCCGTCCCGTCAGCATAGTTTCTTTTCACTCCGCTTTGTCGAGAATAACTTGCTTTCTTCAACGACTGATTGAATTACTGCACTGGATAAGCGATTATGTTCTGACATTCTGAACTATGACTTTGCCAAAGCGTTTGATGTTGTCTCTCATCAGAAATTGCTTCACAAACATTCGTTTCATGGCATTGGACGAAAACTATTAAGGTTGTTTTCTTCTTTCTTATGGAAAAGGCTTTTTTTTCAAGGCAAGTATAAATATCTCTTGGTCTGGTCCAAAAGATGTTGTAAGCGGTTTGCCATAAGGTTATAACAAGTCTCCGCTTTTTATTCTTTTTTTCCACAGCTTTTGTCCCCCTTTACCCTTGTAAAACGCTCTCATTTCGCAGATGATCTAAAACTCTATACCTCTTTCGATCCTAAGGCACCTCACCTTACCCACGATCAACTTTCTCAGGATCAACTTTATCGTATTACTGCCAAAAAATGCAACTAACTATCGCTCACAAAAAGTGCAGCGTTTTACACTTATTCAAAACTAATCCAAAACTCCCATACCTTCTCTCTCCTTCTTCAAACTTCTCTATTGCCCGTCTTCCTGTTTGCAAACAGAGCATTCTTCTTGATACTGATCTATCATTCTATGCTCATATAGAATCTATTTGCCGATGTGCACTTTCTATGTTTTCCTATGTTATATTAGCGAATCACCACAACAGAATACGCGTGAATAAAGCCGTATTCGCGTAATTGTTTGTTCAAAGAGATGTGTGCACTTTATACCTAATATTTTTATGAAGACCGAAAAATTCGAAATCAATCCTCGTGAGTAATCTTTTTTTGCCATGGAATAGTTCAGTCAAATGTCATCCACTTGACTTATTGCTATGGGACCAGATGTCTGAACATCACTCCCACCTCTTCTAGGGCGCGAGCTCGCTAATTCATTTCCTAGAAAAGGAAGGGGACACTTGAGAAGAATATGATATATAGAATAATACTTCGTTGACATTTAAGTATATGGCATAGGTATATTATTATCACTCTGATTAGCCAGTATTCCATAGTCATCAGGTAACAGAGTCGCGTTTTCCGAGCAGAAATCCCAGGAACGCCCGCGTGTTCTCCAACATAAGAGAAAGTGAACAAGAACAGTCACTTATTTAACTACTCATCTGAACCTAGCTTCAAGTGTTCACAGAACTCTGCAAAATTTAGTCGCAGCCCAAGCTATATATGAAAGTTCGGTCTGTAAATGCCATAATGTTTCACGAAATTGCAAATAATGCGGAACTCAGAAAGGAGTGAGTGAAGTGGAGAGAACTAACGAAAGGCGAGGTAGACAACTGCAAATATGTACAGAACTCAACCCGTTAAAGGCACACAATGTTCACAGACATTTGTTCGTCGCTCGCCTACATAAGAAAGTGAAAATATATGACTCTTTCAGTTCACCATCTTCAGTCAGGCATGACTAGCTCTTTCGGTGGAAAAGTTGTTATTGTTACACTTAACATTCTGACAAATTTCCCGATAAAAGCATTTATTTTTTAAACATAAAGCCCAGTGTCTTTATTTAAATACATCGTATCTAGCCTTCTGCAGGCTCGTCAAATGGGATAGGAAGAGCGACCGCGATCCAATTTGCTGCTCTTGGTGCGAAGCTCACAATCACTGGAAGGGATGTCGATGCACTCAAGGTTTCTACTTCCGTAAAATCATTTGAAACTTCTTTCTATAGAACATAGCAATGTGAATAGCAATCGTGTGTTCTTGTTCTCTTTAGAAAACTCGAGATTTGCTCCATAAAGAAGGCCTCAGCGACAAGGACATCGTTGAGGTAGATTTTGTTCAGTTATGTATAGGTGTACGCAGACATTTTGTTGGCTGGACAATAAATCATGTCATTCTTTTTTTTATTCCAATAAAATTGTCTCGAAATGGTGATATTTGTTTTAAAATGAATTCAGGTAATTGGTGACATTACGAACGAAGCGACCACAGAGAAGATTATCAATGACACGATCCAGAAGTCTGTTCCTGTTTCGTTCTATTTCTTTACCTCTCTGGCATAAAAGCGATAGTTTTTGTCTTAATGCATAATTCTGGCACACCCTAAATCGACACGAATGGCAGTTGAACAACGCGGGCTTCGCCGTGCTCGATCTGACGAAGAAGTGCACGATGTCTCCTTCTTCGACAAGAATATCAACGTCAACCTCCGCTCGTAAGAATTTTATAGTCGCTTGAAAGTCATCCTTTAATGACGGTGCAAAAACATTGCGAGCACAAAGGTAATCAAGGCAACATCTCAACAATTGCAAATGCACAGCGTCTTTGTGCTGTCATGCCTTGCCGTCCCGCATCTGGCCGCGACGAGGGGCGCCATTGTGAACGTGTCGAGCATCGCGTCGTCGCCCTTCACCGCTCCTGTGGGCTGAAATCCATTCATTGCCATATTTACTATTTTCATTTATTTATATTAATATATGTATATAATAATGAATTTCCACCATACTAATAAAGTACATAAGAGAGGCCAATAAGCTTTGACTGTGGTAGGGGAAGTTGCAGTCCAATGCTCTGTACGGCGTGGCCAAAGCCGGCATCGACCAGTTGACGGTACAACTCGCCGGCGAACTCATCCACAATGGCATTCGAGTCAATGGCGTCAAGTCAGTAGTGTATGGTTTAAATGAAAATTCAATCGGTAATATGTTTAAAACAAAAGTATAGTTATTTATATAATACGCCACAATGTTCTCTACAGTCCCGGTGTCGTACAAACGGACATCATGCGCAAGCTCGGATTCCCAGAAGATGACTGCGACGAGGTTAGCAAGTTCATAAAATCTCTATGCCTTCTCGATGCTCTTCAATAATGTTAATAAAGTACGGTACATTATACAATTCCAGGCCTACAAGAAACGAGGCGAAGATACTGCAGCGATTCCCATTGGACGCATCGGCCAACCTGATGACATTGCTAATGTATGAACATAGTTTTAAAAACGCTATCATTTGAGATATTGTCTTCTTTTATTCTTAGAATAACCGATCGAGAATGAAAAAAAACACTTCTTCAAAGTGTCGTTATATTCCCGTCGTATTTTAGCTGATCGTCTTCCTGTCGGATCGCTCCCAGTCCGAGTACATAATTGGCCAGCGAATTGCTATCGACGGCGGTTCGCTGCTCATGAACAATCTGCTGTCCGGGTTATAGAACTCAGTGGCTTTCTGTTGAGAATTCGGCACAACTTATGAAACAAATTCCCGCAATAGAATACGCTTGATACTGTGAATAAAGAAGTCGTCTTGCATTGCATGGTGATCGTAAAATGTGTACAATTTATATCTAAAAGACCGAAAAAAAATGCGAAAGTAATCATAGAGAAGAATCTTTTTTTTTGCCACGGAATAGTTCATGTACATATGTTAACATCACACCCGGACACTTGACTTATTGCAAGCGAACTGTGTCAACATCACTCGCACTTTTTCTATCGCACAAACTCGCTAGTTCACATCCAAGAAAAAGTGGAGGACACTCGAGAAGGTGTAAAATATAGAACCACATTTTAGCAAGCTCAGAATGGCCAGTGCTCGAGAGTAGTCAATAATCAGGCAACAGCAGTGTCATCATCGCGTTTTCCAAGAAGAAATGCCACCAACGCCTCGCGTGTCCTCCTACACAGAACGAAGGTAAGCAAGAACAATACAACTTCTTCCGAACCTAACAAAGAGGAAGCTCCACGCGTTCACAGAACTCAGCAACACTTCGGGCAGTGTCGTCGCAGTCCCAACTATGTACGAAAATTCTGTCTGTAAATATCATAATTATTGTGCGGCTTAGTTATCCCAAAAGTGCGAAAATACGGAACTATCTATACAGTTGAAAAAAAGGAACAATTTCTGACCAAGCCTAGGAGAGTTGACGAAAAGTTAAGAACAAAATATGCGCCAGTGATTAAAAGCGCAGCAAAGAGCCACGTAGCAATAACTGTTGTGCCGGCGTCAATATTACTGATTGTTCTCCTGAAAGTTGGTTAGTTTTACGGTACATAGAGATATTAATATTTAATACAAGATGCTAACAAACTTTTGTGTCACTATTAAATATGTTTCTTCCGTAGGTTACTTAGTTTTTATGATCCGTAGAGTTGCTTTTTAATGTTAATACAAACTTTTGCTTGACCAGCCAACGAGGCGCTAGCACTCTTCCCGATTCGGTGGTCACCTTCTTCACTCTCCAGATATTGTAGAAAGTATAGAAATAGCATGCAAGCGACACCGCCACTGCGACGATGCCCAACGGTGCGTATAAAAAGATGAACTGAGAATAAATTATGACTTGAAATTTTAATTCGATTAAAACAATTAAAAATAAACAGCGAACAGTGAGTCCCGTACGAGAGGCCATTGGTGAGCCATGTCGAGCAAGACTTCACCCCTCGATTCGCTGAAGCTGTAGGCAGCCGGCTCAACAATGCCGAGGAACGGTAGAGAGACGACCGACGGCAGCGAATACTGCAGAAGAGAAAGCAACCAACGAGGTCGCTTGAAGAAAACCTTCAAATTATACTTCCGTTAAATTTCGAGCATTTTTAATGAAAATCATTGCTGATTGTAAAATCTAATATATGTACAAGACCAGATTTAAACATGCATATTTCCTATTTCATCATTTCTAATTTTTAACTAGAAATTATTTCATATTTGAAAGAGCAAAGTACAAACAAACCGACATTAAAAGCAGTGCCCCCGTTATCACAAACACCCGTTGAAGGGATATCAAGAGAATGGAGAAAATGTTGGCAGCGTAGAAATACATGAACAGCGCCTTAAAGGAGCAAAAAATCAATCTATTATTTTGCCCGACCGAAAGTCAAATGTTTCCTTTCCTTTAACTTTCAAGGAATCACATAACATATATTTCCTAGATTACTCATTAAGCAAGTAGTAATTATCAGAATGTATCGTTGGGGTACCTTCTCATTGTTTTCTCAGCTTACCTCAAACACTATAGGAATTACAGTTCCATTAGTCTTCAGTAACCATCCTTCGAGAGAGGCCAGTCTCATTATGCGAAAACTGATATTCATAAGGAGTGACAAATAATTAATTATCATCTAAATTCATACGGAAAAGTTTTCGATAAAGTTGAGTTCCTTTCAACCGATTGTAGCATTACTAGCCTGATTCCACCAAAGCAAGTGAAATGTCGAATTTAGCGGTCGAATGACATTTTTCCGTAAGAAGGCACAGACAATTTCTACGGAATAAAGTGATAGCGTTAGCATCACAAAGGCCGCCTAAACATAGTTACTCAAAGTTATTTACCTACATTGAAAGTTTCGTTCGCATATAAAAAGACGACTCTTTGAAGTACATATTATTCCGAACAAAAGGTTAAAATTGAGAACTGACCTGAATCAGTATAAATACTCGTAGCCAAGTAGGAGTGAAAGTATGAAAAACAGACATTCCTGCACCCGAATACCTCGGAACCCTGAGTAATTTGAAAAGGAACGTTCGGGGCATATTTTACTGTTCGGAGCTGGGATTTTAGTTAGCTGATTTACATACAATCGTAATGCAAGGATCTCGTGAGATTGCCAGGAAAATAATGATATTACTGACGTGATCAGCATTAAGAAAAGTTGTAGTAGAATATCTTTTCTTGGAAGACTAGACTGTTGTAGCACATAATTCACTCGAGAAGAAGGTCACATGTCCTGAAGTCTCCGGCTCTTGAATTCACGATTCTCCTCTTATACCCTGATGCTGTTTACGCTCTCTGCTAATTGCTCGTTTATCCACACTACAAACGACCTTGATTGCAAACGTTTTTCCTCAATCCTTTTCTTATTGCAAATCAAGAATTTTCTTAAGTTTGGCTATGCGTTGAAAAAAGTGAAATGTATATTTTATCAAAAAAAAAAAAATATTTGCAAGAAACATGATAATATTACTGCTACTCGATCTCATGAACAATTAGGATTTAAACTTAAAACCAAAAAGTGCGATAGACCGGTTATGCATTACAAATTTCTCTTTATTGATCGCCTTCATTTAAAGGAGGTCTTTGGCCAATAATTATTGTTTTGTTTTTTCGCCTAATTTCTTCAGGTTGAGCTATACCAACTCCGTTATGCTGATGACATTGTCCTGCTTGTCCACTCCGCGAGGGTAGCAGCGACGATACTCAGTGAGCTCTCTGCCGCGAGTGTCCAACAATCCGTGGGCCCCGCCGGGCCGGGCATGCGCAGTCGCAGCTCTTTTGGGCACGACTGTTGGAGAAGTTGGTGAATGGTCAACAGTTTTCGAAATGTTCATATAAGTCTTGACCCATTTCAATAATCTTTAAGAATTTGTAGAAAGTGTAATCAACATAAAAGGAGTTCAAGAGGTAGCATTTGGCTATATAGCTTAATGTAGAGTACGCTTTGGCCCTTGTGAAGACTCATACACAATGAAAAGAAGTGCTAATAAAAAAGAAGGTGGACGATGTACTTAGATATGCATGGACATTCGCTTGAGCAGTCATTTATTACACCATGAACGAGGGATTCTACGGGCAGCCAGGGTACCGACAGGCTTCCGATACATCAGATGCACACGTCAACCATGCGACGAATGATGCGGTCGGCGTTGCCATCCATGTAACCGCACAGATTGTTCAGCACGTACACGTACTTGAGGGCGTAGTCGACCTGAAAAGCTTTCTTTGTCCTTTCACTAAGATATCACAGGAAATATAAGTTAATTGTCGATCAAGCGCTTGAAAGCGCTGAAGACATTCTCATAAAATGATAGGGAAAAAGAAGAGGAAACACAGAATCCACCTTGCCGAAGTCTATGCAATTCTTTTCGAACGCATGAACAACATCATTGTGGCAATCCAGCAGAATTGCCACAATGATCTTGTTCATGCGTTCGAAAAGAATTGCGTCTTTGCTTTAAAACTATCAATTTTGCGTCTTTGCTTTAAAACTATCAATTGTTTTAAATTAGAAAGAATAAAAGAACTCCACAAACTTCTTTGATCTCGTTGATACGTTTGACAGCCTTCTTAGCCTCAAACACATCATTGGTGTACTGTAGCTTTCGCATCAGGAACATCAGCTCGATATCATGCGGGGGCCACGCAGTTCGATGGCGAAGTTCGACATCCTTTATCTTAAAACAATTCTCGCGACTAGTAAAAGTTCAACTATTTACCAGTTTTTCCTGTTTCTCAAATATTTGAGCGTAAGGTTACAGGCAAAATTATGATTTTTTTTTTCGTTCACCGAATCTCCATCGTGAAGTGGACGTCGCGCGGCGCCCATACCCTAAATATAGCTTCTTAAATGTTGAAAGAACACATACATCTTCAAACTATAAGTTAATTGCTCCTTTTTACAGAGATGATCCACATGAAAGACGCTAACTCTTGCCGACAGACCTGGAACCAGCCGACGGGCTCGCCTTCAATGGAGAAGTTGCCAAAGTGCTGAACGTTGCTCGTGTTGGTCTCCTTCTTCACGAGCTCGAACTGATGACGAATCGTTTCAGTCGCGAGTTTCTCCTGAAACTGTTTAATCTCTACTTCCGGTTCCGGTTCCACCGAAAACTTGTTTACTTTAAGCGGAATAATCACTGACCTCGTCCGAGTCTTCCATCCAGCTGACGGAGAATACGTCACCGAGGCACGGCATCTGATGTGGCTCGACCACGTCGCAGTAGGCTGGAAAGCTAGGCTCGGTGCCATTCGCTGCCGTCACCGCATAGACTGTAAGATAAACAAATATGAATATAAGTCAATAAATATCAAGAATGAAGATCATTTTAATTTAATCTTGCCAGTATGTTTATCTCGGGCTACATTAGAGCATTTAGAAAGATTGCTTACTGTTGAGAATGGATGGCAGCGAACCCTCGAACATTGATCCCGACTCGCAGGCCTAGAAAATGAAGCTCAATTTAACATTAGTAAAGCCAACTCAGTGAGTCCATGCATGGTACCTCGAGATAGAAGACGAGCTGGCCAAATTGGTCGTCTTAGCAGCATACAAAAGAGCTTCGTACAGTTCCTTTGTCGTCACCTAATAGTTACGAATTAAAGGAGCAAAGCCATCGAATGCCGCTTTTTCGGAGGCCTCTCATTTTCTTTCGAACTATTTCGTAAGCAGTAGAAATCCTATGCATGAATGGCTGCTAACCGTGCGTGCTTGGAAGTAGAGCACGCCAGCGCCGCCGTGATCAACGAAGTAGATGAAGACGCGATCTTTCGGGCCGCTCAAGATAAAGTAATCTTATTGCTGTGTAGTTGATTTTGTTTTGATGTATAAACAATTAAGAGAATAAGTATTTCTTTACAACTTTTTCGTCGTTGAAGCAAATGTGTAACCTCTTCAGCATTCGTCCGTTCCCGCCGACGATCCCCGATGCATTGCCCTTGATCAAATTGAGGAAGTTCTCGGGTGAGACGTCATCTTCACGGTAGTCAACCTTCAGGCCTTCGTACAAATCCTTCTTCACGGACGGATGGTTGTAGATCTTGCCCGGGTACGGATTCCTTAATCAGAGAAGCGTTTCATTTAGTAGATAACAACAATAATAATTGTCTAAAATTTAAAAAAAAAGTGCGTTAAGTAGGGACCATAATTACTATTATTTATTTCGAAATCGCATAAATTGTGCTATGACATACTCCCTGTGGTAAGCAATGTCGTCGAACATCATGACGACGATATTCTCTGCCTTGACGCCGTGCTCGAGTAGCAAGTGATATGCATGGGCGACGTCGGCCTGTGTGAGGGGGGCATACAATAATATTATCCAAGGGGGTACGTATTCATGGGGGTGTTCCGAGGGTATTCAAGCGACTACTTGCGCAGAACTAAGCATCATTTTATAACTTCACAAAGGAGTGTTGATTGTTTTTGCCAGTTTGGTGCTATAACACTGCGAATGAATTGTCGGAGTGTTTGAAATAGGACGAGAACTCTCACCTGATGCCGATAGTTGATGAAGCTATACGAGCCGGCCACCAGCATCGCAAAGATGTCGCCGTCCGGCGCGGAGTCCTTGTTCTGCTTTTCACTTAAGAGAGGATGTCAGTAAGACTCGAGCAGGGTCCAATTATGACCTGCCCTAGGATTTTTTTTCGATTTTGTTCATCAAAATTGAGTACAGTATACAACTCGACGTGGGGAACAAAATAGGCTATATTTCAAAGGTGAAAAAAATTTTCCGTGCGAGACCCATTACAGTAATCTTATAAATTTAATTGGTCATAAGTCGCTTCAAACTTATTATTAGACAACCATCGAGGTATCATTGGATAGCTGATTGAACGGGCTTTAATTTTGATCTTGGGAGATACTTTCGTAGAATTTGAATTTGACCCTAAAACACGGCCCTAAATATTTTCGAAGGCGGTTTTTGGCAAAATTAAGTATTTTATGCTCATTTCCGCACCACGGCTGCTATATACGCTTAAAGTGTTTGAAATTTGCTACAACATATGTCTTTTTCAGGAAAATTGAAGGTCCCAGGATTAGGTTCCTAAGCGCTTGAACATGATCCTGTGTAAGCTGTACACCGTGCAAGCGCATTCATCGATCCATAACGGCGCTCAATGTCAATATTACAAAATCGTAAGTATATCATCTAAGAGCTCTCACGGAGATCTTCAAATGTTACGTACATACTTTTATTGAAAAGTTTCAATTTATATGGGAAATTTCGTTCTGTACAATTAGAAGGTTTAAAGAACTACTTTAAACACATTTTCGCCTGTCGAAACATAGATCATAAGAAAGAGGATGAAATTTGCTACAAGATGAACCTCTTTCAATGGAATTCTATGCATACGATCTTTTGTTATAAGCCATTAAAGTAGGATAACAAGGCCTTATGGAAAAATTGTAGAAAAAAGGATTGGAATATTCTAATTCGAATTTGGAATATTCTAATTCGAATAACCTAAAATGTGAATTCTTGGGCAAATTGACAGCGACGCTACTGGCACTACTTTTATGATTTATAACAAAAGATCGTATGCATGAAATTCCATTGAAAGGGGTTCATCTTGTAGCAAATTTCATCCTCTTTCTTATGATGTATGTTTCGATAGGCGAAAATGTGTTTAAAGTAGGTTTTTAAACCTTCTAATTGTACAGAACGAAATTTCCCATATAAATTGAAACTTTTCAATAAAAGTATGTACGTAACATTTGAAGATCTCCGTGATAGCTCTTAGATGATATACTTACGATTTTGTAATATTGACATTGAGCGCCGTTATGGATCGATGAATGCGCTTGCACGGTGTACAGCTTACACAGGATCATGTTCAAGCGCTTAGGAACCTAATCCTGGGACCTTCAATTTTCCTGAAAAAGAGATATGTTGTAGCAAATTTCAAGAACTTTAAGCATATATAGGAGCCGTGGTGCGGAAATGAGCATAAAATACTTAATTTTGCCAAAAACAGCCTTCGAAAATATTTAGGGCCGTGTTTTAGGGTCAAATTCAAATTCTACGAAAGTATCTCCCAAGATCAAAATTAAAGCCCGTTCAATCAGCTATCCAATGATACCTCGATGGTTGTCTAATAATAAGTTTGAAGCGACTTATGACCAATTAAATTTATAAGATTACTGTAATGGGTCTCGCACGGAAAATTTTTTTCACCTTTGAAATATAGCCTATTTTGTTCCCCACGTCGAGTTGTATACTGTACTCAATTTTGATGAACAAAATCGAAAAAAAATTCCTAGGGCAGGCCTTGATCGAAGGATACTGACAGGCTCTCTTAATTATAAGAACATTGGAAGCGAGAGCAAATTCGAAAGTTGTACATTCACGATATAAAACTTCAAATATAAGTATGGATGGAAGAATAATGAAAAAGGAAACTGACAATGCTGGGCTCAATGGCAACGACTGTAGCCTCGCCGTAGTGGTGGCCGCCACGAAAAGAATGAGAAGAGCCGTTTGTAACATTTATACTGTCTCAAATAGAAGTATTCGACGAAAAAATACATAAATTCGCAAAAAGTAAAATAATCCACCTCATTTCGAACAGGAAAAAGCGGTTTTGAAGACTAATAAAATTTCTATTTAAAGAGAAACGATTGTTAACGAGAAGTGAGAAAAGCTAAGAAAAGAAGGCGAACTGGAAGCTTTTGGTATGCGCCCTCTTCTCACTGTCATGTTTTACGACAGTTTTTGTCAAAATGGGACCACTCATTTATTTCTGGGAATTTGCCACGTTTGAATCATTCGTCTATTGAAATGACTTATCGAGAAAGAGAAATGCAATGTTTGTTCTTAATGAAATGCAATGATGGAGAAGGTCTGCATTAAACTGGCAATATCAACGGTTTGAAAGAAAGTTTTAGATTATGTATTTTCGCTTCATAAATCCAGAAAAAAATAAGTTTTGTTTGAAGTATTATGATCTTACCATATACTAATGTACTTGAGTTGGATACTAAATCCGATATATTAACTCAAAAGTGAATTTTTGTTTAGACAAGGGAGGACATTTTCAGGTCTTCTTCTTGAGGCACAGATCCTCTAAAAGTCTTTACAATTCAGGTAGCTTTTCCCTTAAAATTCTGCAACTGAATTTTCGAAACGTCAAAATCTTCACCTGCAACCTGATGTTTTTACATGCATTTGGAGTACACCAGCTTGTTTTCTTCTTCTTCAACTTTATTTTGCATTAAAGTTCAACCACCAAATTTTGTTATTTTTATTGAGCAGTGCTGATCTCGACTGTAATCTCGTACTGAAGATCCACCACGCATGAGCGACATCGAAAGCTGCATAATTTACTAAGAAATATTTTTACAAGCGACAAGACTGATTACACCTTCATAGATGTCGACTTCCAATGTAGGCAATTAGGACTCCGCCCCCCCCCCCCTTTCCTGAGTGGCAATAATGACTCCTGCGGTCGATTGGCAATAACGACTCGCAGAAACAAGGAACATGTATTAATGGCAAATGTCAGTGCTCATGTGATGTAAGCACATCTTTGCATCCTCTCTCCTTGCCTTGTCTCTCGCATGCTCGTTTATCTTACATTAGTTTACAGCTTTTTGAAAATACCGAGAGTCAATGAAAATAAGTGCTAAAATGGAGGGGGAGAAATTTCTCTATATGTTAGAGCGGTCCTTTAACTATACAGATTGAAAGAGGCATTGGACGGATGAACATATATAGTACCGGCAGGCTTCTGCTTCTTCAGCTGCACACGTCAACCATGCGACGAATGATGCGGTCGGCGTTGCCCTCCATGTAATTGCACAGATTGTTCAGCACGTACGCATACTTGAAGGCGTAGTCGCCCTGAAAAGATTTCTTTGTCCTTACGACAATAGAGATATGTAATTGCCGACAATTGAAAGAACTGGAGGCATTCATGATAAATGTCAGAGAAATGGAACGCGAAAAACCTTGTTGAAGTCGACGCAAATCTTGTCAAAGGCATGTACGACATCATTGTGGCAGTCCAGCTGAACGATCGGGCGGCGCAAGTCGAACAAGTCGTTACGAACCATGTTGCCCTCGCCCTGAGACATTGAAAACGGAAGAATAGAAACGTGAACAAGTCATCATTACTAATACAATATTGATTTAGAATAAATATTCAAAAATGTGACCTCTCCATCGGTGAGAATCTGGTCCACGAGCTTCTTGTAGATGTGTTTTACGACGAGTCGTTGCTTTAAAAAGGTCGTTTATCATAAACTAGAAGGAATAAGAAAGAGGAGAACGTCACGAACTTCTTTGATCTTCTTGATGCGCTTCTTCACCGCCAAAGTATTGCTCACATCATTGGTGTACTGTAGCTTTCGTGTCAGGTACATCAACTCGATCTCGCGCGAGGGCCACGCAGTTCGTTGGCGAAGTTCGACATCCTTTATCTGAAAACGATCCTCACGATAAGTAAAAGTTCAATTATTCATCCGTTTTTCGTTTTTCTCAAATATTCGAGAGATTACAGTCATAATTATGATCTTTTTTCGCTCACCGAGTCTCCTCCGTGAAGTGGACGTCGCGCGCCGCCCATTCCCTGAATATAGCTCTTAATAGTTCTAACAATAAATAGAAAAAAAGTACATCTTCGCTTTTTCTGAGATGATCAGAATGGGAGACCGCAAATATTGCAGCTAACGTGGAACCAGCCGACGGGCTCGCCTTCAATGGAGAAGTTGCCATAGTGCTGAACGCTGCTTTTGGTCGTTTCATTCTTCACCAGCTCGAACTGATCACGAATCGTTTCAGTCGCCAACTTCTCCTGAAATTGTTTAATCTAATCCTGGTACTTCCAATATACATACATCCCATCACTTTAAACAAAACCATCTCTGACCTCGTCAGAGTCTTCCATCCAGCTGACAGAGAAGAGATCGCCGAGGCATGGCATCTCATGCGGCTCTGTCACGTCGCAGTAAGTCCCCGAGCTCGACTCTGTGGCATTCGCTGCCGTCACCGCGTAGACTAGAATATACGAGTATAAGTCAATACTTATTAAGAATCAATGTCCATTTAATGTTCTCTTTGCCATTGTGCATATAGCGGACTCCATAATAGCATTTAGAGAGCTTGTTCATCGCGTACTGTTGAGATTGGATGGCAGCGAACCCTCGAACATCGATCCCGATTCGCAGGTCTAGAAAATGATGCCGAATTTAAAAACAGAAAAGTGTTATTAGAAATAAAATAAATAGGATATGTACTTGGCAAGCCGACTCAACTGACCTCGAGATAGAAGACGAGCTGGCCAAATCGTTCGTTTTTCGCCGCCGACACAAGAGCCTCGTTCAGTTCCTTCGTTGTCACCTAACCGTTAAAAATTTAAAAGAGTCAAAGTTCAGTCTTAAATTCACATATTTTTGATTGCCACACTTGCGATAGGGCATGTGTTTTAGAGAGATTCCATTGTAAAGGTCATTTCGTGCTCCTAAAGGAATGCGCTATAGCTTCCTTTGTTCAAGGACTATCGTTCGTTCGTACTATTTAGCAAGACATAGAAATGCACTGCGTGGAAAGCTGCTAACCATGCCTTCTTCTGGGAATCCGATCACGCCGGCCGCGCCGTGATCAGTGAAGAAGATGAAGACGCGATCTTTCGGTCCGCTCAAGACAATGAGTATTCGTTTTACTAGTCGATTATGAAATGAATGTGAAAAGTAATTCATAGAAAAGTAATTCTTGACACATTTTTAAGCACAATTTATGAACTTTAAAGCAAATGTGTAACCTCTTCAGGATTCGTCCGTTCCCGCCGACGATTTCCGATGCATTCCCCTTGATCAAATTGAGGAAGTTCTGAGGCGTGACGTCACCTTCACGGTAGTCAATCTTTAGGCCTGCATACATATCCTTCTTCATGGAAGGATGGTTGTAGAGCTTGCCCGGGTATGGATTCCTAAATCAGAGAAGTGTTCTATTTAGCAACAACAATATAAACGGGAGTGTGATGGATGGGCAGCGGTCAAATGGGCAGCGGTCAAATGGGCAGCGGGCAAACGGCAAGCAGCCGTTTGCCGTAAACCTGATATAATTTTACGATTTTAGCTAAACTATTGATTCAAAAACTTTGATAACATCACGCAATATTTTTTCTTCTTTGATTTTGGATCATTTTTTCTATCATACACATTTTGACTATGTTTTATTTACAGGCTTTTACAGAAGTATTTTTAAAAATGAATCGCCCTCATCAAATCATTATCATAACATTATAACAATACAACAGTTCTTGGAAATCATTGAATGCCTTCTATTTGCGAATATTCACGTAAGCACCGACGGCTTTCAAGTGATCCAACATGTCCCTGCCAATTGAACCATTCTTCGTGTGCCCATTCAAAGTCGTCCTGTTCTGGGGGCTCTACTGGGGGGGGTGAGATTTTCGGAAGATACAGATTGATACAGAGCCTGGAACTCCTTCTGGTGTTGGAACCTAGCATACCTTGTACTTTATACGCACATATATACGTTATGTTAACGTATGTACATGTGTATACGTATCTAGAGCAAACTTCCCGATCTTGAATCTTGTTGTCAATTGCCTTGAAATAGGGAAATGCGTTGATGAACAGCACTTCGGCCTGTGGATAGACAGCGAGCAGCGCTTGTGAAGTTTCTCTTTCAAAGTCTGTGTAAAATTAAGCTAATTACTACAAAAATTTGTTATTCATACCCATCATGACTTTTGTTGGAGGTGGTACCTCTTCTCTCTGATAGAAGGAGAAGACTTCCTGGTACCTACTTTTGTCAATACAACTCAACTAACTGCTCAACTCGTCGCCTCGAAACTGCTCGATCACCAAACAGAGTTCCAGGCTCTGTATCAATCTACATCTTCCGAAAATCTCACCCCCCCCCCCCCCTCCCCCCAGTAGAGCCCCCAGAACAGGACGACTTTGAATGGGCACACGAAGAATGATTCAATTGACAGGAACGTGTTGGATCACTTGAAAGCCGTGCTTACGTGGATATTCGCAAATAGAAGGGATTCAATGATTTCCAAGAACTGTTGTATTGTTATAATGTTATGATAATGATTTGATGAAGGTGATTCGTTTTTAAAAATACTTTTGTAAAATATTGCCTGTAAATAAAACATATTCAAAATGTGTATGATAGAAAAAATTATCAAAAATCAAAGAAGAAAAAATATTGCGTGATGTTATCAAAGTTTTTGAATCAATAGTTTGGCTAAAATCATAAAATTATATCACGTTTACGGCAAACGGCTGCTTGCCGTTTGCCCGCTGCCCAAATGACCGCTGCCCATTTGACCGCTGCCCATCCATCACACTCCCATATAAACCGTTTAATATAAAAGAGCGTTAAGCAATGGCCATAATCTAAGTTCTTTCTTAAATATTTTTTGACGTTATTTCGGGGTTGCATAAATGTACCATAACTTACTGCTCGTGGTTAGCAACGTCGTCGTACATCATGACGATGATATTCTCTGCCTTGACGTCGTGCTCGAGTAGCAGGTGATAGGCATGGGCGACGTCGGCCTGCGTGCGGGGACGGGTTTTCAGGGGGGATTTGACGGGTTTTCAGGGAGCCTTCAAGCTAGTACTTACCCCAACGTCACTAACTTGTATGACCTCCGCTTATTGTGTTTGCAATATTATTCACTTATGTAACTTACCGTGAGCGTAGGAACTGGAGGAGTCGTTCAAAGAGGACGAGAAAACGGAGAAGGCTCACCTGATGCCGATAGTTATAATATCCATTCGAGCCGGCCACCAGCAGCGCAAAGATGTCGCCGTCGGGTGCGTCGTCCTTGTTCAGCTTTTCACTTAATCATAAGAACATTTGAAGCAAATTCATGAAAATTTACTTGGAATAAATTCTTGTATGGGAGGCAAATGAAAATGGAGATAGAAAGAAACTGACATTGCGGAACTCAAAGGCAACGACTGTAGGTTCGCCGTCGCGGTGGCCGCCACGAAAAGAGTGAAGATAATGTCTTGCAACATTATCCTGTCCCAAATAGAAGGGGTCGATGCAATTTATATTCAGATATCTTAAACTCACCACCAAATGAAAGAGCGCTTCTGAAATCTGATAAAATGACTATTTAAAGAGAAATGATTGTCAGGAAGAGGTGAAAGAAACCAAAGAAAAGAAGGCGGGCCGGAAGCATTTAGCATGCTCTCTCTTCTCATTCTCATGTTTGTACGCCACTTTTTTTTGTCAAAATGAGAGCGCTCATTTATGTCCAGGAATTCTATTTGCCACTTTTGAATCACTCGTCTATGAAATGACTCATTTGAGAAGGAGAAATGCATTGTTGTTAATGAAATGCAATGATGGTGAAAGTACTGGCGATATCAATGGATCATGTGTTTTCGAATCAAAAACGCTAAAAAATATGTGCTGTTTGCAAGCAAGAGAATTGAGATCTTGCCATATACTTACTTGAATTCAATTACTTAGTTAGTACTTCAGGAGCAACAGAACAAAATATTACGTTACACTGCAGGATGACTTATAAATAAAACTAGAAAACTCAGTACAAAGAACCAAGGCTGCAATTTCATTATCGTCACCTGCTCGCTGCACTCGCATTGAAGCCAATGAAGATACGTCCGATTAGTCACGAACTACCGCTCACCTTCTCTAGCTTTGACAGAAAAATTAAGCTGAACATCTAATTGCTTCCTAGAGTTTTTAGAGCTGAAAAAAACCTTGCACACCTTGCTTAATGGATTTATTCAAGATAGACGAGTGATTCCCATGCTTTTGGCGTAGACTTCGAGAGATGCTGGAACATATGTGCCATTTTGAAGACTTCCAAGCAATTAAAGTAAATAATTATCATGGAAAAAAACATTTAGCTTGCCATGCTAAATGAAGACATTGATTCCAGCCATTTGCAACCAGATGGCGCTCGGCACTTTGCACGCCCACAGTCACAAGAAATAATGATTAAAGTGTTAATGCCTAATCTTTTTAATCGACATATGTTGAAAAGCATCAACGATAATGTCTTCGAGTTTCCAGGACGCAGACAGAGATAACGAATAACAGGCGAAAACAACCGGACAGTCTTTCTCGTTGAAATATTCTGGAACTGCAAAGTGAAAAGAGTTTGCTTAGACCCGATCAACTAACATCAAGCTTGTGGGAAACGTTTCCAAAAATTTCGGTAAGAATTTCAAAGGATGTCAGAGCCGGAAGCAAGAGGTCTTGATTGAAAAGCTGTGGTGACTCTGCGATTCACAAGCACTTGCCACAAGTTGGTCCGGTGTACAACGTAACGTCGGCTGCTCTCAGCCTTCCGACTCCTGTTTATGGTTGATTTCATTCCTATCATGCATCCATTACAAGTGGTAAGAAGTTAACACTTTTCATGCACTTTGGTGCAGAATAAAGAGTTCATTTTGCCCTCAAGATCACTGAAGTTGCAACTAAATACGCACTGACAATGTTGTCCGAAATGTGCACTCCACAAACGATATAAAAAGGCCGAGTCTCCAAGATGTTTCATCTCATCTCTACCTTCTCGCCGCGAGTCGGCTGCGGCCCACGACAAACTCGCGAACTTTAACAATGTCTTCGTTTGCCGATGCGACTTCTTCCCTGTACCACTCTGAAAAGGTTCGCTTCTTCGCTTCCCCTGCCGAGTGAACAATTACAAGTGTTGTATGATTTGAGACTTGCATCGCTTCCTCCCCACAACCACCAATGAGGGGAGGCCTCTTTGCTCATGACGACACCCTCTTCGCCATCCCCTCTCCTCTGCCCCCGGTAAGTCATTCATTACTCGTCAACTGTTCTAAATGTTCTAAATAATAAATATTATATTAATAATAAATAATATTATAAAATAATATTGCATATTATAAATATAAAATTATCGAAATGCTTAAAAAGCTAGCACGAAGATGTAAAATGCTCCCGCTTTCCGGGGGATCAGATGGGATCCATTCTTCGCGCTCTCCGCGCGAATTTATGTAAATGCCGTCTATTTGGCATCCGCCCTGGATCGATTAAATGTAGAGAAATCACTAAGAGTTTGCTTTATAAATTCGGTTTTGTTCGCGCATTCTTACTACTACTTGTGAATTTTTTACTTTTATTCGATCTCGGGCTGGAAACCAAATAGACGGCCAAAGTCTTGAGGTGAAGAAGGTGTCGAAAAAGAAGGCGGACGGTGTGCAGTCTGCAGAGTCCCCTCGTCATGATCGGCGAAAGAAAGATGAGTCGATCAAATTCGACTCGACTCAACACGCTCCAAATGTAACTGTGGTTAACATTTTAAATAGTAAAAATGGGTACTATTAAACTATTCAAAGCCAGAAGTCGAAGTTTTTTTTAAAAATATTTTTTCGCTAAAGTTCACCCCAGTGGTTGTCATATTCATTTCTTATCACAAAGTCATTTTCCGTAGTCCCCATCTAAAATAACACAAATGACATGGATTGCACGCGGTTTGGAGCAAAAAGGCCAGATACCGTATACTCGGGGAAAGTGACGTCGTGATAAGAAATGAATATGATATTCGTGTTTCTCGTAGCTAAAAACCTCCTCATAGTGAATTTCAGCAAAAAAAATTTCGAAAAAAAATTCGACTTCAGGAATGGGAATAGTTTAATTAAAAGTTTCAAACTTTATTCCACAATCAGGGACTGGGCCCTGTGAGTGAAGGCAAGATGATAGGCATCGGAGTTCATGACTGTTTAATAGTTTAATTGCATCTAAAAATGTAATATTTAAAATGTCTAAATAAAACCACGGCCCTCCAGCGCTAAGTAAAAACGCTAATCAAGCTCAGTGCGAAAAGTTGACGACCGCACGCGACCGCAACGCAACCATTTTGGAATTTAGGACGCCGGTGATTTTGGGATTTAGGATGACAAACAGTTGGCATATCGCCATTATGCAAGATGACAAATAGTTGGCAAATTGCCACTATGCTTAATGTGGTCCTATCGTAATTATATCATGATACCGCGAATTCAAAAACAAAATTAAATTTTCGCGAAATTTTTTTCAAAACACGTTTTTCCCGCCTTGTAGCAGCCCACGATGACCAAACTTTATTAGCGCTGCTGGAGGTCCGTGAAACACGGAAAAAGGTATAAATTCATCTTCGCGGAGCCAAGAAAGCCGTGTTGAGGTGAAGAAGCTGCTGAAGAAGAAGGCGAGCGCTTCGTCGTCAGGTCATTCGCATCGCAGTCCTTGCGTGAGTCGTGAAGAGCGAAAGAAGAAGGAAGATTCGTCGAGCCAAATCTCCTCGACCCACAAAATATCAGTGGTAACTGTGATTAATATTTTAAATAATTAAACATTTAATAACTAAAGCGCATAAAATGTAAACACAAATCTATTTACTAATTCATCTTTGCGGAGCGATATGAGTCTTGTTGAGGATGGAAAGCAGAAGAAACTGAAGGTGCCCACCACCGACGAGGACAAGACTCCCGTTTGGACTGCCTTGGACAAGTTAGTTGAGTGTTATGGAGTGAGAGAGACAGAGAGATAGAGAAATAGCGATAACAAACAGTGCATTTATTTTTAAGGGTCACGGTTGGGCAATCGTTCTGCTCGGACTTCGTCCACCCGTTGTATACAAGAGGGGCAGGAACCCACCTCCAATCACCAACGCAGACGCGCAGCCGCTGAAGAAACTGGGCAAAAGCACCACGACGCAGATGCTGGCGCAACACGTCAAGGCACCCATTGTTAGTGTGTTTATGAAATGGTATAAAAATAAAGAGTGCACGGTTTGCAGATTGCACTCATCAATACGGCCACGCTGATTCTTAAGCAATTCCCCGACGATCCTACCGAAGACGAGGAGAGAATGTTTCTCTCAATGGTCGTCACTGTCTTGGCTGCCAAGACTGCGCTGGACTGCCATCAGCACCAGAAGAACGATCTGAACAAGGTTCCCATTTCTCTCTCTTTCTTCTTTTCTGTCTCACTATTTCTGCAGTTGTCTCTTTCTCTCGCTCAGTTTTTTCGATGCTTCTCTTTCTCTCTCTTGCAGTCGATAATGAAGGCCATTGCTGCTGGGTATCCCTCGACGGGACTCTCGCCACCATACGTGATGAGTGAGCTCCGCCTCTTCGAGAACGCAAAAGAAGTCTACCTGGAAGCGAGGAATCTTCAGAAGCCCACGCCTACGCAGAACCCGTCACAAGGTTGGGGAATCGATTAGCAATTGAATTTGGGTTACAAAGCATTTCATTTTATTGAACAAAAATAATAGTTTGTCCATTTCTAACTCACCATCAATTTTTTTTCCAGGCGGCTGACGAGATTGATAGGCGCTCTTGTTCATCCGAGTCTCTCAACTTCCTGACCTCTCAACTTTCTGACCTCGCCCTTCAACAACTAACAGAACCTCGGCTCACTATTGATACTTACCCCGTCGTATTACGAATTTTGACATTTGTAAAACGCTTTAGAATAAACGCCTTGCCACTATTCCACGTTGTACCACATTGTGGGCGTTGGGCGAATTTTTTAAATGACGTTTTCAAAGTATATTAAAACTTAGAAAACATTTGTTTTCTCATGCGTCCCCCCCCCCATATATATGCGGCGTTTACTACAAATTCTTCATGCGGCGTTTACTCCAATTCTTCCATATATATGCGGCGTTTACTCCAATTCTTCCATATATATGCGGCGTTTACTCCAATTCTTCCATATATATGCGGCGTTTACTCCAAGTCTTCCATATATATGCGGCGTTTACTCCAATTCTTCCATATATATGCGGCGTTTACTCCAAGTCTTCCATATATAAGCGGCGTTTACTCCAAGTATTCCATATATTTGCGGCGTTTAATCCAATTCTTCCATATATATGCGGCGTTTACTCCAATTCTTCCATATATATGCGGCGTTTACTCCAAGTCTTCCATATATATGCGCCGTTTACTCCAAGTCTTCCATATATATGCGGCGTTTACTCCAAGTCTTCCATATATATGCGGCGTTTACTCCAATTCTTCCATATATATGCGGCGTTTACTCCAAGTCTTCCATATATATGCGGCGTTTACTCCAATTCTTCCTTATATATGCGGCGTTTACTCCAAGTCTTCCATATATGCGGCGTTTACTCCAATTCTTCCATATATATGCGGCGTTTACTCCAAGTCTTCCATATATATGCGGCGTTTACTCCAATTCTTCCATATATATGCGGCGTTTACTCCAAGTCTTCCATATATATGCGGCGTTTACTCCAATTCTTCCATATATATGCGGCGTTTACTCCAAGTCTTCCATATATATGCGGCGTTTACTCCAATTCTTCCATATATGAGACAAAATGGAGAGGAGCGCGACGAACTTAGTGGGGTCACTCTGATATTGGCCACTGACTGAAACAATTCTAGTTGTTGAGATATTGGATTAAAGGAGAATGAACCCTTGGGGCCTGGGGCCGCGGATAATTCGATGAACTTCACCCCCAGTTGAACAACATGAGCCAATTCTTGATGAAAAGTGCCCCGATTTATTTCGTATGCGTCACAGATGTTCGAATTTTCGCAATTTTGGATGAATTATGCATCCGACGCAGATATTTTTTAGAAAAATTTTAAGATTTGGGGCCGTGGCCTCGTCGGGGCCGACCCTGGGGGCCGGGGCCGAACTCGGGGCCGGGGCCGGCCTCGGGGGCCGGGGCTGGGGCTGGTGCCGGATGATTTCGGCCCCCGGCCACCCCTGAGCATGAACACCCAAAAAACCTGTAAGAAACTGCCGAGATACGGTAGTGCCTTTCGCTTTCACTATAATATTTGTTCTAAAAAACAGTGCACGCGGACTCGTAACATCTTTTCGAAAAATTTTGAACGAGACATTTTTCTTCGATATTTTGATATTTCCTCGGGAATCTTACCAGACTGACAAACGACCCGAGAAAGAAGGACTGGAAATGGCTGTTTTCATTAATTTCGACATTGCAAATGAGTTGTTTAAAAAAATTTTCCCGTCTACTAGCCGGTGGAGAATATCCTGGAGATAAATTTCTGCTTAACATACAAAGAACAGAAATATACTGTACCGCACCAAAAATTTCCCTGACACAGGCACATTTTTTGTATGCAAATTTCTCGCGAACGCTGTACTTTTGTATCTTTTTACTTTGTAGAAGTGCTCGCATGAAGGACATAGACTGAGTAGTGCAATAACCTAAGTCATGAAAACAATGGGTTTCATGCTCGTTTAACTCTTGCCAATGATCATGGATTAATACGAACAGTTTTAAGAATATAGATTAGCCACGTATGCCATCGCGGGAATATAAAATTTACAAAGATTTCATGATTTTGCTATTTCAAGGTAGCTTAACAAATTTTTTTAAAGCAAATTTATCTGTAAAACGTGTTAGCAAGACCTGAACCGCAGCAAATTGAACCGTTGTTTATGCTCGAAACGCTGTGCATATGGCGACATAGACAGCAAAATCCAAGTGAAGAACCGATACAGAGGACGATTGAGCTAATTAAAACTTCGATAGGCCTCCGTCCATCAGAAGGTGTCATCAAGCTAACGCGTCCTTTTAAGAAAACAAAATGCACTTCTGAAATATCAAGGGCAATTCGTGAAATATGAAAATGAGTGGATGTGATCTTTTGATGTTAAAGGAGGACGATCACCGAAAAATTATGTGATATTTCAAATTGCCGCGGACCTTTGCACTCTCATTCACTCGTGCTATTTTCACGCAGCGGGTTTGTGCGACTGGAGAAATAGCACGCGAGAATGAGAGCGTGGATTCACATGGCAGACGTAGCAATTCGAACCAGCATTAAATATTTTTCTCTACTTTAAAAAGTTCAACCGATAATTATCAGCTCATTCTTCTATTAACTACTTACCAGGGTTGGCCGACTTCCTTTCGGCTCTCTTTTCTTTTGAACATCACAATTGTGAAGTTTTTCCAAAAAAAAAAATATATATATATATATTACTATAAAACATTTTGCGTCAAATCTTTTTTGAGCTCGCGGATCTTCGTTGCATCATATCCGATGAATATATCCTGTTTATATATATACAAATATGCATGAATAAATATAATTTTTCATCTCCTAAAGAATAAATTAGGACAATTTTTCAGAAACTCGTGATGGGTTTTGACAACCCTAATATTGTCAAACTCAACAGTGGCGAAGTATGTATAATTTTTTTTTTTACTTTTATTTACTACTAATCGCTAATTTAATTAGGATTTGCATAAACATATTTTATATATATATATACTGTATTCTCTCTATTAGTACCCCCTTTATTAGAACCCCCTCCTCTAATACCTCCCTCAAGTAAACCCCCCCCCCTCCAATAGTGCCCCTCCCCTAATCGACTAATACCTCAGCTAGAGACGTATTTAAAATGGATCCTGAAGGCATGGGATGCTCTTCCCAATGAACTGATTGCAAATTCATTCAAAAACGGCGGTAAAACGACGGATCGTTTATTCCAGTGATCGTTTCATTGAATGTGAGCTATAATTCTCCTTATTTTTTACAAGAAAATGTTGTTATCAAACTTTTAGTCAATAACATTGAAAAATAGAACCCCTCCCTCTAGTAGTGACCCTCCCCCGCAAGGGTATTGAAAAATAGTACCCCCGGGGGTACTAATAGTGAAGATACGGTATTTATTTAAATTTTTAAATAAAAAAATTATTTAAAGAAGCACGAAAAGCAGCCGTACTCTAAATCATATGCTGTCTGGTGTTGTGTCTCACTCAGGCAAAAGCTCGCGAATTCTTAAGATCCGTGAGTCTTAAGATCCCTTAAATTTCACAACTTCAAGGTTATCGCTGGACGATGGAAGATAATCGATCCTCTCGGCGTAGGGGGATGCGGCTCCGTCTACAAAGTTAGATTTTAGCAATTTGTTTTTTTTTTCTTTTTCTCAATATATACATAGTAAAAAAATATTTAATAAGTATGTTATTCTAATAATTTTAATTACATGATTTTAATTGGTACGATTTTACAGGGAAACATGTTGGCTGAGAGATTATTATTCGAATTTGAAAGGGGAATTTTTCATTACAGGTACTGGACAGAGAACAGGCGGGACGCTTCGCCGCCCTGAAGGTGAAAAAAAAATTAAAATTAGCACTTGAAAGAAGAAGAAAAATCAATATTTAGTAATAAGCAAAATCAATCGATATTCATAAAATCGAACTCAATCAATATCTTTTGATTGTTTCTTTAGGCAGAGACGTCTGCAGCGGCCGATTTTGGCCTTCTCAAGCTGGAAGTCGTGGTTCTTAGGAAGTTGTCTTCTGTATCCTACCCAATGCGCCTCTACGACGCCGGAAAACTGCCCATCTACTCTTTCATGGGTCAGTGAGAGATAGAGGGCGATAGAAGGGGAGAAAGAGGGAAGAAAAGCAGATAACGAGAGAAAGGGAAAGAGAAAGAGATAGAGAAGAAGGAACGAAGATGGAGGAATGAATAAGAAAGTGCGCGAGTAGCGAGGAAGAAGAGCAACTGCTGAATAGATGTGAAATTTACGAAATATAAGAAGAATCAATATTTATTTTAGAAGTATTGAATATTTTAGAAGAAATATTGATTTTAGAAGTATTAAATGTTTTAGGAGAAATGATGAAAGTTTAGAAAGAATAAAGACGTACGTTGGCCTTCCCTTACTGTATTCCTCTCACAATTAATCCTCCAGTTCTCTCTCTCGGTGGGCCAAGTCTGGCTGAGTTGCGTGGACGCTCACCCGGCAACCGGGTGTCTGCCGCGACGATCTGCCGAATCGGCATCCAGACGCTGGCGTGTCTGAAGCAGGTTCGGGGACGATTGCCGAGTGGTAGTGTGCGAGGGAACGTGTACGCATACGCGGGTTCGAGCACGACTAGAAATTCCGTATGGTGTGCACAAGCTTCACAGAGCCACAAAACAAACGTGTTGAGTTCAAGCTTAAGGCTGTTCTCTGTCTCTCACACTCGTATCTCTCTCCCTTGTTCAATATCTTCCACTTCTTCTCATTCTTAATCTCTATGTTCTCTCGTCTACCCTTCCTTCTCTATCACTTTCTCTCTTCTTTTCTCTCAACATCTCTCTTCATCCTCCTCTTTCTCTTCTACTTAGCTGTGTTCTCTCTCACTCTCAGATTCACGACATCGGCTTCATCCACCGCGACCTGAAGCCTGAGAACGTCGTCTCGAGTGGTCAGCGTGGGCTGGCGGCGCGCCAATTCTGCGTCATCGACTTCGGTCGGATTTCTTCCCCATTCTATCTTCTCTATTATCTTCCTCTCTTTCGCCTTTCTTTCTCTCTTTCTCTCTCTTAATGCTGTCCTCAAAAATTAAATCAGTAAAGTCGTGAACAATTTTATTTGATAGTGATATGGTGAGTTCATAAATTTTTCCTGTAATTTCAGGCCTCTGTCGTGGTTACATCGCCGAGACAAAGGATGGCTTCCATTACAGGACGCCGCGGACCACCAAAGTGGGGCGGTTATTTGACGCAAGATCATGTGTCGATCTAATGTTTACATATTAGATATTCGCAAATCTCATTGACATCGACCTCAACTCACTATTTTGCCATCTCCCTGGAACTATTTACTAACGGCCATCGATTTAAGATGACACATTATCTATGTGGAAATTAAAGTTTCAAACATATCTTTTAAATAGAGTGGTGAGTGAATTTTGGATAGTGTTTCTCTTGCTCTATCGTTTATCTTTTCGATATGTCCTTCTCATTCTCTAAAATAATGTTTAATTGTCCAACCATTTTCTTTATTTTCTTTGTTTTTAGTTTTCAGTTTTAGTTTCCTTTTCGTAAATTTCGTTTCTTCTTCTGCATTTAGTTTACCTTAATTCGTTGGCATTACATCCTCGCTTCCGCCAATCGCTTTCCTTGCACTCTTGCATGTACGTGTAACATTCTATATTGTTCTCTCTCCTTGAGAAGGCCGAAAGGTAATGAAAATAAGTGAAAGAAGAAAAATTTCTTTATACATATTTATATATGTGTATGTATGTACATATGTGCGCATAGAGTCGCTAGAGTGGTCCTTGAATACAAAGAGGTAATACAGAATGAATGAGGCATTACACGGACAGCCAGAATGCCGACAGGCTTCCGATTCCTCAGATGCACACGTCAACCATGCGACGAATGATGTGGTCGGCATTGCCCTCCATGTAATTGCACAGATTGTTCAGGACGTACACGTACTTGAAGGCGTAGTCGATCTGAAAAGCATTCATTGTCCTTACGTCAAGATATTCCTGGAAACAGGAGAAAATTGCAGATTGGGCACTAAAAAGAGCTGGAGAAATTCGAGATTACGAGACAGAGAAAAAGATAAAAAGATGAAACACTGAATCGACCTTGTTGAAGTCGATGCAAATCTTTTTGAACGCATATACGACGTCATTGTGGCAGTCTGGCAGAAGGAT
Organism: Allodiplogaster sudhausi; assembly: GCA_945643635.1. Lineage (NCBI taxonomy): Eukaryota > Metazoa > Nematoda > Chromadorea > Rhabditida > Diplogasteridae > Allodiplogaster > Allodiplogaster sudhausi. The sequence continues at coordinate 569,428 of CALZFC010000130.1, forward strand.
CGGGTTGTGCTGGCCGAAAATGTCGTTACGAAGCAAGTGGTGGTTGCCCTCACCCTGTGACATTGCAAAATTTGGAGGTCTGGAGTTCAAAAACACAATGCAATCATTATCATCCATTTTATACTTATTAATATTAAATAAATGGAAAATATAACCTCTTCATCGGTGAGCATCTTGTCCACGAGCTTCTTGAAGGTATGCTTTACGGTGCGTCGTTGCTGTAAAACGATTCATTCTTTTAAATTAAAGAAAATAATAGGAAAAAGAGTAGTGCCGCTGACTTCTCTGATCTCCTTGATGCGCTTCTCCGCCTTCCTAGCGACGATCGCATCATTCGTGTACTGTAGTTTTCGCGTCAGGAACATCAGCTCGATGTCTCGCGAGGGCCACGCAGTTCGATGGCGAAGTTCGACGTCCTTTATCTTAAAATTATGAGTTGAAGCTGAATTATTTATTCGATTTTTCCTTATTTATTCGTGCATAAAATTTCAAGAGTTGTACACAGAAGCAGTTTATGATTTAAATATTTTAGCTCACCGGATCTCCTCCGTGAAGTGGACGTCGCGCGCCGCCCATTCCCTGAATTTCTTAAAGGTTATGAAAATATATATTTCTTCAGATTTATATGTTAATTGTTCCGTTTTACTGAGGTGAGATCACAACCATGAAAGACGCCAACTGTTTCCGACAGACCTGGAACCAGCCGACGGGCTCGCCTTCAATGGAGAAGTTGCCAAAGTGCTCAACGCTGCTCTTCTCGGACGTCTCCTTCTTCACGAGCTCGAACTGATGACGAATCGTTTCAGTCGCCAGTTTTTCCTGTAGTCAGAAATTGCTTAAAGGAGAACCATCAGCGGAAACATTTGTGCAGGTTGGAATTTCCGCGTTTGACTTGGGAGTATTCCCTCTAATTTCGCGTCATATTTTGCAGATCACACAAACCCTCTGACAATTAGTGAAAATAGAACACATAAATGAGAGTGGGAAGGGCAATTTGAAATCTGATATAATTTTTTGGTATTCGCCCTCCTTTCAACCCTAGTCCCGCCTACGCTCTTCTTCTGCATGTTCGCTCTCAGCAAAACCATTTCAGACCTCGTCCGAGTCTTCCATCCAGTTGACAGAGAAGAGATCACCGAGGCACGGCATCTGATGTGGCTTTGTAATATCGCAATATGTTCCCCAACTCGACTGCGTGCCATTCGCTGCCGTCACCGCGTAGACTACAAGATATATATATATATATATATATATATATATATATATATATATATATATATATAAGTCAGTACATTATAAGAATGAATATCAGTTGACTTAGTGTCGCAAATATGCATATCTCAGACTGTAGACTTTAGAGAACATGCTCATCCGTACTGTTGAGATTGGATGGCAGCGAACGCTCGAACATCGATCCCGACTCGCACGCCTAGAAAACGGAGCCAAATTAAAAAATTATTAAATTGAAAAAAAATTTTAATCAAAAATTAAAATAGAGATATATTTAAGAGAGCCTCTCTGTAAGGATCAAGCAGCCCTCCATAGGGGCCTGCCCCGGGGTAAAAATTTTTGATTTGGCTATTCAAAATTTAATCAGGGGTACCTCTGCGCACTATGAAGAAAATTAGAAGGTCAATTTTGTTATAAAAAGTTTTTCCTTGATTGGGCATGCAAAAGTAGGGGAAAAGTTTAAGTGCACATAACTTTCTTTAACATCAATATTTCTCAATTTTCTTTTTTTTATTGGCATTATCGTTGGATTCTAAACAAAAGTTGCCCAGATGTTTCAGTCAACTATTTCATTTTCACATCGAAAAATTACTTTTAATATTTGAATTTGACGGTTAAATACCTTATACTCATTTGTGTGTGGGTGTTATATCTCAAAATGTAGAGCATTAAAAACTGTATAACATATATTCTTTTCATTGGGTGTAGAAATCCCCAAGAGAGGAAAACATAGGCTCGAATAAGCGTACCTCGGAGATGTGGGATTCAAGGAATGCGTGAAAAAGAAGTTAAATTCTTGTTGTAACATAAAATGAATCATTTCATTCGATTCAGCTTGTTAATTTCATAAAATCTCCCTACAAAAATTTCATAAAAATATCAATTTCCATGAAAATAACGCATTTTTCGATTTTTCTGCAATTGTCAGAAAATGACCTAAAACTATTCAAAGCGCTGTATTTTCAATGTTTTCAGCGAGAACAGAATGCGGATAATACTGTTCAGTACGCGACAAAATTCTCTACATCATACATACATTACATCTGGATTGGGCGTCCCCACCAATGACAGTATCGATTTTCCTACGGCGGTCGCGTCAAAACTGACAAATCCGCATTTTCCAACTTTTCGTGCAATCTTAATGTTTCGTACTCATCCAATGCATCATTCTAATCCACGAAGCACACTAAGGTCAGAATCGATGTTTGTTTTGCAGATTTCCCGTGGTAAAAGCCCGCAAAAGGGTTTGCACGCGCGCGGATTTGAACCCGCGACCCATGACATTCGACGTGCACAACCAATACTCCAGCCGAATAACAAATAGTGACTGATAAATAATGTCCTCTCTATTAGTAAGAGTACCGAAAAAATGCCCTGGAGTCCGTTGAAAAGTCAATATTTTGGGGGACGTTTTCGCGGCTGTTATTGCTCGTGGATTGAACTTATCGCCACATGTTATATGCCATTCGATAGGTTTCGCGAAGGCGAACAACTATCCCATACATTACGTTATGATGTATAGATTGTTTGATCTACTTTTTTATGTTCGAATATTTTGGCCAGTTATTTGGCCTTGCTGCCAATTTACACTTTTTGGCGGATATATTTATTTCGATAGACAAAAATAGCTATCGGTTGATAGGTCAACCTTTAAGATTGGTTTTAGCATTTTCCAGAAATGAATTTTTTTATGTCATTTTCGCCAATTGGTTGTGCACGTCGAATGTCATGGGTCGCGGGTTCAAATCCGCGCGCGTGCAAACCCTTTTGCGGGCTTTTACCACGGGAAATCTGCAAAACAAACATCGATTCTGACCTTAGTGTGCTTCGTGGATTAGAATGATGCATTGGATGAGTACGAAACATTAAGATTGCACGAAAAGTTGGAAAATGCGGATTTGTCAGTTTTGACGCGACTGCCGTAGGAAAATCGATACTGTCATTGGTGGGGACGCCCAATCCAGATGTAATGGATGTATGATGTAGAGAATTTTGTCGCGTACTGAACAGTATTATCCGCATTCTGTTCTCGCTGAAAACATTGAAAATACAGCGCTTTGAATAGTTTTAGGTCATTTTCTGACAATTGCAGAAAAATCGAAAAATGCTTTATTTTCATGGAAATTGATATTTGTATGAAATTTTTGTAGGGAGATTTTATGAAAATTAACAAGCTGAATCGAATGAAATGATTCATTTTATGTTACAACAAGAATTTAACTTCTTTTTCACGCATTCCTTGAATCCCACATCTCCGAGATACGCCTATTCGAGCCTATGTTTTCCTCCCTTGGGGACCTCTACACCCAATGAAAAGAATATATGTTATACAGTTTTTAATGCTCTACATTTTGAGATATAACACCCACACACAAATGAGTATAAGGTATTTAACCGCCAAATTCAAATATTAAAAGTAATTTTTCGATGTGAAAATGAAATAGTTGACTGAAACATCTGGGCAACTTTTGTTTAGAATCCAACGATGATGCCAATAAAAAAAAGAAAATTGAGAAATATTGAGTTTGAAGCGAGATACGTCTATTCATAAAATATACATACTTTCAACTGTTCACACAAAAAAAATTTTTGAAATTTTTTTACCATTTAATCTTGCTAATGGGGCCCTGTGCCATGCCTGACTATGTTTTAATACTCGAAATCCAACATCTGGATCTGGGGCAGGCCCTACAGGAGGCATACAGTGAATCTCTCTTAACATGCCAAATCGATTGACCTCGAGATAGAAGACGAGCTGGCCAAATCGGCCCTTCTTCGCCGCCGACAGAAGAGCTTGGTTCAGTTCCTTCGTCGTCACCTAATCGTTCCAAATTAATAGGAGCCAAAACTCAGAATTAAATTAGCACCTTTCTGACACAAGTGAAAGAGGGTATGTAATTTTAGAGAGATACGATCACAATTATAAGAAACAAAAATAAAAGGAAAAAAAATAGATTACGCTTGAGTTTCACGCTCCTTTATAAATCTGATTGTGAGCCACCGAATGGAATGCGCGATGTTTCAAATTGTGGCATCCTTTTCTGAAGGCCTTTCGCTTGTTCGTACTATTAAGTTGCTTAGAAATGCGTGAATAGCTCTGCTAACCATGCCTTCCGGGAAGGCGATCATGCCGGTCGCTCCGTGATCAGTAAAGTAGATGAAGACGCGATCTTTCGGACCACTAAAGACAATCACTTTCCTTATTTATAGTTTATCTTCGTTTGATTTGAAAAGTAATTCAGGTTAAATGTAGTTTTTGACAATATGTTCGCAATTAACGGACATTCAAGCAAATGTGTAACCTCTTCAGGATTCGTCCATTCCCGCCGACGATTCCCGATGCATTTCCCTTGATCAAATTAAGGAAGTTCTGAGGCGTGACGTCACCTTCACGGTAGTCAATCTTTAGACCGGCATACACATCCTTTTTCATGGAAGGATGGTTGAAGAGCTTGCCCGGGTACGGATTCCTGAATTAAAGAAACATTTTATATAGTAACAACATTAATAAATGTTTCATACATATATTTTTGACATTTTTTTTTGGAATCACATAAATGTGCAGTGACTTACTCCGTGTGGTTAGCAACGTCGTCGTACATCATGACGATGATATTCTCTGCCTTGACGTCATGCTCGAGTAGCAGGTGATATGCATGGGCGACGTCAGCCTGTGGAGGTGGGTATTCAAGGGTAATATTCGGGGGGGGGGGGGGGGGGGGGGGGGGGAGGGGGGGGGAGTGTTCAAGGGGGCGTTTAAGCGAGCACTTGACTCGATGTGGGCACAACAAGCGCGCTTTTATGACTTCTCCAAGAAGAGCTAACTGTGGTGGTTGAAATATTCATCATAACTAGTAGCATCGTGGCTTCAGCGATGGAGCTGGAGGAGTGTTTCAAAGAGGGACGAGACGCTCACCTGATGCCGATAGTTCCAAAATCCATTTGAACCGGCCACGAGCAGCGCAAAGATATCGCCGTCGGGCGCGTCGTCCTTGTATTGCTTTTCACTTAAAGGAGTCAAATACTTACGCTTGAATTCGCGTCTTTTTGCCTAGCACAGCAGCGATAATGCGTGCCGTTTTTTAGAGAGACGCGAATATAATTAATGATAAGGAAAATTCAGCGAGATTATGGAAGAAACTGACAATGCGGTGCTCAGCGGCAGCGGAAGTAGCCTCGCCGTCGCGGTGGCCGCCACGAAAAGAGTGAGAAGGGTCTTTTGTAACATTTATCCTGTCTCAAATAGAAGTATTCTAGGAACAATTATAAATTCACACAAGTAAAACAAGCCACCTTGTCTTTTAGCGGAAGAAACGCGGTGGGTTAAGAATGATGAAATTTTTTATTTAAATTGAAACGTTAGTCATGAAGAAGAGAGAAAAGGGTAGAAAAGAAGGCGAGACGAAATACGTTTGGATAGTAATTCCTATCAGACAGAACGTCAGAAAAGTTCTCTTATTCATTCACACACATCATGCTTTTCAGCCATTTATTGGAACATTCATGAATTTTCGAAATGGTATTAGCCAGATTTGAATCACTCGGCTATTGAAATGCCAGAAACGAAAGAGAGAGAGAAATACAAATGCATTGTTGCATATGAAAAGCAATCATGGTGAAAGCGCTGAAAAAAATGGCAATAGCATGAAAGAACTTTTAGATGATGTTATTTCGCATCAGAAATGCTGAAAAATAGCTATTATTCGTAAGCAAAAGTACTGTGATCGAAGAGGGAGAAGCAGACGAGTGGCTGAGCAATTTCTTGACTGGCGAATCTTATCAGAGGAAGAACAGCCAGCCAGCCCCTGGCAGTGTCCATCACTCAGCTGCTCACACTTTATCTTCGATTCCGCGGCACCCCTTCGTTTTTGCCTCTCGCACTCTGACACTCTCACTATCCTATGCTCTTTCTCCTCTCATCCTCTGGCCATCTCTTCAATTCTATTTTGTTCGCTTGCTTTCCATTCTCTCAACCCGTCTCCCTTGCTATCAGTCTTCCAACTGATCTCAGCCTGCCTGGGTTCCTTCTTTCTGCTGATAAGCACAGTTCTTATGAACATGAAACGGCGGACACGAGAAGAAGTAATGATGACCTCTCCCTATCACTTGATCAGATGACAAAGATTGCACATAAGTATATTGAAATTGTTTTCATTTATCTTGGAAAATGTTTAACTGTGATGAGTTGCTGAGTCATAACTTTGCTGTAAATATAATTGTTGAATATTGCAATGAATTTTGCTTTTCAAGTGTTTGTGTGTTGTATTAAACGATTCAAAAGCATGTCTACTATTAAAATATGAAGTTTAATACGAAACATTAATACTATAATTGCAACGTGCTATAGCAACATATGTATGTACATAAATGTTGCTTCATGCAGCTGCGAAAGGAAGTCGAATCTCCGTGTGTGCAAAAACAAAACGCATATAATTATTCTAACACTCAAGAAAGCCACTTCTCTATTCTAACTCGGCGCGGCCTTATTAAATTATTAGTTTCGTCCTCCTCGCTTTCTTTGCCTCGAAGCTTCCAACTTCTGCGCCATCTTTGCACTGTCTGAAGTCTGCTTGAAGCTCCGCCCCTTAAGCCCATCTCTGCGGCAAGCTTCATCTGGCTCTCTCCCTCTCTCTCTCTCTCTTCTCTCTCGTTCTCTCTTCCTCTCTCCCTCTTTCCCTCTCCCTCTCTTTCTCTGCCTGCTCGCCGTCCTCACTCAGTCTTCCCCCTTTCACGAGAAGTTTCAAAGTCTCCCTTCTTCGTTCGCTGCCAAGGTGAATGCCAACTCGCGAAGAAACGGCAGATGCGCCGAGTCTTCAGGAGCAGTGGCAACTCTTTCGGCCTTTCTGTCCACTCACTCAGCCTCTGGCTCGTAATCCTTGTCTATGGTATGACTTTATGGTCATCTAAAAATTATAAATAATTAATTCGATATTAAGTTGACATATATCCACCTTTATATATATATTTTTGACAACAATGTGTTATGTTTATTTGTTTACTAATATTTATTAGACAAGTAAATAACATTCTAAAAGGTAAAATTAAATTAAATGTATAAAATGAATGCCCCTAGAATTAGCTCCGGCAGCCGACGGCTGCGTAGAACCTTTTCTGGGCGAGTGGATCGGAATAACCAGCAGTGGCGAGCAACGACAAGAAACTGTCACTAATGACACCTTTCTTCTCCTTGGCAGCTGCCAAAGGGCAAAGGCAGCCGAGCTGTTGCTGAAGAGGAGCACGTCAGTGACAGAAAGAGAAAGAGAGAGAGAAGGAGAGAGAGGGAGAGAGCGATAGAGACAGAGAGACAGAGATGGAGACAGAGAAAGAGAGGGAGAGACAGAAGAAGACATGAATTTACTCGCAGAGGTCCCAATAAATGAAATTTTTCGTAGTGCCTCTCTCGCTATTTATACACTATTAGTCAGGCAAACTGACTATTCTGAAACGTTCAAAAATAGAAGAAGGACGAGAGAAGAACGGGAGTCACACATTAGATCTTGTGCTGTCTTCTACCTAGAGTGCATAAACAAGAATGCATCTTCTTTATCCACTCTATGGCTAAAGAACATAGCATCTTATGGCTTGCTCGCCCAGAACCTAATAACAGTAGAGGTCATTACTTTTTAATGAGCTTTCTCGTTTTTTTTTGCTCGTGTGAGTGACTCCCTCTCCACTCATCTCACAATCACTCTCACTCTCTCTCTTCTCTCTATCACTCTCTCTCTCACTCTCTCACTCTCTCTCTTCTCTCTATCACTCTCTCTCACACTCTCTCACTCTCTCTCTGCCACCTAACTATTCAGTGTCTTCCATGTGTCCTTTATCTTCTAACCCACTTGCTCCCCAATATTCCCTTCTCTTTCAGCAGCCTCGGAGACTGCTTCCGCTGTGTCGTCCTCTTTCCAGTGCACGACAATGTTCTCCAGTATAAAGCGAGTATGTTCTCATTTATTTATATATTTATTTGTTGTGCAAAATTACGGCCCCAAAGATGTCTCTTTTTAAATTCTCTCTTTCCCTCTCTCCATTCTCTCTCTTTTCTTCTCTCTCTTTTTCTCTTTATCTCTCTCTCTTACTTCTCATTAGCCTCGGTCCTCTTGTTCTTTAGCTGCCTTAGTCTTACTGGAAATCGGTTTCTCTTCCAGTGTGCAGAGAAACTCAATTCAAAGCCATGCTCCGTCTCTTATTCTGCGTATCCTCAGTGCTATTCCTTTTCGTGTTTAAATCCCTGGAGACTAGCGGAGAGAAGTAAACTGACAGCCAAGCCTGAATTGGAATCGCCTTCTCTGCTTCACTTTTATGGCACGTTTTCTATTTCTCTCCCTCTATCTCTCTCTCTCTCTATCTCTCTCTCTCTATCTCTCTCTCTCGCTCATCCCTGCTGTCTTACATTTTCTCGCTCTCTCTCTGTCTGCTGCCAACACGCTCCACTCTCATCATCTCTCTCCCAAATCCCTTCCTTTCAGCTGTTGTCTTCAACATCCCTTTCATGCTTTCTTTCCATCTGCCAACAATTATTTTCAGTCAAGGGTGCTTTTTGTCAGGTCGTCGTAATGAATGTCAATCATTGCACCTCAATCGAATTCTTCTAACAATTAGAGAAAAATGGAGCATTGGCACATATAAAAAAAGCACACACACACGAAAAATATTTCTACGTAAAAACCACTTAACATTTATTATTAAGAATTAAATATGATAATTCATATACAAATATATATATTAAAATAGCGAGCAAAATTCATGTAAAATATTGACTTGAAAATGCCTCGTCTTCCAGGCGACTGCATACGAGCGTCAGAGTGGCCGTGTCGCCAGCGAATTCGGCCTGACGCTATGCTCCATTCGCTCTTTCGTGGTCAGCCTCGTCATCTTTGCACAGGAGATAATCATCATTTATACAGACCAACCACCCTCACTCAATGTGTCAGCAGCTCCTTCTTATCTCGGCCACTGGCCATCACTGCCACCACTCCCCTTTGATTGCTATCTCTCCATCCCCCTCCCCCCGTTCGTATAGACGGCTAAATACAAGCATGGCTGCCAGATTAGCAGCACAGAAGGTCGCGTCAACTTTCCTAAGCCACACGCGTTGACGCACGCCATACATTTGTGACTCGTTTCTCTCTCTCTCTCTCTCTCTCTCTCTCTCTCTCGTTCTCTCTATCTCATCCCTGTCATCCCTCTCTCTTTCGGTCATTCACACTCTCCCTCTCTCTCTTCTCCCCCATCCCACCCCTCACCCCCGCCCAATCTCCATCCATGTCAACATCCTCCCATCCTTCCCTATCCCACTATTTTTCACAATCTCTCTCTCTCTCGCACTTGCACATTCCAATTAATTGTCTGGGGAATAAGATCGCGTCCAAGAAGCGGTTCGTCCGGAAAGGCATAAGAAGCGCCGGCGAAGAGAGCATCTCTCTCTGTATCTCTCTCTCCCTCAATCGGTGACTTTCTTCTGTCTTTCTCTCTGTCTCTCTCTTTTGCATCTCATATCTCTCTAGTAACCTCTCTGAACGAGGCCTTCTATATATTAATCTTTCTCTATCACTCTTTTCTCTGCCTCTCTCTCTTCCTCTCCCTCTCTCGTTCTCGCTCTCTCTTTCTTTCCCTCTCTTTCTCTGCTCTCTCTCTCTCCTCATCTTTCCCTGTTATGATCCTATCCCTTCCCTGCTCATCGACTCGCCATGTAATCACATCATTTGGCATGTCCAACTCCTCTCTGCAAAGCAGCAATTACCCCGCTCGTTTTGTGCATGTTTCTGATGAGAGAGATGCTTCGCCGGCTACGGTTCACTTCAAGCGGAAAAGATGAGGGCATCTGCATATATGACGGGGCCAACTAAAAAAAACGGTCGTTTTTGCGTTTTCGACGAGTTTAGCGAGATTTGTGCAGTGTGTGTAGAAAAGTGCATGTACTAAGCTGCATCTTTTTTCAAGCATCTTTATTAACGTACAAAGGTGTGCAAAAAAGGTTACACAGAAATATACACGTACTAACATGCCCATAAATGACTTTTAAAAATGAGCATGTAGATACGCGTATAAATGTGCACATGAATCAGACATAAAAATAGGCAGAAAAGTACATGTACTATAGTGCTCCAAATTCATCAAGAAAAATGAGCACGAATGTACGCGTACAATATCACTTAGAAAAAAATTAGGAAGAAAATACGTGTACAAAACTGCTCAAAGATTGAACGCAAAAATACACGTACAAAAGTGCTCAGAAATGAAATAGCAGAAAAACCTGTTAATTACAAGTATAAATTACTGCTTATAGTATTAAAAACAATTAAATATAGTTCATATCTAGGAAAACAACAAAACTTTCACTTAATAAGTTTAGAAAATAAAAATCACAATATCGGTCATGTTCAAACGACCATTAAACAGAATATCAACATCATGCTCACAATACCATGGCAAAAATATATAAAGTAAAACATTAGAAACGTAATAGAACAAAAATATCTTGAAAAAACTAATAAGGAGAAACGGAAGAATGTCGAAACATGTTTTCGAAAACGGCCTGCTTGCGCTTTCCAAAGCGCGCCACAAACGCGCGAAAACCTGCGCACAAAACGTGTTTGCACGCAACGCGGCTAGCAGGCTGTTTTCGAAAACATATTTCGACATCCTTACGTTTTTCCATATTATGTTTTTAAAGTTTTTTTGTTCTATTCTGTTTCTAATGTCTGAATGTATATATTTTTTGCGAATGTAGGGTGGTCATGACCTTGTCATTCGGTACGTTGGAACTTTCAACATGACCGATATTGTGATTTTTACTTTCTAAACCTATTAAATGAAGGTTTTGTTGTTTTTCCTCAATAAGTAGGATATTTCGTTGTTTTTTGATCATATAAGCATTAATATATTCTTGTAATTAACAGGGTTTTCTGCTATTTGTATTTCACTTCTGAGCACTTTTGTACATGTATTTTTGCGCTCATTTTTTTTGAGCAGTTTTGTACGCGTATTTTCTTGCTCAAATTTTTTACGCCATATTGTACGCGTATATTTGTGCCCACATTTCTGTTAGTTCTTGAGCACTTTTGTTCATGTATATTTCTGCTCATTTTTCTTTCCGTTTTATGAACATGTTTCAACGCGTATATTATTGCTCAATCTTCAAAATAATTTTGTGCATTTTAATACATGTATAGTTGTGCTCATTTTTCACTCGGAATTCTGTACACTTTTGTACGTGTATAAAGACTCTAAAAAAATATGCAGTTTAGTATATGAACTTTTCTACGAACGCTGCACAAATCTCACGAAACACGTCGAAAACGCAAAAACGACCGTTTTTTTTTGTTGGCCCCGTCATATATCATGTCTCTCTCGTCTCTCTCTCTCTCTGCTCTCTTCCTCTCTCTCTCGTCTCTCTCTCTGCTCTCTTCCTCTCTCTCTCTCTCGTCTCTCTCTCTCTCTGCTCTCTTCCTCTCTCTCTCTTGTCTCTCTGTTCTCTCCCTATACCTCCCCTCTATCTCTATCTGCTACCGTTTAATCTTCTCAGTGTTTGAATATATTCAGCAAGGATAACAAAAGTATATCCGAATAATAACGAGAAAACATAGAGTAAAAAGATGGAATTTTTTTTAGCAATGGGATAGAATCCCTGTTTCCTTTTGTACATGGATTTAAGTAGTCATGCTAATCTCGCTTTCCTTAGCCACTGCGTCAGCGATCGCGTGCACGCTGCCATCTCCACTCGCGTTCACTTACTCAACTCCATCCGGCAGGTGCACTTCCCGCACATCTCGCGCACATCTCTGTGGAGGAGAGCAAAACAGCAGCCGCCTTTCGCTCGCCTTCCAAGCTTGCCCCGAGTCGCCCCAGCTACCGGCTCAAGGTCATTATTTTCGATTCTTTTTCGATTCTTTTTTGATTAGTTTCAAAATCCGCCGAAAGACCTCTGAATTACAATGTAAACATATGCTTGAAATACTCACTCCTTTTATTAATTGCCCGCTAGCCCATTTCACATCCGGGCCCGTCCATCATCCAAAAAGGCAGGACAGACAAGTCCCCCACAAGGCGTCCTGTACTCCTAATTTGTATCGCAGCCCGTTGTCTGCAGCTGGCAGGCAGCGTCGAAGAAATCGAGGCACCTTTTCGTGTTGTCTTAACTTGAAATTATTTCCAATGAATATTCTGTTCTCTATTACACAGAATTTCACTCTCCTCACTTACAGTATTTTTATGTTTATTTTATCTTTAATATGGTGTGAACAATAAAAAATTAAATGGGACAAATCCTTGAAAAAAAAATACAATTTTTTTTTCAAATTTAAGCGAATCTGCCTAGACATGGAGCTGGAGTGCATCGGCAGCTGGCGGCCAGCGACCGCGGCCGTCTCAGCCGAATCACCTCTTGTCGTGGCCGCCCGAGTTCGCCACGGAGATGGACGACGGCCTTTGCTTCAGTGCATTGTCAGTGTCCAGGGACCCTAGACAAGAGCTCATCTTTCAGCCATGAAATTTGTTGCTCAATGTCACGTCGGCTATTTCAAGAAAAAAAAAGTCATTTTCACATACAATTTACCATATTCATCCTCAGGTGATCGAGGGCAGCAGCATTGGCATCGGAGCAGACACGTCGGATTGTGCGACGCTCTCGCTGTCTCCACCCTTTACTGTGCATACGCTGCTTCACTTCCAGCACGGTTTCTTTTCTCTCTATACCTCTCTCGCTATCTCTCTCTCCATCTCTCACTCACTCTGGTGCATTTGTGCCATTACTCCCTTTCTGCACCTCCAGACCTTGACACCGATGCCCAGTGCGACATGCCCAGCTTTCTCTGGCGGAAGCAACAAGCGTGGCTGTCGTTCGGCAATAACGGCGCAGTTCACACCTTCGAGAAAGGCAATTCAGCAGTGGTCACCTCATTCAGGCGTTGAATTACACACTATTAAGACCGCTGGGAAAGCGATGGCTCGACTTCTACTTGCATCCGACACGAAGCCGACCTCGCACGCTCTCAGATCATGCTCGTCCATCGAGTGGAGGGATGTAGCAGGGCGTTCCAATGCGTTAAGGTGTTCACCTATACCAAGACTATCACAATCAGCGGAATTATGAGCAAAAGAGAGATGGAGAGGGAAAGATTGAATATATTTTTTAGCTACATCGCCAACGCGCAACCGTTGTGCACATTTGGAAGAGTGCGCTGTTCGCTGAGCCGGTCGAGGACTGCGGCACTGTTGACATGCAAGCCGTCGACAGCATCATTCCAAGGAACAGCCAGGTACGGGAGCGGCTGTCTCTATTCTGCTTCCCTTTCACTCTCTTCCTTCCATTTCATTTATTGGACCAGAAACAAGCCCGTCTCATCGCAGACCGACTGCCCTCATCGTGGCCACTACTTCACTGCCGGCTGCCCGGCTGAGGCGGCCCTTTCACTCGGTTGCGCCACTCCATCGCTGGCGGCGCTTGCATCAGGCGACTGTCAACAGGACCTCGATGAAATTGAGAATGACGGTTAAAACAAGGAAATTCTTTTTTTTAAATCCTCATTAATGAGGACTGAATGTGATTCAACAAGCCTCAGACTCTGGACCTCGTTTTCGCTCAAAATTCTTTATCGAATCACCCGTTCAACCACTTACTCTTAAGTAGACAAACAATTTTGTTTGGAGGACACAAATTTTACTTGAACAAAATTAAGGTCAACTTGTCTGCACCGCACATTGGAGTGAGGGCGAGCACACTTTCATGCTGCTGCTGCGCGTTCAATCGGAACATCTTCTCTGCTATGTACGTTCAGACATAGATACCTACATTTCTCGCATTTACAATTAATTTATATCATTTCATTGCGCCCTCTTTTCCACTACACTCGCCATATCCGTCCAGGTACTCACTCCGGCCGAGCTGGGTGTCCTTCTCCGCCGGATCCCACCGGGAGTCGCCTGCTCCTCAGTCGCCCTCCCTTCCGCCGCCACCTCTTTCGCCCTTCTGCCCTCGTCTGGCTGCTCTAGTGATTCCTCTCTCCTACCTTCCATCTCTTCTATCTCCACCTCTCTACTAACGTCCTTCTACAAATCATCTTCCTCCAAAGCTACTGGAATGATTGCAGTTGTAGTAGAACTTGTTATTTTGATGATCCACTAAATGCGACTGACCTATGTATGTACATATTAGAGTTTTAGGACGTCAGACTCCTGGCCCGTTTATTTATTTATTCCATTTCCAATGTCTCTAGGTAGGCCATCATTTCCAACTGTTTACCGTCACGTTCCAATCGGGTATTCTCAGTCACGATCTCAATTCTTTGCTCATCATTTTTATATCGGATTCGGAGGAATATAAAGCTTTCAGCTGCCGCCGTAGTAAAGTGTCTCTTTTTTGAGGCTAAACCTGATGTTACTAACATGAGGGTAATCTCTCTGATTCTCTCTCATTTACAGCAACTATTCTTTTCTATGCCTGTTCCCGCACAGTTAGCCTGATGTTATTTTGTGGCAAGGAACAGGCAGTAACATGAGGCGAAGAAGAGACAGAGTGAGAGAGCATGCATTTTGAAGAGATTCTGCTCAACATGAGGCTAGGAATCTTGACGCGGGCCGCATTGAGTCAAGATTTCTAGCCTCATCTTCTCTTCAAAATGCATGTTCTCTCATTGTCTCTTCCTAACCTCATGTTGCCAGCCAGGAAATCATATCCGAGATCCGAGAGGCGTCAAAATCCGGCCTGTTAGCTAAAAGTTGAAAGTCGAGAATCTTCGAAAAAATGCTGTACTATTTTTTCCTTGCAAGGGAAACCAGCTACTTACAATGTATTATTGTTTTGATGATGTGTTAGTTCGTTATAATTGATATGCTGCTTGTTTTGTTTTGTCGTAGGAGCATGGATGACCAATCTGTGAGCATTTCACAGGCTTGAGCGCCGTGCAATCGGATGGGAACCCGCACTGCGCGCTAGCTGAAGATCCACTGAGAGGAGCAGCGATCGAACGACTAGGGTTATAAGAAGGTGCATCTGGGCACGCCCTAGAAGATCAACCCCTTCGGAGGCGCCTCGCACGCAAAGGTAATCGTCCTCGAGAAGGTGTACGTGATTGTCTGCATTCTTTTTTTTCCATTTTTTTTACTTTTAATTCGGTTCTTTTTACACTTTTCCGATGTTATTCTAATACTCCAGGAATGTCTGGGTAATTCAATCGCTTTAAGAATGTTATATAAAAATTATATCGCATTTTCAACGAAATTCGAAGGGAATATAGCTGATTTTTTTTCTTCTTTCAGCGGAGTCGAGGCTAAGCAGCCCAACTCTGTCATCCGCAAGTGCGTCCGTATCCAGCTGATCAAGAACGGCAAGAAGATCACCGCCTTCGTGCCGAACGACGGTTGCCTGAACTTCATCGAGGTTCGGAAAAAAATGCGCAAAACGTGATGAATAAGCCCGCATTATTTTGTTCTTTGTACCAGTCGTATGAGCAAGTTTCTTTTAGTTCATTATTGGAAGGAAGCATTTGTAGCAATGCTCTTTACTTCTTAGTTTATCCAAATATTGTTAGAGACCAACCGTGACCGCATTCCTGCGATGTTTCTCAGGGACTTGGAAAACTTTTTGCTGTCAATTCCGCTTCCTCGTCAGGTATCCACGGGAATAATGACCATTCGTGTTAAGAATAGGAAATAACTGACCACAGCGTCTGCTATCTGGCTTTTCCTATGATATTTGTCCTGGCGATTGGAGAAATTGCGATGATTTCTTTTTTAATGTCTCGTATTTTGTTCATAAAACAGCAGTACTCACTGCTTTTGAATTTTTCTTATTTCTTTCCCCATTTTCAGGTCAATCCATTCAGAATTCTCGCAAGAAGTCTTAATATTTCTTTGGCACGCCTTATTTTCCTTAAATATTTCTGATAGTCTCCCAGTTCTTTGGTTTGCATACTTGTGAGGAGGGACATTGCTGGCCTAACAATATGTGTTGGTTCTCCTTGTTTTTGGTTTTGTCAGGGTTGTTTTCTTTTACTAGAGCATACTAGAAGCTCAGTAATGAACAAGTAGAAATGGTTGTGGATAACCATTTCAGTCGTCTGATTTGAGCTAGGCTAACAAGTGTTTGTGGATTCTGTACAGCTATACAGTATACTTTTGATTTAGTGTGAGGGTTCTGTAAAGTATATTTGAAAGGCTTGATACTGTAGTTTCTCTCCACTCTCTTCCTGTTTGCAGTATGGATCGTACGAAGAAGCGAGGAGAGCAATTCAGCGGTGAGATGTCAGAGTTCATCATCCAACGGGCATACGATAACCGCACTGCCCTCTTCGAGGGAAATGCGGATCGTGAACCGGCAGTGAATCGACGGAGGAATGCAATATGGGAGGAGATTGAAAGGGAATTCATCGTGAAATTTCGAACCGTTCGTTCCCTGCAGTCGATGAAGGATCATCTCAAATACAAGAAATCTTCGCTGAAGAAGAATGTAGCACGGTGGAATAGGTTGATAATCTTTTTGGTCGCATTGATTCTGTTATCCTTTGTGTGTTTTTGCAGTTATCTGCGACAGACAGGAGGTGGAGTGGACGCGGAAGCAGAGAAGCTGCGAGTTCCGCTGACCGAGCAGATGGGAGTGACCGACCATCTGCTCTGCAGGATGAACGCGTGCACGCCAAGCTTCGGAGGAGTTGGTCCCAAATCGCTCGAAACAGGAACGGTTAGACTAAATGCTCCTTTCATAATATTTATGGTTTGAATATGAGAAGATCACGATGTAAATATGACGTGTTGAATCATTATTCTTATTTAACTAAACTAAATTAAAAAAAGATGAATGTGCAATTCATGGAAGTAATTAGCTGACATGAGTATTTAGTTTCTATGTAATTCTCGACTCGTTCTTTGCAGGGCGAAGTTCTCGGGAGCTCGTTCTCGGGAGATGGCAATCACAAGAACGATGGGACAAGCGACATGCAATTCGAGGTTAGAATGCTTAAGTGTTCACAATATGCAAACATTGCATATTTTATTAGCAATTCAAATTTATTATGATAAAAAGGTTAAAATAGTAATTGCCTAATTTTATAGTCAATAATATTCAGGAACTAATTTATAAAAAAAAACTTCCTTTTTACTATTTTACTATTTCTTTACAGCCCGAATTTCTCGGTGATAGCGGGACCACTAAGACGCGATACAACAATCGGAAGAGGGAAGCAATCTCGGAAGATGGCAATCGCAATAAGAAAAGAAGAATGGTTATGGTTAGCACTGTATCTTGGAAACATATTTTATTCCAATTTATCACATTCACGCTATGATCATTTTGTTTATTTTTCCTTTTGTTGATTCAAGACTTGTTTAGATTCAAAGCGACAGTTCTGGTGAGACGTCCTCAGTCGAGGACGAGAGTGAAGAGGAGTCGAACCGTGTCAAGAAGGGAAAGAAGATGAAGAAAATGGGAACCGTATCGGAGAAGAGAGTTCTGACGGAAATGGCTGAGATGTACAAGGTACTTATTCCCTGCTTACATAAGTCTTACGGTATTATTTTGAACATTGACTCCCTAATTGTTTACGTTTTTATCCACTAACTTCCTACTTGTTTAGGCTCAGCAGAACGCGTTCAAGGAACAGGCGGAAGCATCTCGGAGGATTCAAATTGTGGCAGATCGCGCTAAAGATGCTCTCGAGGAGCAGATTGGTCTGGCACGCGAGATGAAGAAAAGCCTGGAGATGCTCCGTCAGAGCGGCCATCTACTTCCTCACGATGCGGGATCAAACATTCATGAACAGGTTACTGTATTATCTTATAATAAGCTGGCTAATACAGTATCCCTCTCTACCAATTGTCCCTTCAAGATATTTATTTGTTTTAATCATAACAAACGTATTTTTTTTTACAAATTTTTTATTTCAATTTATAAACATAACTTTTTAAGGACAGTTACGAAAACATAACTTTTTAAGGACTTTTTAAGGACAGTCTTTTCCAAACACCGCCCGCCGATTCCAAGGAGTTCCAGTTCCTGAAGCCGATGACCTCGGCATTCGGAGAAGAACACGGAGCACCAAGCGTTGCTCCAAGTATTGCGTCATCCCAATCGATTCAATATTGAATCGTACTTTGAAGAATATATTCAGAGCTTTTAGCAGTACAGCTAATGTAATTCTATTAATACAGTATATAGCATTCTAGTAACAGAAATGGTTGAATATTAATAGAAGACTACATAGTATAGATTATTGTGGAATATAGTTAGAGTACTCCATATTGTTTTCTTTTTAGCTTAGCTGTTTAGCTTACCTTTTTAGCATGTTTGTTTTCTAGAAAACTGTTCATTCCATGTCCAGTTTTCTCACTCTTAGTTTTTAGTTTCTTTAGCTCATATATATGAAGAAAAGTTGTTACAGTGAGTTGTTGCAGTTGTAATACAAAGTGTTGTTAAGCCTCATAAAGGCTTAACTAGAATAACTTATAAAATAGAAACAGTTACAGTAATCCTTTTTTTTCCTTTTAACTTAATCGAGCATTCTTGTTCTTGTTATCTTGTCTTTTTATGCTTCTAGATTTTAGTTTCTTTAATTAATACGGTTAATACGGCTGCAATGAACATGAGAGGATAAATGTTTATTCTTAACAGATGTACAGGTTAACTGGCCAGCTAAAGCGCTGCGGTGAGAAGCTCACGGGGGTTACGGGAATGCTGGGGAAGTCGAAGGCCACGTCGTGGGGGGCCGAGTTGGCAGCGACTGTAGCCACGTTCAATCCCGAAGTTGTGCAAAACTGCACAAGCGAGGACAACTTTTGCTGCCCGCTCAGGGGAAAGGCGACATCGCGTGGAGAGGATAGTGAATCGCTTCTTCAGCCATCCGAAGCTCTGCTCCACGATCACTCGCGTCTTGGCGTGCTTGCGGTTGAAGCGAGCTTGCTGAGCAGTGACTGCTCCTCTTGCGAATGGGGTCATCACCCTCTCGCCGTTTTGGAAGCCGCTGTCACCCACGAGGGCGTAGCCAGGAATTGCTCCCAGGGAATCCATCGCGCTCTTGGCCGTTGACTGGGAGTAAATGAACGAATCGTGGGAGGAGCCGGGATACCGAGGGTTGATGTAGAGAAATCTTCCTCGGTGGTCCACAATTGCTAGCATGTTTAGCGCACTAAACCCCTTCCTGCAGCGATATTGACCGGGGTTAGATGAGGGGGTTGCAATGGGTATTAGCGAGCCGTCAATCGCTCCAACCACGTTTGGCAGACCAGCATACCGGGAGAATCCACGGGCAACTTGAGACCTCCATGCTACGTCGTGGACTTGGAACCGAATGAAGCGGTTCACGACTGCTGCGCTCGTCAACGCTTCAACCACTCGGGAAACGATGTCTGAGATGACCTTCTGGCTGGTTCCGAACCTATCCGCGATGATTGTCTGATGAGAGTTCGTGGCCAGGTAGCTGATGCAGGCGGCCACCTCGAATTTCCGCTATTATCGCCCTACCTCTATCCCGCTCTTCTCTCTCTCTCTCTCTCTCTCCCTCTCTGTAACAGTCTGAATTAACATGAAAGCATTACTTGGTTTCTCTTCGATATTGGCCAGTCGGTTCCGTCCTCCACCACAAGATGAGCGTCACAGATGTCAACCAGCTCGTCCAATTCCCGTTTGCGGAAACGAAATTTTTCCCGGAAGATCGCGGGGTTTGTGATATGGGCATAGGGGTAAAGACGACGGTACTGCATGTTAGCTGATCTTCGGCGACGAAGGAGAAGGAGGGCCATCTCGACAACTGTTGTGTGCTTGCGTGGAAGGGACAGGGAACGGTGTTATGCGCAGAATAGTGACCGCTAAGAGGGTAAGCAGGGAGCGAAATGTGGTCAACATGAGGCTAAACTTCAGGTTAACCTTCTTAACCTCATGTCAGTAACCTCAGGTTTAACCTCAAAAAAGAGACACTTTACTACGGCGGCTGGTGAAAAGTATAGAAATTGACGAACTTGGAATCCGAACAAAGTAAACAAATATATGCATCAATCAGTAAAGCGATGGTAACAAGCTTGAAGTTGTAATACGCATCCCCTAATCGTTGGGGTGAAGACTTTAAACGATTGATTCATTCGAAAGTCAATAATCGTATATTGAAATCCGCATTTTGTGATCTCCTTTGCACAAATTGCACTGTCCGCAGCAAATTGTAATGTCTCTGGAGGTTTGCCAGCTTCAACCACTAGCAATATTTCGAAAGAGAGCGAAAGGAAATGATGATATTAATATTGCACACATGTATGCTTGTGCTTTTGCCTAATTAGCGAGGGAAATGTTGCATTGGACTCGTACAAGTCAATTGTAGTTGTTTTACCGCTATATCATCACTCGCTTCTACTTAGTGAAACGTAGGTGTTCTTGGAGTTCTCAGGAAGGAACACTCGTGCTCGAGAGTGTGTCGTTGGAAACGCTCTTGATTGTGATGTCTCTTGTGGTAGCCCTTCCCTCTGCTCCTCTTCGCTGATCGAGAGTCGCTTCCCACGCCGCAGATAATGTGAAGAAATGTAGCGTCTAGAGGGGCTTACTCGTTAATCTTAGACATGAATTGACGAACTCTCAAAGATAGAGTACCTTATCCTCTTGCTGCCGCCTGTCATCGGCGAGAACTGTCTGCGTTCGACCGCGACGCGTCAGACGACCGCGACGCAGCAAGAGCATGAGAATTAGCGGACAAAACACGCTGTAGTATGGTTGGAACTGCAATTATATAAGCACTACAAATAATGTCGGACTTTAGAAGAGTTTCCTTCTATGTTATTCCCCGGTTTTTATACTATTTATGAAATTGGGTCCAACATTGAGTCCAGCAGTTAGCGCGAACAGTAGTTGCAAGCTCATGTGTGTGCGATTATTCGCGAGTACAACGTAGATTACTGTAGTGAAACTTATTATCTTTATATATTCAATCATAAATGTAATAATTATATTAATAATGTTAATAATCGAATAATAGAACCGTTACCTATATAGATCGCATAGCCAATAACGTGGAAGGTAGCACACGGCAAGAACTCTTGAATTGCATATATGTTCTGCTGGCAGCGGAACTTGGCGCGAAGGTCGTAAGAACATCTGACAATTCAGTTTGATATCAGTGTTTGCGATTAGGAATAATAAATGCTAATCCATAATTAAATTATGGATTAACATTCATTTTTCTTTACATACATTTTAATGCTTCACCTTTTTATTTTTTTGCGATTATAGTGAAGAAGCGCATAGTCGAGCAAGATGTTCGCCACATCGAGAATCATCAAGAAAGCCATGTTGATGTTGTTTGTGAACTGAAATGAAAACGTCAATTCTAAAGAAATTTGCATATTTCTTTAACGAAAAATTTCTTTGAAGGAGCAGGGAACTCAACAGAAATCAGTTTGAATGTTCCTTAAAATTTTAGTGCCGTCTCTAAAACTCACGATCTCTCGCCCTTGTGTCAGGCAAAAAGTGCGAATTCAAAAATGATTTTTTTTTCTCCATTAAAATAAGGCGATCACCGAAAAGTTATGTGATTTTTTTCATTTCAAACTGCCGCGGCCCTGTGCACTCTCATTCGCGTGTGCTATTTTCACGTAGCGGGTTTGTGCAACCTGCGAATAAGCATGCGAGAATGAGAGTGTGGAATCACAGGGCAGAATTCGAACCAAAGTTCAATATTTTTCGGTGATCGCCCTACTTTAAACAACAAAAATTATTTATACCTGAGAGCGTGTGGGGACACTTGAGCAGTAGGGAACATTGCCGCTGAAGTCATCCTGCCCGTAAGCGATGACGTTGATTGACACAGCGTAGAAGAGCTGCATAGAGATATTCACTTGGTCATGACAATATGACCAATCAGGCATGTGTTGGTATGAATTCAGCTTGTAAGAAGGGAGATTCATTTTGGAGACCTTTCTTTAGAATGTATTTTTTTTAGCAACGAATAACAGTTATCACTACTAGTTTGAAATAGATGGCTTCTTTAACTTTTGAAATAAATGGCTTCTTTAACTATGTCCATACAAACTTAGAGTTCGTTGATAGATAGGCGGAACCAGCAGTGAAAATATGCGCAGACTGTAATGTGGAACGACATAGATTCCTTAGGAAAACTGGCCAAATAGTTTGAACATTGAGCAGTAGTGCACAGCACATTGATATTGTGGAAATCCATGCTTACTATGGAAAAAAATTCAAACCTCGAGCCAAATTGCTAACTAGTCTCATACTTGCAAAAATCCGACCGAGATAGGTTGCTACGTAGTCCTAATAACGAAAGTGCTGCATTCACATAATTCTTTTCGATTAGCACAAGTTCAAATGATCCTCTTATATCAGTACAGTGCACAATTGGGAGGGAGCTTGTTTAGCAATAAGTGAATGGAACAAAACGCTGTGTAGTGCCTTACAGAAGCCACAATGAGTGCTCTTCCAACTCGAAGTGACGTCGACTCTCGCGTCGCGAATGTGTTGACGAGCCGCTGAAGAGTGATGGACAGCTGGGCGCACACGAGACCTGGCGGATTTGGAAAGTGTGGAAATAGAAGAAATAAACATAGCACGAAATTATACTCACGCGGTCAGCATTATTGTACTGTGCAATCTAGTCAAATAACATTGCTCACCTGTGAGCGGCACCAGCGCTGCAATACGCAAGGTATAGCAGAGACGGCGGCTGATGTGAGCAGTGCACTCCTCTTTTGTGAAGATTCGAACCCATGTTGTTTTTCCCTTAAAGTGTTCGGGTTCTCTTGTTTGTCTATATTATATTTTGTATGGTTTATATATATATATATATTATGCCATATTTTTTCTATTAGTTCTTCCTGGGGTTCAATTTTTCAATACCCTTGCGGGGGAGGGGCACTATTAGAGAGAGGGGTTCTATTAGAGGGAAGGGTACTATTTTTCAATGTGAGGCACCAAAAGTTTAATAACAACATTTTATTCCCAAAAAAGAAGGATCGTAGCCCGAATTCAATGGAATCATCACTGGAATATCCTTTTTACAACAGATTTATCATGAATTTGGCATCAGTCTATTGGTAAGAGCACCCCATGCCTCCAGGATCTATACGAGGTACATCTAGAACTGAAGTACTAGACTTTTAGGGGGGGGGGGGGGTACTATTGGAGGGGAGGGGGTTCTACTAGAAGGAGAGGTTCTATTTTTCAATGGCATTTTCAGAGGGGGTACTATTAGAGGGGGGTTCTAATTAAGGGGGGGTACTAATAGAAAAAATACGGTATACAGTAAAATTCCTAAAAAAGGGCCAATAATCTTCCAATCAGCGAGCTCATTGTAGACGTCTTGGACCACCTTGATTTTTTTTATAAATGAAATTCCTAATGTAATATAACAATTAATTCGTTCCAAACATTAGTTGAAAAAGCGTAGCATGATTTTCAAATTTTTGTTCGGCGCCGTGCTTTAATCTTTGGTCCATGTTTTAAGCAACAAAACATGGACATCTTACTTCCCATAATGCTGAGCTGGCTGTCGAAAACAAGACAATTGTAAATATATAAGTATCTTTTCATATAGTTTCCTTGCCAACGAGCTACGACTAGAGCGCTGCTTGGAACATTTTGCGCGCTGATTTTCAAATCGGCCATTTTTGATATAAAAGGTTTTCAAATATCGAACGTGTAGTGCTAGAAGGAACACGGATTGCAGGCCAAGGTAGACGTATAATGCTAGTAAAAGTTCCTGAAACAGAAGTTTACAACATATTGAGTAGTTGAATGAAACAAAATAATTCTGGGTAACCCGACTTTGAAAACGCGATCAAAGACCGATTGAAGAATGTAGCGATAGAATGTCGTTGCGATAAGGATTAGCGAACATATCGACAGGCAAATCTGAAAACATCTAAGAAATATACAACCACGGAAGAAGTCACAATACATAAGTAATTTACTAACAGTGATGTAAGTTACTGGTTTTTTTCATTTCGGATAGTCAGTAATTTACATACTATATGTACGTTGAATCGATAAACCTGCATGTACTGTGCACAATGCAAAGCAGTATTCGACTGGTACGCCTGAATTGCAAGACACTCGTTCAGTTTCTCTATTCTTGGCATCTCCAAGAATGTCCTCGCAACAAGCCGGCAATCTAAATGGAACTCTTATGTGCTCTGCTCGTGGGAAGAGACTAAATGGCAAGCAAATGAAGAAGGCACTCGGAATCGTTGACTTCTTTGGAAAATAAAGAGAGTTTGTGATGTATGTACATAAGTATTTGACGCAGAAACTTTCACTCTACCGAAAAGGGCAAAATGCAAGAAGTGGATGGTGAAGTGTAAGGACACCGTCAATCTAGTTAGCAATTCATTCCTTCTTTAGAAATGTTACGAGTACAACTTTTATGATATAGAAAACTACAATATTGTCTAAAAAGTCAAAGATGAAATGTTTTATTTTTGACCATCACTATTTTAGTATTATAGACAAAATATCTCATTCTCGGTACACAGATTAAACAAATATAAAAAAAATAAGCGGTTTTCATAGGACAAAGCATTTTAACGCATTGTATGCACTCAACATTTACTTCCTGATTCTGACGATAAAGTTCAACAACATTTTCTTGTGTTTGAGACAATGCAAGTTCGTCTTGTGAACATTTCACTAGATGTCTCCCTCAATAAAAGATTGTAACATCACTATTTAACCCTCGCTGTTGTTGGCAAACAATACATCAACATTTAATAAAGGAGAAAAGCCAAGTCTCATTTTCTGGACAAATAACTAGGGGACTTATTCAATTTTTAAGAGTTTCTTAATATTACGAAAAATAAAGAGGTGATTCTGGCTATATTCACAAAGATTCCGGTCTTTATATTGCAAGCCTTAACGGAATTTGACAAAAAAGTCATTTGATGATGGTGAGTTGCTCAAATTGTATAATTTTATTTGCCTAGCCAACTTCAGACGTTGGTCTGGCAAAAATCTAGTAAAATTGAAATCGTAACTTGAACATATAACTGCATTACCCACCACCTCCCAAGAAAGAGACTCCATCCATAATACTTTCACCGCCTAATCCTCTCCAATCCTCTCATTTACCTAGTATTCAGATTGAAGACGTACACGTTTCTCTTCTTTGAATATTGAAGTCGATTTCTCGATTGCATGTATCTCGTTAGCATTGGATTGGAAATACAAATTAAATGTACAATTTTGCCATGAATCATCATATCAGGTTGTTTGATCTTGCGCCTATCCTTTCATCGTACGCCTAACTGCTAATTTATGTTTCATCTTAATTACACTTTCTGAATGAATAAGAAATCCTCCAAACCGTGAAATGCCACTTTCTGGCCTATACTTTAACACATTTCAACTTCTCAAAGAAACTAAATTTGAGTCTTTTTGTTTCCACTATTTGTAAGTCAGCAACTCATACATATATATATATTAAAATAATGTGCCTTGTTTTTGTCAAATTACATTACTATAAAATATTGAAATTGTGGAATAATCGTAATACTACGAAAGGACATGCTTTGTTATTTGTTCAAGAATACGACTAAATGGCGATACAAATGAGCAGCATTTTATCGGTGGATAATGGCACTCGCGCACTAGCAGATTTCCACACGCACTTTGGTTGCATCTCTCTTGGTCGACTGGTTGGCATTTTGAATGTTATCGTAATCACTCTTCTTACAGTGGGCGTAGAATCACACTATTATTTGACAGATAGAGGGGGCCTCAAATAAGGCCCAAAAGTACAGTAGTCGTCAGACAGCAAATTCAGCGCCGCCGTCGCCGGCCGAATCCGCGCGCACCGAGGGAGGCGAGCCTCGTGTTCGACATGACATGTTGACCGTCGCCTTCGGTCGCAGCCAGGGGTGGGCAAAAACCGGCCCGGGCCGGCCCGGCAACTCTCCAGGCCGGGCCCTGGCCGGCCCGGCAATGTCCAGGCCGGGCCCGGGCCGGGCCTGCATTCGTAGGCCCGGCCCGGCCCGGGCCCTACTTCCAAAAATATATGGCGGGCCGGGCCCGGGCCGGCCCGCTGCCTGTCGGGCCGGGACGGGCCGGGCCCTGATTTCCAAGGCTCGGCCCGGGCCTGGCCCGGGTCGGGCCCGGGCCAGGTTTTCAACCGTAAATATGTTTAGGTGGAGCAAAAACACGGGCGGGTTAAATATAATTCATCAAAATTACGTGTAAATTTTTGCAGATAAATTTTTTTTTTTTGTTAATTTTCCCAAATCTATCATAACAGGTCAAAAACGCGAAAAAACAGGATTTTGTTTTGTTTAAACCATCATATATTCGGCCTTATTTTTTGGATGCCGACGTTTCATTAGGCGTGAAAGGCTAGAAATTAGGCCCGGGCGCGGCCCGGGCCAAGCTAGGGCCGGGCCCGGATTTTAAATTCAGATGCGGGCCGGGCCCGGGCTGGCCCGCGTTCGATAAGGCCGGGCCCGGGCCGGGCCTTGTACCATTCGGGCCGGCCCGGGCCAGGCCCGCTAATTTATATTAGGCCCGGGCCCGGGCCGGGCCGTAAAAATCATCAGCGGACCGGGCCGGGCCGCGGGCCGCCCGCTGGCCTGACCCGGGCCGCCCACCCCTGGTCGCAGCTACAGTGATTATTCATAGAGATCACTCTTTTTTCATTTCACAAAAAGATTTCGGAAAGAAAAAGATCTTCAACAATGATACATATTAATTAACGTTCATTTCATATTGACAAATACATTTCTTCTATACCTCTACAATACCGATTAGACTACGTTTTACAGCCGAAAAGCGCTATTTTATGTAAGCCACCATAAACCCTTGTAGATTAAAAAGAGCGGTTCACTTTGATTTATTTTTGCCCAAGAATGCATTCTAGATAGCAAGCGTAACATCGGCTTAACTAGGAACGATCTATTTCTTTCTTTTCATGTTCTCTTGAGAGGTCATTTCGTAATTGAGCGCGTCTTCAGCTTTCAGTTGGTGAAAAGTATAGCAATTGACGAGCTTGGATACCGAATAAAGACTACGAATATATGTATCAATATTCTTATATTGCAATCCGCATTTTTATGATCTCCTTTGCACTGTCAGCAGTAAATTGTAATGTCACTGGTGGTTTGCCATATTCAATCACTTAAGTAAGATTTCGAAAGAGAGAGAAAGGAAATGATGATATTAATATTGCACACATGTATGCTTGTGATTTTGCCTAATTAGCGAGGGAAATGTTGCATTGGACTAGTACAAGTCAGTTGTTGTTGTTTTACCGCTCTATCATCTCTCGCTTCTGCTTAGTGAAACATAGGTGTTCTTTTAGCTTTCAGGAAGGAGCACTCGTGCTCGAGAGTGTGTCATTGGAAACGCTCTTGATTGTGATGTCTCTTGTGGTAGCCCTTCCCTCTGTTCCTCTTCGCTGATCGAGAGTCGCTTCCCACGCCGCAGATAATGTGAAGAAATGTAGCGTCTAGAAGGGCTTACTCGTTAATCTTAGACGCTCTCAAAGATAGCCATTCAATAGAGTACCTTATCCTCTTGCTGCCGCCTGTCATCATCGAGAACTGTCTGCGCGACGCGTCAGACGACCGCGACGCAGCAAGAGCATGAGAATTAGCGGACAAAACACGCTGTAGTATGGTTGGAACTGCAATTATTAAGCACAACAAACAATTTCGGACTTTAGAAGAGTTCCCTTCCATGCAATTCCCCGGTTTTCATCATACTATTTAAGAAATTAGGGCCAACATTGAGTCCAGCAGTTAGCGCGAACAGTAGTTACAAGCTCATACGTGTGCGGTTATTCGCGAGTACACTGTAGATTACTGTAATGAAATTAATGGTAAATATATATTTATAACAAGCCAATAACTTCGTTAATAATGGAATACAAGGAGCCATTACTGATATATATCGCATAGCCAACAACGTGGAAGGTAGCACACGGCAAGAACTCTTGAATTGCATAGATGTTCTGCTGGCAGCGGAACTTGGCGCGAAGGTCGTAAGAACATCTGACAATTCAGTTTTATATCAGTATTAGCGAGATAATGAATGTTGATAAATAATTAAATTATGGATCAACATTCGTTATTGTTTAAATTTTAATGTTTCACCTTTTTATTTTATTGCGATTATAGTGAAGAAGCGCGAAGTCGAGCAAGATGTTCGCAACATCGAGAACCATCAAGAAAGCCATGTTGACGTTGTTTGTGAACTGCAATGAATCCGTAGTTTATCAATTCCAAAGAAATTTGCATATTTCTTTATCGAATAATTTCTTTGAAGGAGAAGGAATCCGAACAGTAATTTGAATTTTCCTGTCCATTATAGTGCCGGTTCTCCAAAACACACGCTCTCTCACACTTGTGTCAGGCAAAAAGGTGCGAATTCAAGAATGACTTTTTAGCTCTTGAAAACAAAACAAAACTCATTCATACCTGCGATTGTGCGGTGACACTTGAGCAGTAGGGAACATTGCCGCTGAAGTCATCTTGCCCGTAAGCGATGATGTTGACAGACACAGCGTAGAAGAGCTGCATAGAGATATTCATTTGGTCATGACAATATGGCCAATCAAGCATGTATTGGTATGAATTCAGCTTGTAAAATGGGAGATTCATTTTAGAGACCTTTCTTTAGAATGTATTTCTTTAGCAGCGAATAACAGTTATCAATATTAGTTTGAATTGATGGCTTTTTTAACTATGTCCATACAAACTTAGAGTTCGTTGATAGATAGGCGGAAACAGCAGTGAAAATGTGTGAAGATTGTAATGTTGACAGACATAGTGATTGCCATGGCTTCCTTAGGGAAACTGGTCAAATAACATTGAGCAGTAATGACTTACAGAAGCGACAATGAGTGCACGTCCGGCTCGAAGTGACGTCGACTCTCGCGTCGCGAATGTATTGACGAGCCGCTGAAGAGTGATGGACAGCTGGGCGCACACGAGTCCTGGCGGATTTGGAAAGTGTGGAAATAGAAGAAATAAACATAGCACGAAATTATACTCACGCGGTCAGCATTATTGTACTGTGCAATCTAGTCAAATAACATTGCTCACCTGTGAGCGGCACCAGCGCCGCAATACGCAAGGTATAGCAGAGACGGCGGCTGATGTGAGCAGTGCACTCCTCTTTTGTGAAGATTCGAACCCATGTTGTTGTTCCCTGAACGCCGTCCCTTGTTTATATATACATGATATTTTAATACTCCATATGTTCACAATCACTATCGGAAATAAAAAAAGATAAATTTTTAATTGACAATGGTTTTCAAATATCGTACGTGAAGTGCGAGAAGGAACAAGGCTTGCAGGCCAAGGTAGACGTATAGCGCTAGTAGAAGTTCCTGAAATAGAAGTTAACAAGCGATATTCAGCATTTGAATGAAACAAAATAATACTATGTAAGCCTACCTTGAAAACACGATCAAAGACCGATTGAAGAATGTAACGATAGAAGGTCGTTGCGATGAGGATCAACGAACATATCGACAGGCAGATCTGGAAGCATAAAAGAATTATTCATTCACTGAGCAAGTCCCAGAAAACTAGTTTACAAATACCAGACACAGAATGGATAAAAATAATTATTCATAATCAGGAGAAGTCACATACAGTAATTACTGATAGGAGACACCAGGGGTATTAACCTGCATGTACTGTGCAAAATGAAGAGCAGTATTCGACTGGTACGCCTGAATTGCAAGACACTCGTTCAATTCCTCCGACCTTGGCATCTCCAAGAATATCCTCGCAACAAGCCGGCAATCTTAATGAAACAACTATGCGCAATGTTCGAGGGAAAAGACTAAATGGCAAGCAAATGAGTAAGGCACTCGGAATCGTTAGCTTCTCGGAAAAAATAAGGCATGTTTGTGCTGTAACTACTTGACGCTGACACTTTGCCGAAAAGGGCAAAATGCAAGAAGTGGATGGTGAAGTGCAATGACACCGTCAACCTAGTTAGCAATACCTTCTTTAGAAATGTTACGAGTACAACTTTTATGCAATTAGACAACTGCAATACTGTCTAAAAAGTCAAAGATGAAATGTTTACGAGTTATTTGGAGCCGTCACTACTCTAGTATCGTAGTCAAAATATCTCATTCTCGGTACACACATGAAACTTATTAAAAAATTAAACTGTTTTCATAGGATGCAGCATTTTAACGCATTGCAAGCTGCACTCAACATTTATTCCCTCATTATGACGACAAAGTTCAACAACATTTTCTTGAGTTTGATACAATGCAAGTTCGTCTTGTGAACGTTTCACTAGACTTCTCTCTCAATAAATGAATGTAACATCACTATTTCACCCTCACTGTTGTTGGCAAACAATACGTCAACATTAAATAAACGAGAAAAGCCAACTCTCTTTAATATTTCGAAAAATAAAGAGGTGACTCTGGCTATATTCACAAAGATGCCGGCTTTTCTAATGCCAACATCAACGGAATTTGACAAAAAGTTATTTGATGATGGTAAGTTTGCTCAAATTGTACAATTTTCTTCGTCTGGCCACCGTCAGACGTCGGTCTGGAGAAAATCTTGTAGAATTGCAAATCGTAACTTACAACTGCATTACCCCCCCCCTCCTCCCAAGAAAGAGGCTCCATTCATAATACTATCACCGCCTAATCCTCTCGAATCCTCTAATTTACCTAGTATTCAGATTGAAGACGTACACGTTTCTCTTCTTTGAATATTGAAGTCAATTTCTCGATTGCATGTATCTCATTTGCATTGGAAATACAAATTAAATGTACAATTTTGCCATGAATCATCATATCAGGTTGTGTGATAATGCGCCAACCCTTTCGTCGAACCCAACTGCTAATTTATGTTTCCTCTTAATTACACTATCTGAATGAATAAGAAATCCTCCAAACCATGAAATGCCACTTTCTGGCCTTTACTTCAACTTCACAAAGAAAATAAATTCGATTCTTTTTATTTACACTAAGTTAGCATGCTCTGTAGAACGCTATCAAGAAGTTGGCAAACATCAAGATGGTCAGGTGTATATCTACATAAAACATACTCTTACATATATTAAAATAATGTGCCTTGTTTTTTGTCAAATTACATTACTATAAAATATTGAAATTGTGGAATAATCGAAATACTACGAAAAGACATGCTTTGTTATTTGTTCAAGATTACGACTAAATAGCGATACAAATGAGCAGCATTTTATCGGTGGATAATGGCACACTAGCAGATTTCCACACACACTTTGGTTGCATCTCTCTTGGTCGACTGGTTGGCATTTTGAATCTTATCGTCATCACTCTTCTTACAGTGGGCGTAGAATCACACTATTATTTGACAGATAGAAGGGTGCCTCTAATGAGACCAAAAGTACAGTAGTCGTCAGACAGCAAATTCAGCGCCGCCTTCGCCGGCCGAATCCGCGCGCGCCGAGGGAGGCGAGCCTCGTGAGTGTCCGCTTCTCGTTCGACATGTCACGCTTTGCCGTTGCCATCGGTCGCAGCTGCAGAGAGTACAGAGATCATACTTTTTTTCATTTCACATAAAGATTCCAGAAAAAATATTTTCAACAATCTTGCATATTAATTAACTTTCTTTTCTGATTGAAAAATAAATTTCTTTAACTCTGATTATTCTACGTTGAACAGCCCAAAAAAACAATTTAAATAAAAAGCGCAATTTTATGTAAGCCACCATAAACCCTTTTAGATTAAAAAGAGCGGTTCATTTTGACTTATTTTGCCTGAAAATACAATCTAGATAGCAAGCTTACAATTAGCATCGGCTTAACTAGGAACGATCTATTTCTTTCTTGTCATGTTCTCTTGAGAAGTCATTTCGAAATTGAGCGCGTCTTCAACTGCATAAGCTTGGCTTTCTTAGCTGCTCTCTGCATGCTACCTACGTATCGGGCACACCGGTCGGATTGAACGAAACGCTTTAATGGAATTGAAGAGAGATGCCATGCACAGATTCCACACATAAACTGCATTAGAAGGGAGGGGGGCAGGAAGTTAGTCCTAAATGAGCCAAGTAAAGAAGCCAGTGACGTTGCGTTGTTTATTCTGTTTGTCGGACACGCAAGGCTATCAATAGAATCGGTAGAACAAGAAGAAGAAAATTTGTCATACTTTCTGCTACAACTTTCTCAGGCAATTCTGCTGAGTCACGTAACCAACAAGACATTGGCAGTAATGCACTTATTAGTTTCTGCCAAATGGAGCCTCGGGCTCACGTATAGAATGACTGGCGTTTGTCAGCCGGTCATATATTATGTTACAACACATCTCTGAAAGCCATCGAACGCGCAAACAATTTGCATGAAGCTACAAAATATCATAAAAACAGGCTGATAAGCATCAGCCACCCAAGAGTTTAGAGGAACGAGATTTAATTAGGAGCTTTTGCAGAATATGGACCTTTTGCTACACCCGCAGTCTATGCCGAGAAAAAGAGAAGTCTCGACTTTTGATTCGCATAAAATCTATGTAGAAAAAAGTTAAATGTCACGAGTCAACTAGACATCTTTGACGATTGAAAGAACATAAAAAAAACCTTCGGCCGGAGATTCGGATTATGAGGGATATGCTGATAACTTTTTCCACATTGACGCTATCGATACAAGCCAAATGCGGGTCTCTAGCTGATTCTCTCTCTTACCCTCACTTTTTTTAGCTGACTGGCTACAAATTTGTTCTACTTCACTTTCGGGCATGCACCACTAAGCAAGAACGTCATGAGGTGCCGTAGGGGCAGCAGCAAGAAAAAGACAAATAAGTACGAGAGCAGCAACTACGTTGGCGAGCAGGGTGAAGTATGCAGAACAAAGAACAGGAGAACGAGAGGGTTAGCATGTTATTTTTCCGCAGCCAGCATATTAAATTAGCTCTATGCGTTTCAAAGTACCTGCAACTGCTTGCGACACTTGTAAAAACAAAACGCTTCCAAAGAGTATGTAGCTATAGAAAAAGGCCTAAGGATTAGAGTACTAAACGAGCCTACGCGTTGAAATACCTCAACGGCAATAATTACATACGCTGCATTAAATATATTTTAATAATAATAATATAAAAGCCTATTTGGAAACCGTCACTGGTGACCTCCGGCAGGCCCAACCTTGATTCCGGCAAACTTTCTACCCTTTTTATTATTATCTTGTATTATATTTATTATTATTATAAATAATAGTTATAAAAGACCTCTTGTATCTCCTCGTCCTCGTCGACCGCGTGGATGGCTGCCGTCTGCTGCACGGCCGGCTGCGGCTGCTCTCGCAGCAAGAGCCGCAGCTGCAGCTCATCCGCGATGCGGTCGCGTTGCGGCACGCGCTTCAGCTGCGCCGGCTGCTGCCGCGTTCGACGCGCTAACTCGTCCTCTAGCAGGCGGAGAGCCCGCGTTAGCCGAAGTGGAGGGCCTTAAAATATGATCTTGAAATGACATTCACTTGTAAAGACAAACAGTAAAACGGGCTAAAAATCAATTTTGAATTCCCGCGTTTTAGCCTGACACAAAGGCGAAAGTGTATTCGATTTAGAGAGTATAAATGGACCACGGTTCTTGCACTAGTATACAATAAAATGAGAATAAAACTGGAGTGTGCGATTTTCTTGGCTAACCTGTTCTCAGGTCGTCCCCAATGTCGCCGACGAGTGAAATGAGACGCAGGCCAGCAACAACTCGGCCGGGCAGCAGCACAAGAAGAGAGGACAGCAGCAGCAGCAGTGGCAAGGTGGTAGGCATTCCCTTTCCCTCGCTCTCTCTCTCCGGTTCTCCGTGAATGATCGCCTCTTTCCGATGATGGCCTTGCGCGCACCTCCGGTGGCGGTGTACCCTGCAGCAGGGGAAGAAGATGTGATCAGGCAATTCATCACACTATTTATAGTGAGTCTGTCTCTCAGGGCCGAGCGCACCAAATATGGAGAGAGAGTCGCACAAAATAGATTAGCCAGAAATGTTATTGACATACCAACGAGCAGATTGAGAAGGTTATCACGGATAAACACTCTAGCAATGATGCACTCAAGACTCACTCGAATAGAACTCTCTCTCTCTCTCTTTCTCTCGCTCTCTCTTTCTCTCTCTCTCTCTCTCTCTCTCTCTCTCTCTGGAGTTATCAGAGGGCGGGTGGGAGAAATAGAACCTTTATCCTGTGCGTTTCAGTGAACTTGACACCACGCATTCACATAGATCACATAAGTAGTTCTAGCAAGAAAGCGATCTTTGCTGATAGTAAGACATCATTTGTAACTTGAAAATAGCGGCCTTGAATCTTCATTATCGCGACCGGTGCCCGGTCATTCGCTTGAGAAATAAGAAATACATACATTTCCCTATAACCCAC
Source organism: Allodiplogaster sudhausi (assembly GCA_945643635.1). Lineage (NCBI taxonomy): Eukaryota > Metazoa > Nematoda > Chromadorea > Rhabditida > Diplogasteridae > Allodiplogaster > Allodiplogaster sudhausi. The sequence goes on from CALZFC010000130.1 coordinate 603,941, forward strand.
ACACGTTAAAGAAGTGGCTTTTAGTGAGTACATTGATTAGAGAATGTTGAATGAGAACGCAATTGCACCGGAAACGGCTGCCTGTCGCAGTATTATAGAGCGCCAGAATCTTTTAAACGGGAAAAGCCGCATCGCCCTTTCGTTGTCTAAACCTGTTCGGGGAGTCATTAAATAGTCGTTGCATACGTGGACTTCCGATGGTTTGCAAAAATTGATATATTAATCAAGAGCGTGGGCAGCACAGGAAAGCTAAGACGAAAGTGATAGAGAGATAGTGGAAGAGGGAGAGAGTGCGAGAAAGGAAAAGGAAATAAGAGAGTGGAAGAGGGAGAGAGGGAGAGTCCGGAATATCTTGGAATGTTCCATTTACTACTTGAACGTATTGCCCTCTTGCCATGCTCTAATTCGCACTCCCCAAGATGATTACGTCGTCTCTACTTCATCTATCCTTCACTCGTATGTTCTGGCTCTTTCCCTCTCTCTCTCTCTCTTTCTCTCTCACTCAACCTCTCCCTCTCGCTCTCTCTCTTTCCTTCTCACCTACATCTCTCTCTCCCTCTCTCTCTCTCCTTCTGTTCTTCTTACGTGAATATTCGATGTCTACTCTCCGGCAGTGCCGATGTCAATGTTCCATCCACGTTCCCTTAAGGCCGGACACACCGAGTCGATAATGATTAATTTTCCATATAACCTCATTTCCTCCATCACACATTTTTTGCCTCTTTCACGCATTATTTCACGATACTGTGGTGTCTACATCAATCAAACATTAGGAGTCATATAGCAGACACAAGCATAGTAAATTGATTGTGCGGAAACCAATTGACTCTGAGCTGTGTCAGGAATTGAAATATTTTTCGAGAAATAGAGAATTTTTAAAGAGAAATATTGCTCTGCGAGAAAAAGCGAAGAAGAAAGAAGGAACGAGTAGAGGGGCGAGAACAATGAGCGGCTCAACGCAACATTTCTAGTTGTAGCTGGCAGTTGTTGTGGAGGGGCGGCTGACTGAATAGAAATAGTGGGCCGTATTATAGCAAGAGCATTGGATATATCTAGCTTAATGTGGACAAGACAAAGAGATGCCTAGTATCCGTACTTCAAATATGTGCAGAGTACGCCTGAGCCTCAAGACCGAAAACTAAGCACAGCATAGTCATTCTTAGTTATTTTGGGCCGCCGTTTCACACCACGCCATGCCAATTATTCTGCACTCAAGTGTAGTCTTCACATGGAGAGCACGAACACGAAACAATGGCCATTCCTCGTATTCTAGCAGAGCAGGCACGAAAGGCGCTCGTTGGCTCTCATTTTAAATGGAAGCATAGTGCGGGAGGGCGAATGGAAGTGTCTGGCTTACGTCATTATGAAACTCAGGAAGAAGAAGAAGCTCGCCGGGCTATTTTGAGGCTGCGCAGAGCACTCGAGGACCGGGAGGAGGAGAGCCACGGGGAGGAGGGGGAGGACGACGAGAGGAGGTAGAAGAGGAATATGAATATTAGGAGGAGAGGAGGAGAGGAGAACATCAGAAGGAGGGGAGGAGGTGGGATAGCCACGCCACTCATAGGACACCACCATCCAGCTCATTGTCCTTTACGCCCGCACTTGATACATACTATGAGAGAAATATGATGACTCTGACGTCCTGCACTCTACTCGCTATTATTTCATCAGCTGTATTCTCCAATTTACCGACTGAACTTTCATAGGGTATGGTAAACAAAGTGTAACAGGCAATTTTGGAATGTTTTTGATTGATCAAACTACATATAAGAAATCACAATCAACAAAAAAAAGATTCGAAAAGCAAATGGCTTCTGTAATTTTGACAGCGACCGAGAGGAGTGAAAATGAATGGGGATGTGAAAAGTTGGATCATTGGACTAATGCGCAGCTGGTCGGTAGCATATGGTGGGAAAGCGGTGCAACTAATTAAGCTCCAAGCTGAGAGAGGTGTCGCGAAGTAGTTTGTTGGCCCGTCGGGTGCCAGGTAGAGCTCGTAAAATGGCCAAGTGCATTGGCGGTCATGCCCCGGAAGTCAGCCACGAACATATACATATGAGATGTTGTAGCTAGAGCCAGAGGCCGTCATCCCCAACTGGGCAAATGGTATTAGCCGGAGCCCGTAATTGGCCGATGAGAGCCACGGGCATACGGCATGAGAGCGGCACTGGTTGCTTGCTGCCAGATGGCTACTGCTACGCCGACTGTACAGCCTGGTTGGAGTTTGTGGGAGACACGCACAAACAACAGAGAGATGGATCATGTGAGAAGTAGTGTTTCAGCGAACTATCTTATAGTTCATTGTACTGGTAAGAACTTAGAAATGTCGATATACAAACACACACGCTTATACCAGAATAATTTTAGTTGTTGAGAATATCTTCGTCAAGGCTAATACCATGTAGCAATGCAATGATGTTACGCAATGTTCCCATGAACTCGTTATGACACTTGTTTACCATGGACTGCCTCTCATTCTGGGTACGAGCAGAGTTGCCAACAACTTACATATTATCAAGTCACGACGTCGCTCATTTCGTCAAAACCCAAATACATACAGAACGCGGTTGGAGTAGGAGAACATTTTGTTTTTATTACGTATTCACTCGCGAGTAGATGATGAGAACCTCGATTATTCATCTGTGTGTAAGTACATACATACTACAGACAAAAATCTCCAAAAAGAGAGAGAACTGCACACCGAAATGCGGACTCCATGGCCAAAATAAGTGAAAGGCAATGGCCATTTTTTGTAGTACCTTGGTTTTGCAGAGAAACAATGAGCAAAGAGCACGCTTTTTCTTGTCTTTGTGGGGGCGACAGAGAAAACAAAGTGATGCCCTGCAAAACGGCGAGGATTTCGGGGGATAATTGCAGGAAGCGACAGGCGGGCCAAAAGCCATTCATAATCCGAGCTCATTCTTCTGCAACCAACACGAGCAGACAGCTCGGCGGACGAATGCTGGGCGCTCTCTTATACGACACACAATTCGACTTTGACTTTGAGGAGACACATCTCACTCCAAATATCGCATGGTTTTCATGCTCTCGACTATATTTGAGTGAAAAAGTAAGAGAGAGAGAGAGAGAGAGAAAGTTGGAGAGATTGAGAGTGAGTGAGAGAGAGAGAGAGTGTTAGAGCGAGAGAGAGCACGGAAAGTAAGAGTGAGAAAGTGAGAGTGAGCCGAATCCTCCCACGAATCATGCTGTCCTCGCCTACAGATCGCTACAATCTCTCTCACTTTTTAACTCCAAAGGTAAATTTTCCTGGTCATTCACAAACCAATATTAATTGGCTGAAAGGTCATGAGATCGTTGCTGCCTCCTAACAATAATAGAAGCATAACTTTGGACCAAGCAGAACACAGTTACGTATGTAGGAATATTACGTTTCCTTATTGTAGTTAAACATTGTTGCATTTTAAATGAATCGAAATACTGGCTATGTCTCTGTAAATATGTAAATATTAACCCAACATTCTGATGAGCTAAAAAAAAAAGAAGAAATAATTCTAGAATGATGAGGTGCGACTTGAACCCACGCAGTTCTTACTTTTAGAGACCGCACGAGCTGCATGTCCATCCACGCGGTCTCTAACAAAGAAGGAACTGCGTGGGCGGAACACGAGGAAGGCTGTGCGGGTCTCGTGCTCACCGAAAAGGTGATGCCTCTTGGGAGGCATCTCGTACAACGCTCATCCAACTAATTAGCAATAATTTTAATTTGCAAATCCACTCGGAGATAAAAAAAAATAGCCATTTTCAAAAACGTTCCCTTTTAATTATTAGAGAATCGTTTAAATTTTTGCCACATAGTATAATGTGGAGATGGTAGTCTATGAATCGTCATTTCTGTTTCATGATAAAAGGGTTAGAACATGCATTATATGCATGACGCAGCCAAGACTTGGTAGTTTTATACTGTGAAAATAACTAAAACCTCAGCAACGTCGAAACATGCCATGGTGGCAGTCCAAATGACCCCGCTAATCTCTGGCTCGTCCCGAGCAACCTCTGATTGTGTCTCCATAGACCCGTGGCAGGCAGCGCTCTTCCTTTGCCCTCGTGGAATGAGGTTGCCAAACGGTCTTCGTTCTAATTCTGTGTCGTGTTAAAGCGCAGAGAGAACAAGAAGAAGGAGAATAAACCAGGCAAAGACTATTTCCTGACGCCGGCGATAATTCAAACTTCTGTGCTTCTGCACTCTCTGACGAAAGTCAGAATGTCTCTTCTCCCCATCTCTCTCTCTCCTGCTATCTCATCGTTATCTCCTCAGTTGTGTCTTCCTCGATCCACAACTCATTATCTCTATCGGGTCGCTGAATCTCTTTCTCTCTCTCCAATTCGTTCTACTTCCGCAATCTGCCAGACATACGAACGGGCCTATTTCCAAGTAGACGTCTACTAAATGCCTTTTTCGGAGAGGAGTGCGTGATTCTAAAGCAGAAGCGGTCTGCCTTATCAGAAAAGGCATCGCCGCCTGAAGGCAAACGGGAGAAAAAAGCGACCCCTCGAATGAGACATTTGCAAGACGTACTGCAATGAAAGAAAAAAAAGAGCTCATGCGTCACCACGACCCCTCAGAAGGACAGCGAACACTTCACAAAAAAGATAGTGCAAACATACTCGATTTCCCTTCTTTGGCTATGCCCTTTTCTCGGCCGCATTCTTTCCCTGACTACCCGATGTACTATTTCTGCACTCTGTCCTAATTATATCAGCAAAAATGACTCAGTGTTGTATATTGTTACACACACACTACAACCACTTGATCTTCAAACCTGCAATCTTCATAAATAGAACGTGGAAGCTTTCACATTTCACAAACGGATACAAACATATTTGAGATCAAGCTTCTCTGGCAGCACACGTCCTTCATATTCTTCCGGGTTTTCATTTGTAGTTTTTTCTCATTATTTTTAACAAAGATTCAATCCAACTTATGCTCTGCACAAGAAAAGGTAGAAACATTTGAAGAATTTGAACCCAAATTGTAATTAACCCAATGACCGTCCGGTGGTCGGAAGTTATTTTTAAATCGTATCCATACTGCATTCCAACTCAAAATCAAGTTCAGCCTCTTGTTGGTAGTCAGTCCAAGATGTAAATGGGTGCCCAACAGCAAGGCCACTTTACACAATTCAAGCAGGTGTCCGACTACTTTCTTCGTAGTGCAAAAATGTATTTTTGCATGACAAATTGCGGTGCTATTGTGAAAAAAAGAAATATAATGAGTGCAAAATTGTATGTTCGCATTGCAAATGAAAACAGCAAATAAAAATGTCTATCCTTACCGTGATGAAATTATCGACGTCTATATCACATAGCGTCATATCATTGAAAAAGCTGTCGTCATATGCAAAATTGAATTGCGCAAGACGGTAAAGAATGAAAATCACTAGGGACATGTTTGGATAAAAAAATACACGCCATTGACTTCGGCCCAGTATGGAAAAAAATATGGAAAAGAGGAGTCTGGAGTTTTCTCAAAGACAATTCTACAAATGATGTCGATACGTCCAAAACTAGATCGACTCTAAGAAGTTGCCTTAAAATTTGAAAAAAAAACTTGGAAATGAAGGATTTCATTGAGAACAACAGAGCAGAAAGCCAAGTTGCAATGTGAAGTCGCAGCTTTCCGAAAGACAGGATGGAGAAGATGCAAAGGAAGCATTCCTTCCTCCTCTTTCTCTCCTTCGGCAGGCAGAGAAAGTAATAACCTTGCACATGTCCTTCCTTTCTTCCCCGGACACAGTCCATTCTGCAGCTGTCTGCCGCGCTCTTTCCCATCTCAGAGAACCAGCCACTAATTAGTTACTCTGTTCCAGACAGAAAAAAACTTATTAGGAGTAACGTGTGAGAGCTAATAAGTAAATAAGTATGCAGACATAGTCTATCTCAGAAATGGTAGACACCAAATGACAAACAACAACTTGCACAAACGACAGGTGAAATAATTGTATTCGAAGGAAACATCGATAAAGAAAATACCGAAATGTTGAACATTTGCTCATTTATTAAGAACTTAACTTGATCATTCTCATGCGTCATTGTATTCTTCGTAGACATTCAAAAAGTCTTGCAAAAGACTAAGTAAATTTGACATTCGGAACATTTCGAGAGAGAAAAAAAACAAAAGCGCACTTCAGGAGCACGCTAGTCAAACGAATTCTCCTCCAGTTACAGCATTATCATATTTCTAACTATGTAGTAAAAAATCGGAACAATTCACGAAACTTCCGCTATCCGATTTGACCTTTAGAAAGAAAGCGGTATAGCTAATTTCATCACATCACAAAGCCAAGCACAATAACAAAGCAAACTTTAAATCATATTTCATTTATTTAATTTTTTTATTGTAGAGTTCATAGTGTATTATGAGGGAGTGGGTTAGCCGGATTTCTTGAAGAGGCCAGATAAGGAGAAGCGACGCCCGGTGCTGGCCGGCGGAGGCGGCAGGAGACTTCGGTCGACGAGCATGAAAGCGGCCAGCGGAGGAGATGACGACAGCGACGTTGTGCTGTCGTCCTGCAACATTTTGCTTAGCGTAACCATTTTAACGTAACAATTGGAACGTATTTTCTATGTGTCACAATTAGTTCTTTTCTTTTTCAATTTTGTTTCACAATCAGAAAATTCCTGCAAAATTGGACTTGCATATGTATGTTTCAAAAGTAAGGTTAGTTGTAAGATGAAAAGCTCGGATGGCAAAGGTTACGAGAAAGGAACACTTCTCGGTTCTAGAAAAGCTACTTTATGGAATGTATGTAGTGAAGTTGCATAACGGACCCAGTCTTCTTCGACAGGCACGGGCTGCGTCGAGATGACCTTGATTGGCCGCACCGGAATGAGCTGCTGCCCGCCAGGCAGCGAGGTGCGTCGATTGAAGAAGCGCTGTAAAGAATAGTAGATGTGTTAATAATAATAGTTACAATTACCCCATTTCAGTAGTTCTGATTTATCATACTTTCTTTCATAAAATGTTCTAAATACAATGCTGCACAATAGCCCATTCGCGCTGAATGCGATACGTGCGTTAATATTTATATGTTTATATGCTTGGTTGCAAGTCGATGTCTCAAATGCATTTCGCTTGCAAATATGAATATATAATTAGAATGGCTATGTTCCAACCGTCTTTTTTTTCGAAGTAACGAATATGTATTTGCAGATAAAGATTTTTCAATTGTTTGGTTTTTGCAGAGTTTTCATGGTGAAATATTCAAGGAGTTATTCTAGGATTCTTGTAAATCAAAACGCTTTAAGACACCATTCAGATTATTTCAACAGAACTGTTAATATTCTGTCACTAAAATGTTCAGAATATTACCCGTTGAAGCCAACCAACATCAAGATGGAGTACACTCATATTTCTCGCAGTGTACTTTCACACAAAAATAAATGGCTCAAATTCGTACTGGTTTATAGACCCTCATTTATCTCGTCGCCAGTTTTTTTCCTTGATTCATCAAAATGTATCTCTTTCGTTCTCACTCCCAATGTGCACTTACACTAACCGAAATGTCCTCCTTGATGCTGCTGCGTCGACGACCGTTGTTGCCAGGCTGGAAGTGTTTACTTTTATTTTTAAATAATCAAATTTAAATGTATCGTTATACTCATCTCTGTGATGAACTGTTGTCTAATGCTTCGTTAAAGGAGGACGATCTCCACAAAATTCAAATTGCCGAGGCCCTTCGCACTTTTCGAACGTAGCATTTCGAACGTGTTTTTTCGGAGATAGTCCAATATTAAACCCAGCGATTCTAAAATCCAGCTATTGTAGGTTGCGAATGTTCAGAATCCGCTCACTGTCGGCAGCGGGAGCGCACTATTCCGTCGCTGCTTATCATGCTCCGGCTGCTTCGGCAGCAGCTGCTCCTTCTCCTCTTCGTTCTCTTCGTCCTCCAGACGGCGTCCACTCCACCAACGCGAAAGCTGGGTTGCTGCAAGAAGATGTGTTTATTATGCCCCGCACTGATATATTTCATATTCTAACTTGTTATCCCCAGCATATACATATTTTATATTCTGCGAGAATACTATATCCATGTGAAAAAGAGATGCGTGGGATACGCCATTCTCAATGACCTGAAACTTCACTTCAACTGGTTTATATTTCGTTTTCTTGCACAATAAATATTTTGTCGAAATGATCACTGGTACAAGTACTCTGGGAAAAACGGGTAGAAGTACTCTGGGAAAAACGGGGCGAAAATTGAACCCAAGTTTTTAACAAAAAAGATTGAGTTTGAACACTGAAATGAGCTATTAAGTATGGAAAAGAAGAAAGGTGTAATGAACTTGTTCCAATAATCTAGATGAGCTCTAAAAGAATGTTGAGCCAAAAAGTATTCAACTAAAAAGTCAACTTTTTTCTACCTTCAACAATGCACACAGCGAGCGAAGGAGAACGATCCGACATTTGAGTCATGGCTCTGTTTGGTCTCACGCTTTTGCATAATCTCTCGATAAGTTTTATCGTGCTTCAATATTTGGAAACGAATAGTTCCTTTTTCCATTCATGTTCATGTGATTGTCATTGTTTGTTATTTCTACAAAAAAAAAGAAAGTACAGCTCACCATCAGATTCGTTTCTTCATATATTAGTTAGTTGGACCACTGAAGAGTTCATGTTGTTAGCAAAGTTTATTAATTGTAAGCATGAAGTAAAAACTCACAAACACGTCGCTCCTCTCGTCGTGCGACGCCTTCGATCTCGTTGAGATTGAAGGTGCTTCGCGACCTCGACACTGCCCACCGTTCTGGCTTTGCTGGCATCCTGTCGACCACGAAATCTAAGTTGAATGTTTAAAGGGAAAATATGGTTGGACATACATACCTACAATTAATTTGGCCTCGGTAAATGTAGCCAAATGCGGACGGAGAATTAGGAGAAATATCGACTAATTTATCTTATCTCGGGCGGACAAAGAAATATAAGAGACGCTTGGGAAACGTCATTGAGTTGTTCATGCAAATGTCGTATCTTTCATATTAACATGGATCTCATGGTGAAAGTGCACACTCGAACACCTTGAAACAAAAGGAGGATTCTTCAAGGGAATTCACGGAGGAGGAAGAAAATCAGGCTCATGCTTTCCTTAACAAAAGAATTCAAAGGATATGAAAGAGAGGCGAAAATGCGACCGAAGTCAATCGGTTGGACTGGAAAGATACTCCGCCTTCTGATAATGCTGCCCTCATTTAGAACAATGCCGCACTTTCTCATACACTTTCACAAAGGGGGCATGAGAGAGGGAATCGGAAAGACGGGCACCTAAGAATCTCCGCAGAAAGTAGAACAGTAATTTTTTAATCTCTCTCTCTCTCTATCTTCCTCTCTCTTTCTCTCTCTACCTCTCTCTCTGCATTCTCGGCACAATCCTTACGAAGTATACATGAGAAGAAGAGGAAGAATAGTTTGTGTCTCTTGTTCGTTTCACAGATCATTTCAGAAAAAGACAACAATGGAACAGTGCGGACGAGTGAACGATCCCACACAAGATTGAGATAATAAAAATACATAACGTGAGCGCAAAAGCTCAAGCAACGTTGCACACACACAAAAGGTTGGTTAATAATAAACTCTATCTATGTCGCCATTAAATGCGATCAAAAATCACGCACAACTATGATTGTATTTTATATTAATCAGTCTGTCAATTTATGTATGTTTGTATGTATATTATCGCTTAGCATATAACACAGCACATTGGAATAGTGGAAATCCATTCACTTTTGCTTACAATGGGAAAAGTTGCAAACCTCGCACCACATTGCTGCCACGGACATTATTTGAATTTCCCGCAATTTTCAGAAAACTTTAATAGTACACATAATAGCTAAGACTAATATTTGCGTAGTAGCCAAAAAAACAATAGCTAAACGAAATTTCAACTGAATTTTCGGTTTTCCGCTAGAGATTCGAAAGCAACAAAGACTGCCGCACAGTAAACTATAAACTGCTTGTGAGTGGATTGGATAAATAGTCGGCAAAGAAAATATGTTGTGGAGGCAGCATGTTTATAACTGATCGGGAGTAAGATATCTTGAGATATGTATCACCTACAGGAAAGCAGAATGCCGTGCGTGAGAGAATTTTAAGAAGAAATTCTCATATCGAGAATGGGAGGGAGAACCCATATCAGAATGTTTTCTCACTCTCGATCCTTTAGAACTATTCTAGAGCTCTACCTTTCATGCAAGAATGCCACTGGGTCAAGGGTTCACTTGATGCTGAAGTTATTCATCGAATCCATGGGAAACAATGGACAAATTTTCCTTAGATTTGCTATCTTTAGAATCGCTCAATTTACAAATGCTGCATAAAGTGAACGGGGAGCACAATGCTTGAGAGAAAAAAATCATCATTTAATCCCATGCCGAAAAAAGTTCTTCAATTGCGACTAAAGGCCAAAAATCATGAGATTTCAAATTTTTTCATTAAAAAAAGTAGTGATCTGTTCAATGAACTGACAATGAGAGTGGCCCATGGGTCGGGTATAAATAGCACTAATGGTGAGGCTTTTTTTGTTATGAAAATCTAAGTGGACGATTTATATGCAAATAAAATGTTTTTTATGCAAGTGTTCTTTTTCCTGATAAGATTCTTTTTCGAATTAGGCATTTTCAGTAGACTGTATTATTGTTCCTGATTTGATAACTTGCTAAGCCCATTTTTGCAGTGAATCGCAGAGCGTTGATCTTCCACCGTTCGGTCACAAAGGCAGTTCGGCAAATCACTGTTCATCTCCCCACGCAGGCAGAAAGAAGAATGGTAGAGGGCCATGAGGATACTACATAAAACATATCCACATTACTGAAGCCGTTTAGGTCTGTAAATGAAGAAGCAACAACAAAACAAAGGAAGCGAGAACATCATCGCATTCTCTGACATCATTCTTTTTTCGTTGCTCCTTTCACTTTCATCACGTCTGGCTGCGTTAATATCCTCCCCACACCTTCATTCCTCTTCTAATCTAGAGTTTGCTTATTGTGTCTGCGATTGCTTCGAAAACCACATTTCAGGTGTATGCTTGTCAGCTTGATTTAATAGGTCTGTTTAATTAACACTTCATCTCCACACACACACACACACAAATAATTCCTTATCATTCTCTCTCTCTCTCCCTCTCTCTCTCTCTCTCTCGCCTGGCTTTCACTCTCGCCCTTTATCCGTCCTTTGTCCCTTCATAGCCGAACACGCTTTCACACGCTCTTGATCCCATTCAACCATTTCTCCTGTCTCAGCAGGAATGCTCCGGAGAGAAAAAAAATGATTGAGAGGGTCCTTCCTTATCTCATGAGCACAACCAATGCGCAACCTGAGGGGCATTGTTCTCCCGCTCACCACAGACAATCAGGAAGAGGGCAGAACCGATGTGTCGTCTTCCTCTCTCTCTCTCTCTCTCCCCCTCTCTCTCTCTCTCTCTCTCTCTCTTTCTCTCGCTCTCTCTTTTCTGTATCTCTATCTCTGTATCTCTTTCTCGCGATCTCCCTCTTCTCGTTCTCTCTCCCTCTCTTTCTCGCGCTCTCCATTTCTCTCTCTCATTTCTCTCGTTCTCTCTTCACATCTTCTCTACCCAAAGGGCCATGTCCACGAGTGTGACTGTTCAAGACGATTTTCATTTCCTTTTTAATATGCCTTTGTCTCCTCTGGTTATTTTAATGATTTGCACAGGATATTCAACGCATAGAGTTTAAGATGTCGAAATATGTTGCGCACACAATTGCAAATCACCAGCGTGATTAGAAATTATTTGAAAAATTATGGCACTTTTCTTATTCATGATTTCAGTTTTCCATCTACGGAGATATTTTGAACACTATTAGCACATTCTTTCGGCGCATATTATTACTTCGTCTTTTTCGATTAATATTTATTTTCATTTCATTCCACTCTACTCCTTCTTTCTGCTTTACCTCTCTGTCACCTTGCTCCACTTTACTTCCACTTCAATCTCCATTTGCATGCAATACCTTGACTTTTCACAGCTTTCACGGATATTTTTCGCAGATGTACATGTGTATGTACGTATTGTAGCACAACGATAAACTATCTAAATACAACATACAGCACATTTTTGAGGAAACATTCTCTTACGATCAGTTCCCGCTACACATCAAATGAAATGAGGAGGACATGCCGCAAACGAGATTTGATATTCTTACCAATTCTTCTGCTGTTAGATGCTACGGTAGCAGTAGCATCAGAAAACGTTCGTTTAATTACGTTACTAACATATTATTCGGTGTCAGTACTTCATATGGCCTTCTCCATGTTTTACTTTTCTAAGATTTTTTTACGAGAGTTCTTCGTTTAGACACGCCACCATCATTCAAGAAAACACGAGCCCGATTCTTATGCGATTCCAAAGGTACAAATAAAAAGTTTAGTCCCCTGTCAGCTTCTTTAATTAAGAATATTCCGCCTAGGTGATCGTAGTTACGCCGCCGCTCCGACATGCGCAGCAGCTACCTGCACCCTTTCACCCTCAAACCGACATCTATCGGCCAGCGCCGCCGCCCTTTCTTCCGGGGCAGCCCTACTCTCCATCAGGACAACAGCAGCCTGAAACCATCAACGTGCATCCAGGTTGGACATTAATAACATTACTTGTAAACTGTTCTGTGAAAGCACCATTAAATCCTTTGAAGCGATTGCAATGTTTGAAATCACAAAGGTGCATTATGGACTTAATTGTTCATTTACATACTTTCACTATATTAATTTCAGGTAAATATGAGGAATTGAGAAAGTACAATTTATAATAAAAAAGAATAATGTTCCCAGTTGGAATCAATGTGCCAGGGTCGGCGTCGCAAACATCCCCTCAAGCATTTCCGCAACAACAACTGCAACAGTCGCAGCAAGTCTTTCCGCAACAGCAACTGCAGCAGTCGCAGCAAGCCTTTCCGTTGGGACAATCACAGCCCACCATCACTGTATACCCGCAAGGTGCGCCTTCAAATAAAATTGTTAATGACACTAAAATTGAAAATATAAGAAAAACACTGAGTTTCATTCTGTTGCCCCAAAAAATTAACAATTCATTAGTTAATATTTTGCTACGATGAGCCAGTCAGCAAATTTCAGACGGAAGTCAGTCACCTCTGAACCAGCCACAGTCATTTCCTAAGGGATTTCCACCGCATCCACAACCTACATTGCCAGTGAACCCAAGTGCGTAGTAACCCATTGCCTTCAACAATTCCTTGTTCATTTTTTTTCCCTCGCAATTTGGATATCTGTTCCAGGTGCCTTTCCACAAGCAGCATTTCCGCAGACGCCTTCGGGGTCTCCACAGATACCAATCGTCTACTACAACGAGAACAACAACCATGCCGGGCAGACGTTAGTTTTGTAGATCGATACATTTTTATGTTTAAAAAACCATGAAGTATGTACGTATGTATTTGCATGACTTGTTTTAATCGTAATATCAGCCGGTCCTTCGAAAACTGCTAAGTATGAAAGCCTTCTTCAGAACCGGCACCCGTCTTCCAGGCAGTGGCGACGTAGCCTTCAGTCTGCCTAATGGCGCTCCTCCAACCATTCATATTTTGGAAGGCCCCGGTGGCCAGCGTGTTCTACTTCAAAATCGGTGGGGGTTTTTATCGCAAATAAAGCCGCAAGGCGATCTTTTTCAAATTACGTGTTTTCTTGCTACAATGTACATAATTCACTAACAATTTTTGATTGCGCGATTCGGATACTGCTAAAAAAGGTACATTTTCCAGGCAGGGACCAATTGGTGCTAATCGTCAGATCGGCCAGCCACCATTCATTCTACCAGGATCACATCCACAGTCATTTCCACAGTCATTTTCGCCGCAGCAACAGCCGATCATCACTGTTATCCCAAGTATGATATTCATTGATTCTTCCCTGCAAGTTCCCATTTTGTGTTAGGAACATTATAATATGTAACTCCGTTCAAGGCGCGGGTCCACAAGGAACCATAGCACAGACGCCACAAGGCTCACAGATTTCGATCATCTACTACAACGGGGACGGCAGCCATGCCGGGCAAAGGTTCGGGTACTCTCATACTTTCTTTTTACTTTCATAATTTTGGAAAAAAATATCCGTAATTATTCACGTATATTGCACTATGCCAACTAGCATCCTTGACCATCTCCTGCTGCAGGCCCGGCCTAGGTCTTCCTGGAAGTGGTGGAGGATTCAATCTCCCTCAAGGTGGCCCACCAAACATTCACATTCTGCCTGGCCCCGCAAACGGAGAGCGCGTTCTGCTTCAAAATCGGTATGTCATAAATGTATTTTCATAATCGTAAAGAGTAAGTAACCTTTCGTGAAACCATTTCGGTGCACCACCCTTAAGACTTTTATCGAGAAATCGCTATTTAGACCGGGAACACAAGTTGGCAGTCAGCAACATGGCTTCACCCAGTTCCCACAACAACCTTCACAAATACCAGTTGTCCTTTACAACGGTGATGGCAGCCATGCGGGACCGACGTTAGATTATTTATTTAGCTATTTAGCTATTATTTAAGCACCATATCTTCTTTATACACTTTTAATCCCTTTTAACGGATTCGCGGCAACCTTCTCAGCATGTTGCAGGCCCGGCTCTTCCGCAGGTCATCCAGGCGGAGGATTTGAAATCCCGCGCGGTGGCCCACCAACCATCCACATTTTGCAAGGCCCTGCTGACGGCGAGCGTGTCTTGCTTCAAAATCAGTATGCTTTGTGAAACGCAGTTATTCCGTTATCGCATTGTTCCAAATTATTTTAGTATTTAAGATCTACAATTATAACAGGGAAGCATTAAAATCATTTTGTTTTTTTAGCCCCGGTGGTCAGCCTACTCCGACGAATGCCAGAGTTGGCTTAAATCCTCCGTTTCCGCAAGGAGAGGAAGTGGTGCTTCAGTTACGGTATGTGAATGTATCTTGCTGCGAATTTATCGGTTTATACGTTAACATACATATATGCCCTTTTACTGCGGTCTGCTTACATAAATGTGCTCGTTTAATCTGATAGGCCAGTTCCTCTCGCCGGCGGCAGCGTTGCGACACCAACTCAGACGCGCATTCGCGTCTTGCCGATTGGGAGCCCGCTCGCACCAGACTACGTGAAGTGGCCACCTCCACCCTTCGACAATCCTACGAAGAGCCAACCGAGACCTAACGGGCATCCACGCCCCTCTCAACCGTCTCACCCGAAAGGACAACACCGACCGAGACCTCACGGGCCCCTTCGACCATCGCTACCACCTGGTAGCTCTCTCCAGCCAATCCATCGACCCGCTCCTCCCTTCCCACCACTCGGAACATCAACTCGTCCTCCGCATCTCTTCCAGCTTCCTTTCTCGAATCAACCAAAATCGTTTGTCGAACCGTCGTCGAAACCCGCTGTTGAACGACCAGACGAGTAAGTGATAACTAAAACACGAAAGTACTGCTAAATTAAATCAAATTTCAGGCTTGGTTTCCAGGGACATACACGTCACGGATCAGGTAAAACATCTCTTTCACCGATTTTAGTAATCTCAAAATTTACAAAGTCGCTTGTGAATGACAAAAGTTTATTATAAATCCCGCAAGTTCTTGCAAAACTTTCGGCGTTTCGCTAGCTCAGTATCCATCAGGGGTGTATCGGAATTCCGAATTCCGAATTCCGAATTCCGAATTCTGAATTCCGACCTTTTTTCCCTTCCGAATTCCGATTTCCGAATTCCGTTATGAAAGGGAGCCTTCCGAATTCCGAATTCCGAATTCCGTTATGAAGGCCATTTCTTCGGAATTTTTTTTCGGAATTTTGCAGCTCAGCCGTCCACATTTTATGTATTATTCTAAGAAGAAAACTGAATCCAGTCCTGAGAAAACTGACGCCAGTTTGACCAAATGTTAATGAAGCTCTATTAGTGCCCCCCTTTGAGAAGGTAATTGAAAAATAGTAATAGAGAAAATACTAATAGAGAAAATACGGTAATACGAAAGTTCGATGAAGTCATATTTGACACGGTGCTCAAGCCGATTCCCTTGTTGACAGTCGAGTTGTGTAGTAGCGTGGTGTGCGGGGGAGAGAGAGACGTTGTTGAATGGATATCTTTATCTTCAGGCGATATGACAAAGCGTAGTTATCAGAGAAAGGGTGGAAGGAAGGGCATAGCCCGGGGCAGCCGCTCAGCCGTGGTGTTCTCACCAACACTAAAGTGCAGGTCGGCGCTTGCCGCTCCTTCCCCTCAGGGGCGGGGCGACCAGTGCCGACCGGTCATCAATGTATAATAAAACCTAAGTTTATTATTCCTCGGATACCTCCTTTAAAGCAAGGGTTTGGCTTTATACTGAACTAATTTTATATACTTTTGCACCTTTTGCTGAAACTGGTAGACCTTTTCCATGGGCGCGAGATACTGCTCAAAACCGAGAGAACAAAATTAAATAAAAAATATTTGACAATGATTTCTTCAGCTTTCACCGAAGCTTTTAATGGCACGGCAGAGCACATCCACCATCTAATCTCACTGTTGTTTTATGCCCCAAGCGCGGGAGATAGACCAAAAGTTAGAGAGAAAAAGTCCCATTTTTCTTATTGAAACTTGAAGTTCCGAATTCCGAATTCCGAATTCCGACCCTTTTTCTCTTCCGAATTCCGATTTCCGAATTCCGTTATGAAAGGGGGCCTTCCGAATTCCGAATTCCGTTATGAAAATTTTTATTCCGATACATCCCTGGTATCCATCACAAAAAACTAGACTTTTTGAGTCTTTTCGCTCAACATCTCTTCTCTTTCCCCGAATCTCACGCATGGCTCGCTGCGTCTTCCCTAATTATCGCTTTCCTTCTGAATGAATGACGGTATGCATAGAATTTAAGTAGTGACGTCATCTGGAAGAAAATCAACGATGACGTCACTACATAATTCTACCACACAGCGCTAGGAAAATGTGGTTTTCCTCCTCAGATCCATCAGGATGAATTCATACTTTTTCACGTTGGGCCAGATAATATTAGCAAAAATAAAACAACATTGTAATCTCCATGGACAGCCCCTTTAATCCTCTATATAAATATCCAAAATGAATGTAAGGTCACGAGGGAAGTCGTGGCGGTGGCAGCGTCCATGAGGGAGGCCAGATTCGCGTTCCCATAACAGGCCAGATTCGTGTTCCCGCAACACATCACGAAGGAGGGACCCGCCACGGTTAGATTTTAAAAATGTGTTTCAGTAAGACTAAGACTAGTCTGCCATAATTAAACAACTTCACTCAATATAAGTTATTAATAGACTGAAGTTTCAGAGGATCGCAACCATGTTTTTGGGAATGATAGAGAACACGGTGAAGAGCGCATACGGCCATCATCACATGACGGTACATTATTTTTGCGCTGGCTCGTAAAGATATATTTAAAGTTTATCGTTCAGCACAGAGTGATATAATTGCCGTTCAATTTTATGTAACAGGTGTTCGTTCTTCTAGGAGATGTTGTTCCGGGCCCACGGACACACGATTCCGAATTTTCTCCTACGCAGGCAAAAATAATAGTACCCAGTTCCGGGCAACGCCCAGAACACGCGAATCACCATGTCGATGACGGAAATGTATGTTTTTTTGCCAAAACTGTGTGCAGGGAAATCAGTGATTTTTCTTTAAAATGCCTTCAATTTTTAGGATAGAGAACCATCACATCCCGACTACAGCGACGAATCTGGAGAGCCAACGCTGCATTCGCATGACGCTGACGGAAGCGCACCTGCTTTGCCGAAGAATAGGCCGTTCTCACCGGAAAATGACGAAGAATTTGGGGCGGCACCTCCTCCACCACCTCCTAATCCACCGCAGCGGCCCGGAGTCCTGGCGATCCCTGATGACGCCTTCCGCCAGCTTCCTAATGGCACGGCGCCGTTCGATAGACTGACCACGCCGCATTCCATCGTGCCCGAATTTGAATTTCCGGTATCATCAAGCATACCATTTCCGAGCATACCTCGTGCCGGTGATCATTTCACAATTCCGCAAATTGATCAACCCAATCGAACGCCATTCACAGGAGGAAATAAAGCTCCTCACGTTGGGACACAGCTTAGTATTCCATCACCCGAAATTGTTGAGACATTCCAGGGGCCACAGTCTGAACATGTCCCTTTCAATAGCACTCCTACCATGCCGGTGCTGACCGCTGAACTTCCACACGAACCCCTTCACATGGGCAGAATTGAAGCAAACGGTACATCAACATTTTCGAAGAGTGACAAAATGTCTAATCAAGAGCAACATCCTAACTTGCCGTCGACATCTACTCATCCAATACCTGCAAAGCACATCATCAAATCGCAGAAGGAAACAATGCTCGAAAGGCCAACACATAGTCAGCCAGCAGGAAATAGTAACAAGTCGCAAACACCGCCTGAATCGGTAAGGAAGCCAACCGTTATCAACCAGCCTTCACTAATGCCATCATCCCATACTGATGAGAAAACGGGTTTAACGCAGCCTCCAACATCAAGTCCAGATCATCCTGAACAGGAGACAGGAAAACCTAAGGTTTCCTCGTCTAATTCACGCGAAGAACCAATGCGCATCTCAACAACGTCAGAAGGATCTTCAGAAGAATCAGCTGAGCAATCACTTGAACGGAACACCATTGCGCCAGTACCATCAATCTCCGTTCCTGAGCATCTGACATCCCTACCAGGTTCAAATTCGCCAAATAAACCCCAGAGTTCAGTCAAGCCAGAACCAGCACAAATTCCATCAGGAGGCAGCTCTTCAACGAAACCGGAACAAACATCACCTGAACCACATCTTGCAGGAGCATCTTCAGAAAGGTCATCGGAGGAACCATCGGAGGAATCAAGAGAGTCAATCTCAAAAAGCAAGCCAATTAAAACAACACCACTGCAATCTGCACCTGGCCACGCAACGACAAGCGTACCTCACTTTGTTCAAACAACTGACTTCAAACAAATTTCAGAGAGTCCACATTTTTCACCACCAACCTCGCATGCAATTGTACCGTCAATTCCATCTGAAAATAAGCCAAACAAATCACCAAAGCACGGCAATATCCCCGATTCATCTGTTCGCCAGCCATCAGTTCAAAGCCCAGAACATTCACCTGCAGTGTCAACACCAGAATCCGGATCGCCAAATGAAGAGAACTCTGCTCTCCACGGCGAAAAGAATCAGCCAAACGTCATGTCTCCAAAAAATAAAACGGTGCCGTCTCCAAAAAATGAAGCCGTGCCGTCTCGTCCGACTGAAATCACATCGAAGGAAATCCCAGAAGCACATTCGCGAACAGGGTCTGTTACCGAACCGCTGCTTCCCAGTACACGACAACATCCTAACGAACACAACAACACCCCCAGCACTGAAAAACAAAAAATTACGGAGCATCCAATAGGGTCATCCACCACCCCAGAACAAGGAACCGTGCTCTCCGAAGAAGTCGTCCCATCTACTGGACCATCGGAAGGCGAGTCCGCTATCCCAGGTTCACCTGTTCCACTGCCAAGTCCTACAGCGGCAAAGGCAGGCATTGTATCGCCTAACAAAGAGAGCATCACGTCCAAAACTGAAGAATCACCAGTTCCAGTGCAGCCAATTGCCACATCCATTTCCCCGGAAAAGGGACATTCTAGTTCCGATGATGATAAATTCAGCGGAACCCCAGTGATACCCCTTAAGGGCGCGACATTTCCTCAAAAGTCGGTGCCTAGTCCTTCACCCAATACTGAGGCGACAACTGAGCCCCGTGTCACTCCTAACAGCCGGCAACAGAAAATTCCAGAGGCTCCCATCAACATTGCTGCGGGATCGTCAACAGGGTCTAATCCTACACAAATACCATCAAGCGAAACTCCAGAAGCATCATCGAAAGGCAAGTTAATCTTAGAAAACGGCACCCACGAACCTTCTGTATCTCCTTTGTCCGTTCCCAGTGCACCACACTCACCTGACGCAGCGCAACCAGGCATCGCCTCGCCGTCCAAACCCCACACTGCTCCCAATCTTATGCCACTACAAGTTGCAGAGGTTCCTGTGAGAACTACTTCAAAGAAACCTAATACAACGACGCCTTCTCATCTGACGCAAATTTCATCTATTGTAACCGCAGAAGTACCGTTGAAGGGTACTGAATCATCTGCACCTCAGCTGACAGTCCCCAGCTTACCACACTCACCTGAAGCGTCAAAACCGGGTATTGAATCTCAAACTGAACCCCGAGTGACTCCCAGCAATGGACCACTGCAAATTGCACATATTCCTCTCATTAGTGATGCGAAAGAAACTAATGCAGCATCGCCGACTCGTCAAACACAAACTCCATCCAGTAAGGCCCCAGTGGCACCATCGAAAGACAATTCTGTAAAGGAAAGCACTCCTGAATCACCGGTGTCTCAAGTACATAATCTCGGCGCACTAAAGCTACCAGCAGCGGCGACACCAAGCATTCTTTCGCCAACAGAACCCAATGTGCCAAAGAAGATTCCACTGCATCATCTCAGCACGGCCGCGGATGCATCTAATCCAACAGCGCCGTCACATCATACGAAAATTTCATCTAGTGAAACCGAAGAAGCACCGTTGAAAAGCAAGCCATCCCTGGAAGACATCCCTGGATCACCGCTATCTCAATTACCAGTTTCTAGTGCACCCCATTCTCCTGAAGCGGCGAAACCAGATATTGTACCGCAAACTGAACCCCGTGTGACTTCCAACAATGGATCACAGCCAAATCTACATGCTCCTGTCCATACTGATGCAGAGAAATCAAATGCAACACCGGCAACTCGTCCCACGCCAATTCCATCTAGTGGAACCCATATGACAGAATTTAAAGGCCAGTTATTCCCGGAAAGCATCCCTGGATCACCGCTATCTCAATTGCCTGGTCCTAGCGCACCCCATTCTCCTGGAGCGGCGAAACCAGATATTTTACCGCAAACTGAACCAAGTGTGAATCCCAACAATGGATCACAGCCAAGTCCACAAGCTCCAGTCCGTACCGATGCAGAGAAATCAAATGCAACACCGGCAACTCGTCCCACGCCAACTCCATCTAGTGGAACCCATATGACAGAATCTAAAAGCCAGTCATTCCCGGAAAGCATCCCTGGATCACCGCCATCTCAATTGCCTGATCCTAGCGCACCCCATTCTCCTGGAGCGGCGAAACCGGATATTTTACCGCAAACTGAGCCAAATGTGAATCCCAACAATGGATCACAGCCAAGTCCACATGCTCCTGTTCGTACTGATGCAGAGAAATCAAATGCAACACCGGCAACTCGTCCCACGCCAATTCCATCTAGTGTAACCCACATGACCGAATTTAAAGGCCAGTCATTCCCGGAAAGCATCTCTGGATCACCGCTATCTCAATTGCCTGTTCCCAGCGCACCCCATTCTCCTGAAGCGGCGAAAGCAGATATTGTACTGCAAACTGAACCTCGTGTGAATCCCAACAATGGATCACAGCCAATTCCACATGCTCCTATCCGCACTGATGCAGAGGAATCAAATGCTATACCGCAACCTCGTCCCACGCCAATTCCATCTAGTAGGACTCACATGGCAGAATTTAAGAGCCAAACATTTCCAGAAAGCATCCCTGCATCACCGCTATCTCAATTGCCTGTTCCGAGCGCCCCCCATTCTCCTGAAGCAGCGATTCCAGGGATTGTAGCGCAAACTGAACCTCGTGTTAATCCCAACAATGGATCACAGCCAAGTCCACATTCTCCTGTCCGCACTGATGCAGAGGAATCAAATACTATACCGCAACCTCGTCCAACGCCAATTCCATCTAGTGGAAACCACATGACAGAATTTAAAGGCCTGTCATTCCTGGAGAGCATCCCTGGATCACCGTTATCTCAATTGCCTGTTCCCAGCTCACCCCATTCTCCCGAAACCGCGAAACTAGATATTATACCGCAAACTGAACCACGTGTGACTCCCAACAATGGGCCACAACATATTGCTGTTGCAACGCCTGATTCAATAGTTCGTCCGTTGCAAAATGCATCAAATGGAACACCAGAGGTACCACCGAACGGTAAGTCTTTACCGGAAGGCACTCCCGGATCATCTCCGTCTCAAGTTACTGCTCCCAGTGCTGCGCACATACCTGAAGAGGCGAAACTAGATTTTGTATCGCCAAGTCAGCCTCAGGACATTCCCAACGTTGAATCGAAGATAATACCAGAACATCCTGCCATTATTCCTGGAATAATACCCTCTCAACTGACTCAAAGTTCGTTCAGTGGAAACACAGAGGCACCATCGAATTTAAATTCAACCGCTGACAGTATGCCAGGATCTTTTGTTCCCCGGCCATCCATTCCCAGTCCAACACCCTCGCCTGAAGCGGGAAACTCAGATAGATTATCGCCAAACGCTCCTAACACTGAACAAAAGCATGTCCATGAAATTCCTGTAGCCTCATCCGATACCATGCCGCATCGGATAAAAGAAACAAAAGCGGAAAACGAGTCTGTTTCTCTCGACTCTTCTCCTCATCAACCGAATGTTCTTATTCCGACACACTTGCTCGAAACTGTAACATCAAGCACTGTAATACCAACCGATTCACACATAACACCCAATACTAAACTAAATCATATCACAGAGACTCCAGGAGTTTCGACAGTGGAGCCATCACATACTTCCGTGAAGTCTGAGCGCCCTCAGCTCACATCAGATGGAACCTCTGTTGCGGAATCAAAGCACGAATCCGCGGTCCCTGCGTCATCTGTTTCCCAGTCATCTGGTTTCGGTCCAAATCACTCTTCGGAATCTGCAACACCAGGCACTATATCTTCTAATAAACATAACATCCCACCTAACATAATGCAAGAGCAGACAAGCGTGATTCAAACCGCCTCATCAACTGCGATACCGCCACATGAAGATATCCCATCACGTCCCAATGAAATTAAAGAAGTTCTATCGAACGCAGGGCGCCCCACGGTCCCAACATCACCTATTCCCCAGCAATCCGTTCTCAGTCTAACGCATTTACCTGCACTAGAATCTCCAGTCACTGTAACGGCAAAAGAACCACACTTTACGCCCAACACTCAACTAAACACAATCCCAGAGTCTCATGCCGCCACTCAAGCAACTCCGCCACAGCTAACAATGCCGCCAAGTTCCACTGAAGCCAAATTCAATGGACTCCTACCGTCAGCGACAAATGGCGAATCGATTGCCCCCGGTTCTTCTGTTCCTAGGACTTCCGAGTCCCATCCGTCAAATGCAACATTACCGCCAAAGCCGATGGAAGGTTCTTCACTCAACAAATCATCTGAAGGCCATGTTCACGCGCCCAGCACATCTGGTCAACCTGTTCCTTTAAAAGCAAGCTTGGAAACAACTCCAAAGTCAATTTCAGATTCGCCCGCTGAACTTTCCGGGACATCAAAACCGCAAGGTCCTTTAGATAAATTGCCGATTGCACCAACAATCGGAGAATCGAGCATTGCGACAATTCCCAGTCTTTCGCACCCATCTTCAATCCCCACAGGTACTGAACAACATCGCGAATCAGAACCTGATTTGGATCATATTCCAGTCGGACCCTCCTCTTCCTTCCCTGCATCAACACCATTCACACCCAGACCCACAGAGGATTCTTTACAAGGATTCCTGAAGAATTTGTCCCATGACAGCGGTAACTTACAGCAAACTTCTGTTCATAATGCAACCCATTCGGCTTCAAAGATAACATCAGGCACAGCACCACTATCAGCAGCACCAAAGGAACCCAGTATGGAGAAAACGCTTAGTCCAATTCCATCTCCTACAGGCATACAGATACCTTTTAATGCCACAGTACATCAGCTACCAGGTGCAAACAATCCAGAAAAATCTAACAGCTCGCCAGAATCAGCTCACAAACAGGTAATGAGTTTCGATGCACAACTTTCCAATTCACGCTCAAGCCCCAGAAATATACCAGTCCAGTTGATGCCGTTACCGAATCAAGAATCAAATATGAAGCCCGCGCATTTACTTAGTACTTTACTTCCCAAGGAGAATGTACAAGAAGCACCAAGTGATGCACCTTCATTCCACACACCGCCAGCCCAACAAAGAAATACTTCTACGGCTGCTGACCACACTCATCTTCCTCATGAAAGCCCTTCTGCTGCACCTGGAAGTTCTCCTTCGGAAATAAACACTTCCGACCAACATTCTCCAGAAAATATACCTTCCATTCAACAAATGCAAGAAGTTCAACTGGCGTCATCCAAAAGTTCAGACCATTTGAAACCTACCGACAGTCTGCATAGTAATACAGTTGAGCCTGCCCATGAGAGATTCTCAGCACAACCGCCCGATAACAGAAATGTCGCCGAAAGACTCCAAAGTATTCCACTTCATGAATTATCGACTACTTCCTCACCTGGTCAGGTGCCTGCAGGAACTTCATCGCCATCACGCGAAAATGACATCCAACAAAATCTCCCATTCGGGGAACAACCAAAGCTACCAAGTAGTGTTCACGATGGTAAATTGATTAACAATATATTGCTGATAAACGCATCGCTCCCAGCTCGTCCAAGCCCCCAAACAATAGAGTCTAACAACACAACAACAATCACTGCACCTCCTCACGAAGGAACTGACCCAATTGGCCCTCACTCCGACTCACTGGAAAATGCCCAAGCACTACTGCCGCAAATGTCTCTTAAATCAACATCTCAATCTCCAGAACCATCGCAAACGTCAAACGCTCCACTTGGTCCTATTCACCTAGCGCCTAACGCAAATAACCTGCAAGTAGCACACACACCTGCTGCACGAGTTCCACTCCCTTCCGATAGGATTTCAAAGCTACCATTTAGCGAGCAATCGGACCAGAAAACGCCACCTCAAGAACCCAAAGGTCCTCAACCTCTAAACAGCCAGCGTACCCATCAAGGTGGTATTTTGCCTACCGTTCCAATAATTATTACGGACCAGAGATCATCGCAAGCACTTCAACCGGATGAGGACTTGTCTAGGAATGCACCGTCGAAGCCGCTTCAAAATCCTTTCATGCCGCTTCCAACGAAAGATCAGACATTGAGCACCCCTTCAACGATTACCTTTGACACTTCTCAAAGGCCATCACCAAAGGAAATACTAGATGATGCTGGAAGGCAGCAGAATCAAAGAACAAATGTGATATTACCGATAACGTCAGGAGATGTTTCGAATATAACACGCATGCTTGTTCCACCACCACAAGATACGCCACATCACACTTTAAAAAGTGTTGAACATCTGTCTACTAGTACTTTTCAGATGGAGCCACAGCCTTCAGGCAAGTTGTTTCCGAATGTTGAAATGCTAACCCTGCAGCACATTAGTAAACCACCAAGCCTCGATACATCAGATCACAAAGATGAAAGAATGTCTGAGTCCCTGCCAAACGAAATAAGTTTTGTGAAATTGGATAATAACTCGTTTCCTGAACAAGGCAGGATTGAAGATCATGTACCCTTATTACCTATCATAACTGGTGCGTCCATGCCATCACTTGAGCCAACAACACCACTAAGTTCTCACACCTCAAAGTCTAACAATAATCCTATCATCACCACAGCACAAAATGCCACAACTATACGAGCGCCGATCGGGCCCTTGGACATTCCTGCACAATCGCCGCATGAATCATCGAATCATATTCTAAGTACTGTTCAAAAGGAACCAGACTCGGTTCATACAGTAACCACGAATTTCGACAGAACTATCATCCCAGAGGCGTTGCCATTTGAGGAAAGTCCTGGAGATGGGATAGAGGCTGGTCCCCGGCCATTCTTGCACACTCCTGTTTCAAGCGAGAGAAAACCACTCTCTAATGCTCTTCCACAGAAGACTCCAGCGATTCTTCGACCTGAGTTTCCCAACCACTCCTCCAGCCAAGAAAAAGAGCGGCAGAAGCCATTTTCACAACCTGGTTTTACAATCCAGGCAGTTCCTGGATTCCCACTGAAAGCTGCCAAAGAGGAAACCCATCTTTCACATTTTCCATTTCACAACGCGACTACCACAGATACTCTGTTACGACGTGCTAATGAAACAAACACAGCAAGCTTTCCTGACATTTCCCGAGAACAACCTGGCACGCACGACACACACCCACTTCTGCCACATGAAATGACACCCCAACACATCCTGAATACTCCCACTTCTCCGGAAAATGCAACTGCACCTCTTACTCCACTGACTAAACCATCTTCACTTGTACACCCCCAACCAGGTCAAAGTCAATTTATGTGAAGTGATGGAAAATTCAAAAAATTTAACACAATCTAATTATTTCATTTTAGAAACCTCGTCATCACCGTCTCCTACAAGAATTGCAGAAAAAACAGCTGAATCAAGTCCAAAATGTGGGTGTATTCTTTTCATCTTGGATACATAATAACTGACAAAATTTAACATTACGCTTATAGTGACTTTTGAGACCTAAATATATGAAACTAAATACGAACTTTGCAGCTCCGTCGACGACTAACACAATACCAGCACTCGCCAACGCACAAGCAGAACGTTTGTAGCAGTTTTTTTGACCAATATAAAAAAAATTCTACTTCACATTGGTTTTGGTTTACCATCTTGGTGGTTACTTAAAGAAAGTTTGCAACTTCTTTGAGTAACACTCACAAATTTTTCAGCGAATGCAACCGCACACAATCCAATAGAAACTACGTCGAAAAATACAGGTCGGTCAAAAATGACATTCGCATTCAAAATATTTGCGCTTTTGCATACCGTGCATCTTGCAGTCAAATTTTACATATGTACTACGTACATACATACATACATACGTGATCGTAGTAAAACCATGATGACTATAGAAACGGATAACATATTTAGAATCGTCAAATTTGTCTCCGACTAATACAACGAGTCCATCAACGGATGCTTCAGATGGGCCAGCATCGTCACGAGTATGAACCCAATATTCCCATTCCGTCTCTCTCTCACTCTCTCTCACTGTCTCTCATCACCGTCTCTCATAGTATACCTCTCCCACTTGCCATCTTACAACCCAGTTTCTTCCCGTATTCTCAAGTATAGGCGAAAAGCAATTCCTATAATAAGAACGTATTCTTTTCAGGAATCCGGCGACTCGAAGATGACATTCGGAGTTAGCTTTGAAAGCTTTGAAAGATTCAGCTATATGCTATCCTGCATAGATTCTCTTATTCAAATGTGGCCTTTTATTTATTTTTTTACATTTTTAAATGAAGGACGTCGTCGTACGAAAAAGAATGTTTGCTTAGGAAGCCGAGAGAGACGCGGACGAGTTGAATGAGTTCGGATTAGATGGCTGCTACCGAACGGAGAAGGGTGCGTTATTATGCTATTTGTCTTGTTCTAGATTTCATGGCCCGGGAATTGGCACCTGTAGAGACGTGGTTGTACTGTGAATTCTCTGTTCTATGTGTGTAGAGACGGGGATACCACAGCTCGATCAGGAGATTATGGATATTGCCATTAATATCTCATGAAGATGACCTCAATTAGTCGATTATTGCTTCCTGACCTTCTTGCTCCGTCTGTCTCACTTTCTTTCACGGTCTCTCCTACTAATCTCAGGGTTCGCATGCTGCAACAAGCGTCTAGAAGAGCTGATGGAAAACACGCTGGCGGCCAAGCTGGAAGAGGGCCGCAGCAAATGCAACTTTATTCATTTCGCTGACGCGGTTCAGGTACAAGATTTTTTTCCATTTCGCTGACGCAGTTCAGGGTTTAACTCATCACTTTTCGATTGTCATTCATATTTTGAGCGGCGTTAAAAAGGAGTTCCCAACAGCGGCAATTGTAATATTTTAACTCTCGCTCCTTTGTCTCGAAAACTAGCAATAAGCCTCCCCGTCACTTGCACAGAAAGCGGCCGAAAACGAGTTTGGCCGCTCCTTCGAGACCATTGCGTCGCCCACCGACTTTGGCATGCTCGGCCAGTTCGGCAATGATCTCATGTGCAAGACACTCGTTGGCAATCGGTTAGGGGAAAGAGATCGGAACGAGAGAGAGCGAGAGAGCTAGAGAGAGAGAGACAGAAAGAGAGAAGGAGAGAGAGTTAGAAGGAAGGAGAGAGAGCGAGAGAGAGAGACAGAGAGACAGAGATGGAGGGAGGTAGAGGGAGGGAGAGAGAGCGAGAGAGACAGAGAGACAGAGAGAGAGGGACATAGAGACAGCGAGAGAGAGACAGAGGGAGAGAGAGAGGGGCATAGAGAGACAGAGAAATAGAGTGAAAGAGTGTGAGAGAGAGAAGGAACGAGAAAGAGAAAGAACAAGAGATGACGAGAGAGAAAGAGTGGGAGAGGGAGACATGGAGTGAGTGAGCGTCACTAATTGTAAGGGAGAGAGACAAAGATAGGGAATTTGAGAGAAAAAGAGAGAGACAAAGACAAAGAGAGAGAGAGAGAGAGTTAGAGAGAGAGAGAGAGAGAGAGAGAGAGAACAGAGCCCCTCTCAGGTTCGTGATGGCCTTCGCCACCCCCGTGCCGTACCACCCGACCGAGCAGCGCGTCCTCACTCCGGCCGAGCTAGCCTCCCTCCCAAGTGCTTCCGTTGTCAATGACATCGCTTCCATCGGATAGACCATCTCCAATCCTCTTTCATATCAATCAATCTCGTTGTGCTTGCTAAAATCATATTAAGAAGAAGAAAAAATGATCCTCGCCTACCTCTACTGCTATACCATAATCCCACTTGAGACAGTTTCCTGTGTCAACTAAGTTAACCTTGCGCCGCAAATGAAAAATACGGGTCTATTTAAGAATTGCTCGACATTATTATATATATAACCTATTCGAAATCACGCTTTCATGATTTAATATTGAACATAATGTTGTATTTCTAGCACAATAAAAATAATATCACTTATTCAGCGCAGAAAAGGCACACCTGAGACAATTGAAACGGAAACAACGAAGACTCAAAAGAAATCACAACAAATTGACGAAGGAAAATTATTAACTGTTATCAGAAGGTCACATAAAAGGAATTAGCAAGGGCTAAAATTGGTTTCAACATTTTGCTGAGAAAAAAAACCATGCCGCCTAAGGTAGAGCAAGGCGACTTCAGAAGGGATGGTGCTACAAATCTGAGCAGTAATGGCAATTTCTTAAACAGATACAAACACTGACTGCAATCAGCTAAAGCTAACGGGCCAATAGATCCAGGTAATCTAGAATGGATAAGATCCCTAGAAACATGTTGTGGCCATGTCTACGGTTAATCACAAGAAGTAGATCAATCTCATATTCCTAATAACAAACATTCTTAAGAGTGAAGCCTGATGAAATGAGCTTTCCCCCGAGGCTCTATAAAAAAGCGCATGGAAGAAGTCATTACGGCCCTCCTAGAAATAATGGAAAAGCGAGTTGAACCCGCGCAATGATAACCAAGCAACCAGCCACTCCGTTTGGCAGGATGCTACAAAGACCGGACGATTCTTCTAGTACTTCTTATATCATATAGTCTATTACGTGACCAAGTTCTATTATCAAAGTCGCTCTAATATAAACCTTTCCGAACTCAATTAATGGAAAACTTGGTAAATAACTGCATACAGTAGTAAACTGATAAACGTCATACTGTAGATGTGGCGGGAAACTCCAACATTCAAACTTCATCTCCACCTCCCGCCCATCCAATGGTCTGCTTCTCGACCAGTTTCCGGAAGACTCCCTCCTTCACTCTCATCAACTCGTCAAAAGTGCCCGTCTCCACCACTTCGCCCGCGTCAATCACGACGATCTGGTCAGCGTGCTTGATCGTTGACAGCCTTTAAAGGAGAGAAAACTCACTTTTGAATTCGCGCTTTTTTGCCTGATACAACGATGAGAGCGAGAGACAGCATGTCTTTTAGAAATGCGCGAATGTTCAGGAAAACTGAAATAGGTTTTCGTGCTCTTTGAGTCATGTATTTGTTATTAATTGTTAATTATTAATTCCCCCCACATTAAGCCCTAAACAGCCTAGAAAATCTGCCAAGAAAATACCTAACTCGTACCTAAATTGGGCAATGATATTTCCAAGATTGCCCAATTTAGATACGAGATGCTTGGTAACTAAGCCCAATGAAAGCTTTAAAAAAACCCGCCACCCCCTAACCTGTGCGCAATGATGAGCACGGTCTGCTGGTTGTTCTCGAGTAGTCTCGCGAGTGCCACCCTCACGAGGTACTCACTACTCGCATCGAGGGCTGAGGTCGCTTCGTCCAGAATCAAGATTCGCGGCTTCTGAAGAAGGATACAACGAAGATTGGAGACTTTCATAACTCAAATAATACTTTTCTTTTGAATCACTTCCTCTCTCTCTCTCTCCTTCTTTCTCTCTACTCTCGAAGCTAATGAAATCACCAAGGATGAGTTGCTATCAATATCTGCCGAATTGGGAAATAAAAGGAAAAAGAATTTCGTAATAATTCACCAGAGACAACCACCAACCGTGACAAGTGCACGCGCAATGGCGATCCGCTGCTTCTGCCCGCCCGACAGCATGGACGAGCCGCTCTCTCCGACCATGGTATCGAAGCCGCGTGGGAATCGCCGGATGAACTCCCACGAATTGGACTGCTGAGCTGCTTCCAAGACCTAAATCGAGAATCGTATTTGAGAAGGTGAAATTACTGTGTATTCATTCAATATCTATTATAAACATGTGGAGAATGTTAAATCTTATTATTATAAGAAATCTTATGGATCGCTGAACAGATAAAATGCGCTATATAAACAAAAGGTAACATTTTAATTAACAAACTAAACACAAGAACAATACCTCCTCATCGGTGATCTCATTTGGATGCTTGGCTCCGTAAACAATGTTGTCCCGTATGGAAGCCGAGAAGAGGACAGGCTCCTGCAGAGAAAGGCACTTCATTAATGTTACAATCCTTTTACTTTTATCCATATGGCCATTATAACGAACAAAAAAGGGAAGAGCAACAAATAAGCAATATGAATTGTACAAGCGGATTTTTTCTGGGATTAAGCAAAATGAAAATGAGATTATTTAATAGGTAGATGATAGCTAGAAAATAAAAGAGAAAGACAAGGTTGAAATAAAAGGATATCGCTATAAAATAAAAATAAGATATCTTAAATAAAAGAACAGAAGTAGAAAGAATAGAAGCAAGCACCTGGGCGACAGTTCCAATCTGGCGACGCCAGTGAGATGGGTCGAGTTCCTTCAGGTCAGAATCATCCACAACGATTCGGCCTCCTTCCGGATCGTACAGCCTAGGAAGTCAAATGTTCATTTCGTAATGTTTTTTTTTAAATTTATATTTAAGACAAAACACAATGCCCGCATATAAAATGACGCAATATAAACAGTCAAGACAAATTTTATTGTCACAATGGCGTGTAAAAAAAATGCTACCTGAGCATAAGATGAGCGATGGTCGATTTTCCACTTCCGGATGGGCCAACGACCGCAGTAATCTTGCCTGTGAAGGACAGCTCGATTAATGAAAATGAACCAATACGATAAAGGTAGCAAAATGTCTAAATATAATAATCGCGATTCGCGAATTGGAAAGGCTAGTGATGAGATAATACAGTAGTTCATCATAGTCGTGGTAGGAAGCAAAACAACCAGCAGGCAGATTGAATGAGATGTTACTGAAGAGCTTGTCACGACCCGGGTACGCGAAGGCTACATTCTCGAATCTGTGGGAGAAATTTTTTTATCTTGCCCTCTCTCTCTCTCTTTCTCTCTCTGCCTCTTTCTCTTACTGAAATAAGGTACATCAATGATAGCGAGAAAAAGAAAGAAAGACAAAGAAAGAGAGAGAGAAAGAGAGAGAGAGAGAGAGAGAGAGAGAGAGAGAGAGAGCGAAATGTTGAATAGCATAAAAACACATTGAGCTAAGAGGTCACAAAAGACATGGATGTTGATTGAAAAGACTTCTACTTGATCGACTGCTGGACGCCGTCCTTCTGGAGCCCACCCGTCAACGGAATCGTCGCTCTCGCCTCGCGCAACTCGAACAAACGCGCAGACGCTCCGAGACCCTGTAATTAATTAATAAATCATTAATTTACACAGTTTAATTAAAGTAATCTTTAAACAAGTTAGCGATTATATCTATTCTATGATTACGAATTCCTTATAAACACGAGAAAAACCGTATGCCTTGGCCTACCTTCATGATCTCGATGAAGAAGCCAGACATGTTTGAGAGGGCGGCTGCGCTCAGAACGGCGTAGAGGAGGAAGGAGGACAATTCTCCTGAATCATGTCAACACAAATATGTGATGGGCTTCCGAAATATAGTTCCATCGAAATAAATATGAAAACAACAAGACTAAATCAAATTATACGATCTATCGCATTGGAATTCGTTGTTGAAATAAAAAAAAAGTTAACTAAAACAATTTCAACGAGTACATACCGTAGGTCAGCAAGCCTTGGCTGATGAGATTGCTCCCGTAGAAGAGTACGGTGGACATTGCGAGGTAACCCGTGAATTGGAACTGAAAGACGAGCATTTCGGAATCAGCCGGAGCGAAGCAAAGTGCTGTTGCTTTCATCTTTAGTAGAACTTTCACAGAGAGAAAAAGAACAAAAAGGCAGGGCAATAATAAAGACCACGCATCAGACTGGAGCAAATCGGTCACACAATTCCACTGCGCCAGAAACAATTCCCTTGACTCTGAAACAATTACCCTGACCCGAAACAAGTCCTCAGACCCTGAAACATTTACCGTGACCTTAAAATATTTACCCTGACTCCGAAAGAAAATTCCTAATAACACTAAAACAATTCCCCAGACCCTGAAACACTCCCCTAACCGATTCCCTTAACAATTCCTCTGATCCTGAAAATTTCGCTAACCGATCCGAACATGGTGCCCTTGGCGATGCCTTCTTTCCGTGAGATCTCCCAAATCTCCTGGATCTTCCTGCCGTACGCGATCAACTCCTTCGGCTCGGCTACCAGCATTCGAACGGTTCGCACGTTGGAGAGCCGCTCGGTGGCTACCTCAACAAGTAAATTCATTGGGAACAGCTGATATGTACCATTAAGTAGATATAGAATGTCAATGAAAGAATCAACTAATTTGTACTATTCTCTTAATCTAGTAATTTAAAAAAATTAATTGTTTTAAAGCTATTTGAAGTCACTAAAATCTCCATGTTCATCATGAGCTATACTTACTTTTGCTCTTTCTCCAAACCTGATTGGCGCCAGCCACTGCATCCTGCATCTGCAGGGTGTACTTCCGTTGAAGCCTTCCGAAGACAGCAAACGTGCCGACCATGATCGGAATCACCACGAACATCACCTTGCAGAGGGCGGGCGACGTGTACACCTCAAGGGATGCCGCTCATTATTACTTGGGCTAATAACTTGTATTCGTTGCAGCATCTGCTACCAACATGTCCTTATTTTTCGATAAAATATGGAGCAAGAAGTACAGAGGAAGAAAGAGAAAGAGAGAGAGAGAGAGAGAGAGAGAGAGAGAGAGAGATGAGTGAGAAGAATACAGAGAGAAGAAATGAAGCTGAACGAGATGGCAAGAGTAATACTAACAAACAAAAAAAGAACGGGGATAGCTGGATATCTGCTAAATTATGCAATACTACTCCGGTGAAGAAACAAAATGTGCAAGCCAAAAGTGACACAACCCATAAAGCACAAAATAAAAACCACATGCAAACCTAACCATAAGTGATCCAGAGCCTAGTGCCGTGATGAGAGCCCGTGCGCCATCGCTGAGATTCATGGAAACGGAGTATCCAACGATGAGCGAGTCGGTCGACAGACGGGACACCATCTCTCCCACCTTCAATTAGCAACATCTTTCAGTTTCGAGAGAGGGAGAGCGAGAAAAAAAAACTTTTCAGTCAACTATGTGAAGATAAAAGAAATGTCATACAGAACGGTAACAACGGATGTCATACAGAATAGTTTCGACCTTGTTTCGGTCGAAGAAGGCCATGTCCTGCTTGAGCACTGACTTGAAGACGGACTTTCGCAAGTCGTTGATAATGAGTTGGCCTGTAGTCAATTGAATAATAAGTCAAATATATTTTGTTGGAGCAAAAATCGATCATCTCTGTGCCTTTTCTCCCTCTGTCTTTCTATGAATCTATGTCTATTTGTATGACTAATTCTCTCACTTTCTCTTTCTCTCTCGCATTCTGCCTACCTATCACTCTAACTCTCTCATTCTGTCTGTCTCTCTACCATTCTCTCTCTCTCTTTCTCTCCCTCTCTCTCTTTCTCTCTCTCTCCACTACCTGCAGTGTGCATACAATAGACGCGTGCTGCAATGGCGGCCGCGCCAAGGAAGAGCACGCCCGCGAGAGCGAGTGGATTCTCTTTGAAAAACCTCAAAAAATAATTAATTATATTCTTGTCATCCCACCCAAGCTCAACTCCGGTATTTTTTTTAAACTTTTAAATGCCTTTTCAAGGTCAACTATAACATACTTATTTGGTATGTACTGTAATACAGTAAACAACAACAAAAAAATGATAATTCAACAGGAAGAAAACTGTATACATCAGTGAATTATCCTCTTATGCTTTCTCTTTCCGCAAGTGTTATCCACTTTATTACCGAATGCTATTGAACTGATGCACAGCGTATGAGTACTGTTCCACCTTTAATATCTCATTAATAATTGTTGTAAGATGAACAAATGAATGAATGAATGAATGAATGAAGAACCTCGCCATGAGAAGAGTGGCATCCTCACTGCCTGGCGGAGGCTTCTTCGTGTCATCGTATTCATCGATGAGCTTGCCGAGAGTGCGAGGAGTCAGAAGGAAGATGGTCGAGGAGATGCCGAGGAAAGAGAGACCAACTGAAGTAAAGTAGGATTTTTGGTGTGCATCCAGACGACGTTTCAGAAAAGTCGTAAAAGGAAAAATGGTATCGCAACTCAATAACTTTACTATCCCTGTGTCGTTCATCTATTTAAATCTCAAACAATTGACTAATTGCCCCAGATAACAAGAACAATAACAAAAAAAAAAATCGGTGTTGGCCAGAAGAGCAGCAGAATAGTAATGGTAATAGTTCTAATAGTAAGAATGGACGGAATTTCAATGCAAAAAAAAACACTAACGAATAATGCGGCCCTTGTAGGGTGCGGCCAGACGGAAAATGGCGCGGAGATCTTTTAGAGAAGCTGTCCGCAGATTCGCAGACGCTCGTTTCGTGTCTATCACGGACACTCTTAACATGGGAAACGAATAAATAATTCAGGTCTCACGAAAAATTTTAAAAGAAAATTACTTTGTAAACACTCCTTTTTTAACATGCACCCGAAACTGATCTAAGGAGAAACAATCGTTTGACAATCAGAAATAGGAAAGAAGTGTTAATTCGGTGCCGAAAATAAAGTAAAGTAAAGAAAGAATTGCATATTTTACCTTCTTAGTGGGGAAGCTAAAAGTTGCCTGCCAACGAGGAGCGAACGTTTCTTTATGCTATTCGCAGTGGCGGAAAAGCATAGCGACCTGAAGAGGAATGATGATGTTAAAAAAAACTCCACGATAAAGCTTGAAGAACAAGCAGATTGATATTCCAAGCTAAATAAATAAGTCAGCAATAAGTAATAACCTTGTACTCGATGAGCTTACGCCACAGCGAAAGCAAGCACTGCTCGTACTGCGCAACAGGCCAAGCAGCATGGCGTCAGTCGAATAGGGGAACGACGAGGGTACGGAACAATGATTGGAGTACTCGGGGACTAGGATCGGAGCACCCGAGGACAAGAAACCCGGCCAGGTGAAAAGAAGAGGCGAGAAAGAGCGCTATCAATGAAACGCACTCATGCGCCAGAACAGAAGACACTTACGAAACGCAACCGAAGAGCACCACCAAAAGGCTTGATGAAATTCGAGAAATTCTTCTCTAATTACAGTATGCATTAACCGTCGCTGATTACAGCACTTGGGCACATGTAGTATGTTGGGTCACCACTAAGTTTGTATTTATTTATTTTATTTATTATTTTGGAAAGCAAATATATCTTATTATTTTACAGATATCTGTATTATCGTTGTGATGGATAGCCCATCGACTCGTGAATTGAGGAATAAATTGTCCTAACCCTCATTTTCCATGCCTCTCTCTCTCTCTCTCTCCTTCTCTCTCACCCCTTCTCTCTCACCCTTTTTCTCTCTCTCTTTTTCTCTCTCTCTCTCTTTCTCTCTCCCCTTTTCTCTCTTTCTACCATGTTCTACTCTTGACCTAGGTTGTACCTCATGTCCTTTATCCTCCTTGCTAATTCCCCCCTTTCCTTCTTCCCTTTGCCACACTTAGATTGGCCTCCTCTTGTCCGTGTTCCTTTCTTGGATAGGTCCGTGGATCAATCCTGCCTGTTTCCCTATGCATGGAGCGGCACAGGTGTGCGCAACCCCTCAAGCCGGTCCACCCCCCCCCCCTTTCATTCATCCCCTCATGGGGTGTCCAAGATCACTTCATCTCTCACCACATCCCACCATTCTCTTCTCTCTCTCTCTCTCTCTCTCTCTCTCTCTCTCTCTCTCTCTCTCTCTCTCTGCCTTTTCTCTCTCCCCCCCTCTCTCTCTCTTCTCTCTCTCCCTCTATTTTGCGCTGCTTCTCTCTCTTTCTCTCTCTCTCTCTCTCTCTCTCTCTCTCGATCTCTTCCTTTCTTCGCAGGGCTATCTAGACTGCTCCACTCATCGCCTCGTTAGTCTTCCTTCCTCATTCACACCCTCAAGTCCTCTCACTCACTTTCAGCTTATTCTTCATTTCTCATTCTCTCTCTCTCAATCTCGCGTTCTCTCTCACTCTATGGTTCTCTCGTTCACTCTCTCTGAATCTCTCTCTCTCCCTCTCTCTCTCTCTTCTCATCTCTCACAATCTCCTCACCAACTCATCATGTGGCTGAAATGCAACATACACAAACAGAGCCATAGCCTCTGCTCACGCTAATCACTGGCCTTTCAACGATTTGAACGAGTGTCGCTTCGACTGGTCAGCGAATCCCTTTTCTTGTCTCCA
Organism: Allodiplogaster sudhausi; assembly: GCA_945643635.1. Lineage (NCBI taxonomy): Eukaryota > Metazoa > Nematoda > Chromadorea > Rhabditida > Diplogasteridae > Allodiplogaster > Allodiplogaster sudhausi. The sequence goes on from CALZFC010000130.1 coordinate 640,926, forward strand.
CTCTTTGCCAGATCAGTTGAGGAGGACTAAGGAGAAGGATAAGCGTCAATAGAAACAGGTGGGAGAATACTGCTTATCCTACGGTACACCATTGTGCGATCTCTAATTGAGGGAGCGTATCACAGAACTAAAATGGCGAAAGAGAGAGAGAGAGAGACAGAGAGAGACAGAGAGAGAGACAGAGAGAGAGAGAGAGAGAGAGAGAGGCAGAGAGATTGAGAAAGAATGGTTTTATTCATTATTTCAAGCCTTAGGTTTAAATGTATACCGACAATGACTTCTCGAATTCCGTTATCCCGTTTTCTGCTATGAATCTTCTTGCAATTAATACCTAATGGATTAGCTTTCAAAGCCATAGTTTGATTCGTTTTCTCGCTCGATCTTTCTCTCTCTCTCTCTCTCTCTCTCTCTCTCTCTCTCGCTGCCTCTCTCTCGTTCCCCGTCTCTCTCTCTCTCTCTCTCTCTCTCTCGCTGCCTCTCTCTCTTTCTCTACTCTCTCTATCTTTCTCTTTCACTCTGTCCTTACCTTCCTTCTGGCCCCTTTCCTTAGTAAGTGGCCGCAATTGTCGGGCGTATCTGGTTCAAGCATCATCTTATTCCGGCACTCACTTCTTCCGGTAGCAGGCGGTTCTGTCTGGAGAGAGCTCCTTCTCAGGCCAGAATCCGGCCGACTTCTCCCTGATTCCCTTGCACCCTGCTGTCTTTCTCATATATTCTCTCTCTCCCTCGCTCTCTCTCTCTCTTTCTGCCTCTCTCTGTCTCTCGCTTTCTCTGTCTCTCGCTTTCACTGTCTCTCGCTCTCTTTCTCTCTCCTTCATTCTCTCTTTCCACGTTTCCACTCCCGCTATTATAGCATCGCCTCAGACTGCGCCCAGGTTTCTCCTCGATTTCCACAAAAAGAGCTTACCTACAACTTCTGCAATTGTCGACCCAAAGTTATTATGAAGAGAAATGTTGCAGGGATTACTTACTCAAGACATGCTGAGATCTTGCGTGTCTTGAGTAAGTAATCCCTGCAACATTTCTCTTCATAATAACTTTGGGTCGACAATTGCTTCTCTATGCATTCTCTGGCTGACTGCCAAATTCCCCCGAGAAAAGTGATGGAAAAGGGGAAAGATCCCGATCATCTCCTTTGTCTGCTGTCTCGCTGTTGTGGTGGGTGACTCGTCTGAGAATCACTTTGTGCTTTTTGCACTTACCGGTCTGCCATCTCTGCTTCTCTGTCTCTCTCTCTCTATCTCTGTCTCTCTCTCCTTCTCCCTCTCTCTCTCTCTCTCTCTCCTCTTACCTGCTGCCAAGCGACGAGCACAAATTGGCACATTTGCACCCCGGAGGCTCGGCCAAGCTCGCGCATTCCCTCAGGGTTCTTAATTATTCGCATAAGACACCATCACTTTCTCCCCACCCTCATCCTCCCCCTCCTCTCTTCTATGTTTCCACCATTCCCCAACCCCAAACTACACGAAAGTTTGTGCATGTTTGCCCGTGTGGATATATACACACTTGCCAAAATGTACTTCCTTTTCTGACTTCTTCCCATCGTTTCGCCCAAGAGAATTATGTACATAAAAGGCAAGAGAACACTCAGAAGCCTGCCTCTTTTCACCACAAGCGTGTATGTACCTTGCTGACAAGAAGATAATTGTTTTCTTCTGTCATTCATTAATTTTACTCATAACAGGAATTTGCACATGTGCATTACATACATACGTAATATATACAAATGTATATGTATGTATGTATATCAGTAATACCTTCAAACCGCTTCGTCGAATTGCTGTTATACATATACTGTTTATTTTTTGCGATAATACTTCCTCCAAAATCCAAGTTAATCTGTCTAGACTCTTTCTGTAATCCAAAGGGTTCTTCATTCTCTGTACATGTCAGTGTCGATATTCGGATTTTACTCTGCTGCCGCTCCTGAATAGCCGATGTTATTTATACATTCGCATAAGAATATACACATTTTTTTTTATAAATTGCTCAAAATAATTCGTCGTACATAGCATATGCTACGAATTATTTTGAGCTATTTATATTTCAGCAATTTAAACAGTTTAGAGATTGCTATTACTATATTTATGTCATTCCGCATCGCTCTCGACAGACAATTCCCAGGCAAACACAATCTGGCCAGCATGCACATTCGGCGTCATCTTTGATGTGTCTGGCTGAGTGAGTTGGGAGAGAACAAGCGCACACTCACTGAGCATGCACAACTTACTGCCGTATTCCGCTTTCTGCGTTTTTTAAGCATACATATTTATGTTGCAGATCTCACCAGGTGCTCATACTTGTTTGGCTTCGCGGACTTTATTGTTCAACTAATATGGATTGAACACTGGATGATTTTTCTTACGCAAACAAACGTTGTCGTAAAATATTAATCATTACTATTTTCCCATCGCTTCTTCCTCTCATTGTCAGAGATTGAAACAGGGAAAGAGAGAGGGAGAGAGGGAGGGAAAAAGAGAGAGAGGGAGAAAGAAAGAAAAAGAAAGAGGGAGAAAGAGAGAGAGAGGGAGAGGGAGAAAGAGAGAGAGAGGCAGAAAGGGAGAGAGAGAGATACCATTTTGGTTTGTATGCTGTTCTCCTTCCCTATCTGTACTCGTCATCAACTTTCATACTCTCACAGTAGTCGATCTCTAAATATCTAATTATTTTTACTCCCTATCACTGTCTATCAATTATTCTTATTTTTAAACACATTAATATTTTATATACCAAGCTTGTAAAATATTAATCGATGCAAATTTACTTTAAAAAATATTGCTAGTTGGCCCTTTTAACTTGTTAATGTTCCGCGCTGCCAAGATAACCTTCACCTTTGTTCAGCCCCTAATAACATTATTCTCTCGCCATCCCATGCGTTAACCCAGCACCTCCGGTCTTTCTTCTACTTCCTCTTCCTCCTCTCTCTCTCTCTCACCCGCTCTCTCTACCTTTCTCCCTCTCTTTCTCTCTCGCTCCTTGTTTCTTGATTTGTCTTTCTCTTCCTCCTTTTATGTTTCTATTTCTCTCCCCATTTCTCTCCCTATGTTGCTTTCTCTTTCTTTCTTTCGTTATTTTGTTATTTCTATCTCTCTCTCCCTCTCCCTTTCTCTTTCTCCTTCGTTCTCTCTCTCTCTCTCTCTCTCTCTCTCTCTCTCTTCTCTGAATTGTAAACAGTGCACCTTGCACGTCGCGCCTGTCTCCCCCTCTTGTGCATCGGATGTCCGTAGGAATGAAGAAGTAATAGAGATATCCTCCCCCCAAGAAAACGAGTGCCTACCCGATGCAAGGAAGATCCTCCAGTCTATTTCTACGTCAAAACCCAGGCTGCTAACCGTAAGGCGTATTCTTTTCCGCAAACCTCCTATCTTATTTGCCATATATTCAATCTGCAATTTACTATTTCTATTTTCATTCTTTTATCTTCATTTTATTCCTCTTGATAATTAATTCCTGCTCTTCCGTTATTCTGCAGCGTACTTTATTTTCAATGTTCTATATCCGTAGCAAAAATTTTTTTGCGTAAGCACAGTTTTCCATTTTCGTTTTCGTGTCGCATATACATACATACATAGTTTTCACGATTATCATCCCATATACGCGTGAATACGAATAGAAAAAAAGAAAGTATGTGTTGTCCACTAATTTCCAATTCCTTTTGGAGATTAGTGGTCAACATCCAGCCGGAATAGAGAAACAAATACGTATTTTATCGGGTGTCTTGACAACATTCGATTATTCGATTTTCTTTTTGTTGTTTTCACCACAATCTTCCACAATTCCTCAAGTGATAAGAAAGACCAATATCAGCATACAAATTTATTCCTTCGATCTCTCCCCTCTCGCATTTTCTCTCTCTCTCTCTATCTTTTTCCCTTGCATCCTTTTTCAATAAAAAATTCTCACGATTAGCCAGTCTTCCTTGCCTTGCTATTACTTTTACTCACGCCAATAGATAGATATCAACGTGTCTTGTGATTTTACGCAGATTCACGCCAATATATCTATAATCTAACTTAAGATAATATTTTGTTTAAAAAAAAAATTTTTTTTTCTCATTGACAGGCCTACAAATGTTAAATTATCAGGGAAAAAATGCGAACAATTTCGTACAGCGACGAGGAAGGAAAGTGTGCAGTAGATTGACGGAGAGAGAGAGAGAGAAGATAATGATCGAACTGGATGGAAAAGTTTGAGAGAAAGAGAGAGAAAGCGAGAGAGAGAGAGAAGGAGAGAGAGAGAGTGGGAGTGGGAGAGAGAGAGGTAGCCAAGTAGAGCACGAGAGATATAGAGATGAAGACAGATAGAGACTGATGAATTATGAAACGGTCTAGCAAAAGGCGAAAAGTCAACAAAACACACCAGCAGCAGCTGGTCAGGCGCACGATTTCCAATTAAACAATATTTGAGATTTCAAAAAAAAAAACGTTTAAAGAGCCCTGTTCCAAAGCGTGCTCGCAAAGTGTTCAGCGTTTTATAATTTGCTTCATCAAATTTGCATTGAGTACTTCTATTGCGACGTTTAATTGCCCATATATTCATACGTACATATTTGTTTGCACTTCCTCGTGCTCTAGCGAGCACATTTGAGCCAATCCTCATATTCTCTCTTTCTCTCTCTCCCTCTCTCTCTAACTCTATCTCTCTCTCTCCTCCTCCTTCTCTCTCTCCACTTTGTTGCATCCAGTTCTTGCCGCGTTCCCCCTCGAGCACTCCCTCTCTCCGCTCGCCGTTCCTCGCCTGGTCAGCCTCTCCTTCCTTGCAGGAGGCGAGCCATCTTGAGAGTGCGAAACGGTGCCGTGACCGGGACTACGCCCGAGGCGAGGAGAGAAAGAGAGGGAGGAAGACAGAGAGAGAAGAAGAGAGATAAAGAGAGAGAGAGCGCGAGAGAGAAAGAGAGAAAGAGAAAGAGTGAGAGAAAGAAAGAGAGAGAAAAAGAGGAAGAAAATAGTGAGATCAGCCGATCAAGCAGCCCTCATCCACCTGGCATCCCTCGGCCAGTCCTCTCAATCACACGTGTCTTCACTCTCTCTCCCTCTCTCTTCGACTGTCTTCCTAGTCTCTCTCCCCTCTTCACCTTTTCTCTGCGCCCCTCTCCATCTTCCATACTCTCTCTCTCTCCAATTTCTTTTTCTCTCTCCCATGCCCCCACAACCGGCGGCATCGGCCGGTGTCTACTGTGCAGCTGAATAAGGAATAAAGAGAAAGGCATTGAAAGAGAGAGAGAGGCAGAGAAAAAGCGAGGGGCAGAGAGAACGAGAGAAAGCGAGAGAGCGAGCACGAAAAGGCGAGAGAAGAGTGATAGAAATAGTGAACCATCTCTCTCTCACTCTCTGTCGCCAAATCGCGCCGCCGGCTGCCCTCTCACGGCCAAGGTTAGAGCCTCTCCCCACCAACGGGTGTGCCAACTATCAGCTAACAATTCCCACCATTCTTACACTCTGATTCGGCACACACAAAAAAGAGCGATAGTTATCCTTTTTGGCTATTTGCAGTTTCGAACCATTTTTTGCTTAAAACTTGTTATTTTTAAACCCTACTGCTGCTCTTTTTTTGTCCTTGTGCCCCCCTAGCAGTACTTTTTTGCATTAATTTCCTTCATACTAATTACCTTGACATTAATTACCTTTACAGTATCCACCGTTACAGTATCCACCCCCGAATGACTCGTCTCTTCATCCTGCCCGCCATCTTCGGCCTCGCATCCCTCTCTCTCTGGTGGATGATCTGCTCAGCCCCGGGCTGGAACGCAGACGGTACGAACTCTATTTTCACTTCAATGAATATTTATTTCTGTCTTTTTTCTTGAAATTATTTTTGTTCTAACAAATTATACATGATACAAGGTAGGGCGGTTACAAGATAGTAGAAATTTTTCGCTCTCATTAGACCCCACCCCTTTCCCATCGGATTGCGAAAGACGTGCCTACAATATCTTCTTGTTCTCTAGCTATGAATTGTATTTCCTTTTCCAAATAAGTGGAATAATTTTGAAAGTCTATCAGTTTTTCTGGAAATGTTTTAATTCAATACCACCCTCTCATTTTCGCGCGCTGTCTCTCTGCCTCTCTCGCTGTCTCTTTCTCTCTCTCTCTCTCTCTCTCTGTCTCTCTCCCTCTCTCTCTCTCTCTCTCTCTCTCTCTCTGTCTCCTCTATTTTCGCCGTATTTTTCATATCAAATTTCGACGCCTTTGTATAGCACCTTTCACAAATGTTTTAAGTACGAGAAATTTCTGCTGCAAAATACACATTTACAATGAGTAACAAAAAAAGAATTGCAATGACACAAAAATTCACTCGTCTGAAGCAAATGCAGATCTTTCTCCAAATTTTCAGCTGCACACATCATACGCTTTATCCATTACACACACCGAGAGTTATGACAAGGTCGAGTGTCCAATCAAGGGGGTGTAATAAAAAGTGAGAAAATGGAAACAGAGGGAGAGAGAGTTCAAAGGAGGAAAGTAAGAGAAAGAGAGAGAGAGAGAGAAAGAGAGAGAGAGAGAGAGGGGGGAAACGGAGCGTAGGAGAGAGGGAGACAGAGATATCGCCTGAGGCAAATATTTTCAGTAAAGCAGAAATGAAAATTGATGTAATGTGCTGAGTTGTGGATATGAGAATAAGACCAGACAGCAATATCTGCAATTAACTGTCATTAATTAACAGTCATTAACCAACAGTCAATAATTAACTATCATTAATTAACAGTCCACCTCAATCGATTCAGGCACGGCGACCCTAGAGCTGCCCTCCCAGTTCGACAACTTCACCGCCCTCGCCGAGCGGTTCCGCGCGTACAAGGAGGAGCATCTCGTGTACATCTCTTCCGTCTTCGTCGCCACCTACCTCTACAAGCAAACGTTCGCCATTCCGGGCTCATTCTTCCTGGTCAGGTTACAACTTTTTGTTGGCGCCATTTTTAATCACATTACCTATTACCATTTAATTCTTTTGGAAAACTTGTTAATTGTGCCCTTTCTCCCGTTCCTCCTTCTAATTATTTATGTCTGACTGTCTTCCCTCTCTCTCTCACTCACTCTCTCTCTCTCTCTCTCTTTCTCTCTCTCTCTCTCTTCTCTTAGTCGTTGCGCAATAATTGTTTCGTCGCGTCGACTTCCGCTGGCGTAATTCCTTGCTTTTCCTCGCGGCATTAGAGAGAGAGAGAGAGAAAGAGGAGAGAGGAGAGAGAGAGAGTAAGAGAAATGAAGAGTTTGAGGAGGAAAGAAAGATAGAGACAAACTGAGCAATCCGGCTAGAACTTGCACGGCGCCCGGTTTCTGTTCCCTCTCTGTCTCATTCTTCAGCGCTCTCTCGCTTTCTAATTATCTTGCTCTCAATTCTCTTTTGGCTGTTCTGTCTCTTTCTCTCTTTCGCTTCTTTTCTCCTCTCCATCTCACTCTCTCTCTCCCTCACCCTCCCTCTCTCTCTCTCTCTCTCTCTCTCTCCCTCACCCTCCCTCTCTCTATCTCTCTCTCTCTCTCTCTCTCTCTTTTCACCTGCCAACCCAGCATACCTGTGCCCCCGAGGCCATTTGTTTCAATTGCTCGCTCCCCCTACAGCTTCCTCTGCGTGGCAGTCTACCTTTTAATCTCCGCCATTTATTGGATCAATAAATAAAAAGGCAGTGATCTTAAGTAAGAGGAAAAAAATGCAAGAATCATTGAAATGTAAGGCATGGTTAGCAAAAATATAATTTTCAAAAATGACGTTAAAATTAAGCTAGTCGGTTGTTATACGATGACATATGTACATATGTGTAGGAGTACTGGACACAAAAAGCCTAAAAAATAATTAGTTGTAAAAATTATAGTTGGAAAATGCACCAAGAATAACAAACAAAAATATATGCAATACAGAGTAATAAAAAAAAAATTTTTTGAAAAATAAAATACTAATAACCTTTTTTACAGAACGTGATCGCGGGCGCCGTGTTCGGCTTGTGGCTCGGCTTCTCGCTCGTGTGCTGCCTGACCACGATCGGCTCCACGCTCTGCTTCCTCTTCTCCGAGCTCTTTGGCAGAGAATACGTCTTGTACTACTTTGGCCAGAAGCTCACGTACCTTCAGCAAAAGGTCACTATTAAACATTTGGTATTGAACTTTGGTCACTATTAAAGTTTGCGCTGGTAACAACGTGATAGTTCCGAACATAAAAAGTTCATGCAGACTACATATCATTTCAAGGCTAGGATGTTGTTTCCTTTTTTTTTAATCATGGAGATCAATTCACATTTGTCTAAAACGTCGTTCAAGAAAGTTAGAAATATTTGTCCTATTTCACCTCTTCCACTTACAATTAGCATGCTCTCTAGCTAATGGAAGCAGAAGATGTCCCACATTCATATTTGCTGGCGCGCATTCAAGATGACTGTAATGTATGTACTGCTGTAGAATTATTCGATATTTGGCTCCTCTAAAAAGTACTTTCAAGAATAGCTTGTTACTGGTAACAACTCGTAATGTCGTAGAGTGAAAGTTCATTCTCCAAACATGATAAGTTCAGGTGGATGACAACTCGCAGCGTCTGCTGCCCTTCTTGCTCTTCGCTCGGATGTTCCCGATCTCTCCGTCGTGGCTTCTCAACATCGTCGCACCCTTCTTGAACATTCCGCTTCCCATCTTTGCGTTCTCCGCCTTCATAGGTAATCATTTTTTTAACAAAAATATGTTTTAAAAAAACCTACTGTTTGCTGAATTTTAACACGAATATTGTTTTTACCGAAACATATTTGACAAAATTTAATTTACATCCTCTTTAATAGATATCTGCGTAATATTCCAGGCCTCGCTCCCTACAACTTCATCTGCGTCCAAGCCGGCTACATCCTCTCCGATCTCCACTCATGGGACGACGTCTTCTCCACGTCGACCCTGCTCAAGCTCTGCTCCTTCGCCCTTCTTCCACTGGCCTACGCCGTTTTCGTGCGGCCAACACGACCTGTACGCTGAGGCTTTACTTTCATTTTAACCCCTCATATATTTTTTTAAGCAAATGAGTTCTCTTATTCTTCCAAAGGTCTGTGTATTTGGGGCGGGCCTTGGTATTGGAACAACCTCTATATTTTTCTAGCGTAATTTTCCAAACCCTTGAGTGCCTAATTTCACTTCAAATCTACTAATATATTTGTAGATTTATCACATCAATAATTGTACAATACAAAAAAACTTTCCGGTATCTGCATGCTGATTCCCATTCCCATTCAGGTTTCTCCCGCAGAGCTCGATTCCAAGACTTCTTTGGTTCGTCCAATGCAGGAAATATAAAGAAGCCGGTGTATGCTCATTCCCCCGAAGCCCTGGGATTCAGGCCAAGGATGATTCTCTGCACGACTTTGTCCTTACGGCTGCTTTTCTCCCTCTATAATTTCGTAAATATTTTGCAGTGATCTAGTAGAAGGATAAATTAGAAAAAGAAAAATATTTAAATAGGTAGATCATAATCTTTCTGATGTATGCATGTATGTATTTTAATTCCGTTGAACGAGTCGCAGCAAAGTGCCTGCTCCTCGCGACTAATGACAATGTTCCATGCATACCCCCACCCTTCTGTCTATCATCCAAACCCATATATGAACGGGATTCGGGTTTTTGCGCCAATTTGGCTTGCTGAACGAAGATGCTCATTCAGACGATTTTTTTTATCACATTTGCGAAAGCTGTCAAGTGTGATATGTTTCTTTATCTACAACTTTGGCTCTTTTTTTGAAATATTAATGAGAACTCTTAATTATGGCATTCAGTTAAACTAATTGCATAAGAATTTTATGTTTTCCTTCCCTTGCTTTTTTCCATAACGTGCATATCATCATGTTTTTACAACAATATTATTCTTGTGGTCAGTCTGCCATAATAGATTAAGACATTGTGCATTTATATGTTCATATTTGCATCAAAAATCACTCCAAATTCCTCTCTACCTTGCTAATACGGCTACATCTGTGTGCTTTTCGTGCCTTTTTTAATGATTGTAAATGTTATTTTCATAATTTGTTTTCTGCATACTATTTTCCACAGCTTCTTCGTTGAATTGTTGCTGTTATGAACTGATTGAATCGTCACTGTAAATCTGCCTGAAGTGAATATATATGTATGTATGTACCTAGAACAATGGTCTGAGCGATAAATGATATCCACATTCATAAAACGAATTAGCTCCAAGTTGTAAAAAAAAAATACAAGTACAAAAAAAGGGTAGAAAGGAGAGTAGTCATTTTCACTCCTTTTTTGTTGCTCCAAATTTGTCTTAAAAAATTTCTATTGACGAAGTTCAACCTAATTGTGCAAAATCGTAGCTTTTTTCTCTCGATATTTTGTCATACACACCTGACCGTCATTGAACGGCAAAATCAGAAATTCTTATCAAAAGACTCTTTATTCCGTATATGACTTCACATTTTCTGAATAAAATGAAAAAAAGAACCAACTGTATGTACATAAATAGTGAATATAGGCGTGAGTCTCTATATGTACATACATACTTGTCAAAGGAGAAGTAAAGTAATGTCTCTCTCCTCCACTGACCCGTGCAACATCTCAAAACATCGCTAGTCCCCTCACCATTGGAAACATCTTTGACAAGGGATTAAATATCCTATTTATTACCTTCATACGCACTAGCTTAATTAGATCAACAATTCCATCATCCAGCAAAGAAGTCCGAGGAGGAATGCGGAGAAGGCGGCAGCCGCGGAGGAGGGCTCTTTCGACGATGCAGTGGTCGTCGTCTCGGCGGCAGGCAGCAGAGACAACGGCTCAAGTTCGGTGTCCTGGACCAAATGTACTAATAGATATTTCATTGATTACTATTCGATATTTTATAGACTAATCGATAATTCTGTTCAGAAAAAAAACCAGAGAGGGAGAGAAAGAGATAAAAAAGAAGGAATGCAATGAGGAGAGAACGATTCAAATATCGAATGTTTCCTGACCCTGGGACTCTCTGCGATGACGTGTCCTTCCGATGGCGGGACGCTGCCCTTCTTCGGCGGCCCCCGATAAGTCGTGATGTCTTCGCAGATTCGTGGCCATCTAAAGTGGACAAGCTTATTAAATCTTTTTTTATTTATTTAAAATATCCGATCCATAATTTAAATAAATAAAATAAATAAATAAAATACATACTTTTGCACGACATTCGTGTCGATGGCCGTTCGCTGCATGGAAGAGAAGGAGCGAGAGGTGAGCTCGACAACGAGAGAAGCAGCCGAGTGACCGCAGCCGTGCTGGATAGAGGGCACGTCGCAGTGCAGGGAGCACAACACGTATCTGGAAGAGAGAGGGAGAGAGAGATGGGAGGGAGAGAGAAGGAGGGACGAAGAGCGGAATAGCAAGAGAGTGGGAGGGAGCGAAAGAGAAAGAGGGGGAGAGGGAAAGGGTAGGAGACGAGAGCGAGAGAGTGAGAAAGAGTGAGAGAGGGGTAGAGAGAGAGGGAAAGAGATAATGAAGAGCATCGGCAACAAACTCGCAGCTCTCTGCCAGATATCGCTCCGCTTCCGTGGAGTCTCCCGCCATCGCAAAATGTTCGAAGTGAGTCGAGAGAGTGACGACAGCCTGCGAGAAAAGCCATGTTGAGAGAGTGAGAGAGAGAGAGTGAGCAAGAGCGAGAGAAGAGTGAGAATTTAATTGGACTTATTAAATATTTTGGAAATAATGAAATGGCAATTTATTAGTTATGAATAGAATGAGAGCTGACCTGGTGGTGAGGCGTGCAGGTTCGGATGCAGTCCGTAGGAGGAGGCACGCCGCCAATGCAAGCAAAGTGAGTGCGGACATCTGCAAGGAAAGAGAGAGAGAAAGAGAGACAGAGAAGAGAGGGAGAAAGAGACGGAGAAGTGAGAGAGAGAGAGAGAGAAATTGAGTGCGTTAGAGGCGAGAATGAGAGATGGAGCGAAGATGATCATTAGTATATGTTAACGAAAATACTAATTTAAAAAAACTCAAGTAGCATTAAACAAAATAATCTTGATTGGCTACATGACTGTTTTTTTAAATTCTTATTCAAAGCGCCTCACATCATTAAAACTGTTTCCTCTGGTCTAATAACCGTTGAATTTGAAAACACAAAAGTGGTCGACGATCTCGGAGCTCTTCATGAGCATCTCATGCAAATAACCCGCCTCACACATCGACGCGCAGTGCTGGAAGCGATGGTACATCCTGAAAACAACAACATTATTTATTTTAAATCTCACGCCAAACATCAAAATTCGTTGCAGGACCAACTTGCAAAACTCCTCAAAGAATGTGACATTGCCAAAGATGCGCAGGAAGTCGTTGTAGTTGAGGCGCATCAGGCTAATGGCCTGGGGAGTTTAAAGAGGATCTCACTCTTTCACACTCTCATCCTCTCTCTCTCTCTCTTCTCCTCCCGCACTCTCTCTCTCTCACTTTCTCCCTCTCCTTTGCTCTCATTCACACACACATTTTCTTTTTGTACTTTGTCTCTCTCCCTCTTTTTCTATGAAGAGGTTAGAATGAAATTTGTATCTTAGAAGAATGCCCTCCATCGCGTGCGGTCAAGGACAAGCTAGGCTCGAGTAATGGCCAGCAATAAAAAAATCTCTGTCTCTTTCTCTCTCTCTCTCTCTCTTCTCTCTTTTCTCTCTCTCTCTCTCTCTCTTTATGCATCTACAGAATATTGAAATGTCTCTCTAAATACTTTCAAATAACCCGTGCCATTTTTGAATTAGTTGTCTACAAGGAATTAACGAAAAGAAGATTAATTAATGAATTAAAAACTACCTTCTCAGCGCCGATCTGGCCGCTGATCTCGTCGACGAGCGTGAACGCGCACTGGCCTACGCAAGAATCGGAGGAAGTGTTTGCGATGTGCGGGCTGGAGAGAGAGAGAGAGAGAAAAGAGTGGTAGAGAGGAAGGAGAGAAAGAGAGAGAGTTAGTAATATTGAGAGAGAAAAGAGAGAAAGAATGGAGTATGAAAGACTAATGGAAAATTAATACAATATATTTTCTCGATGAAGAGGGTAAAACAAAATTTGAAATTGCTGTAAGCACAAGAACAACAAACCTAACGGTTGGAATGGAAGGATCCAAACGATGAGATTCTGGAATACTGAAGGCTTCAGCCGAATGCAAGAAGAGTGGCAAGAGAAGAAGCATGCGAAAAGAAGAATCTGGTGCCATCTGTGCAGTAAACGGCTTACTTGTTAGGTATTTTTGAATAAAAAATACAGTACAAATGCAAATTAAAAGGAAAGTGATTATTGACGATGATGTCACTAAAGACTCTGATTCTCTCTATTCCTCATTATCTCTCCCACGCTCTCTCTCTCTCTCACTCTCACCATCGAAAGAACAGCTGACTCTGACTCTAGTAAAAGCGTGTGCTTGTCTCGGCGACTGCTTATATAATTAGCGTGACCTTCGCAGGGCACAAAGCATTTGTCCTCTCGGCCACCGGCCATCTTGCCTTGTCCTTTCTTGTCTTCCCTCTCTCTCTCACTCTCTCTTTCTCTCTCTCTCTCTTTCTCTCTCTCCTCTCTCGCTCCTCACTCTCTCACACATTCTCTTTCTAGCTTTCTCCTTCTCTCTTTTTCTGACATCTTCGTTCACTTCTGCCGCCCACTTTTCTTTTCTCTCTCTCTTATCTCTATCGTTCCTCTCCCTCTCTACATACCTTTTCTGCTACAATTCATCTAACTGCTTAGTCTTTCCCCTTCAATCTCTCCTTCGCATCTTTGTCCTTTTGTCGCCCTCTCTCAATCTTTATCTCTCTTACTCTCATTACTTATCTCTCTCGCTCTCTCTTTTTTCTCTCACTCTCTCTCTCCCAAGAGTGACGCACTCTTGTTGCCTGCAGCATTGAAGAGGCTACAAGAGCGCGACAAAACCAATCGTTCACTTTAGACAAGGGACATGAAGAATTCTTCTCTTTGACGGCGCCCCGGCCTTTCTCTCCTCCTCTTGCATACTTTTGCCAAACAACTCAACATACATTTGTATGTACACCCCAAGCAGCAGGTAAATGGAAAGGGCGAGAAACTCCACCGTCTTCCGAAGAGATTGTACGATTCGTAAAGAGAAGAGATGCTCATAGAAGGAAGAAGAAAATGGACAATAGATCAGGGCCAGTTCAGGGTTGTGGCTAGTATGGAAGTGTTCCTACTGCCCATTCATGCTTTGTACAGCTCCCGAGGATGCATAGAAAGAGAACATGTTCCGCTCGTCCATCCACTCGTAACGAGTTCATGCTAGTTTCTTCAGCAGTGTTTCTCTTTTAAAAATGAAGTATATTGCTTTATCACATGAATACTAAAACCAACACACGCAACAATGCATGTTCTCCGTAGTAAAAGCAAAATTCTAGTAAAGACATCCGTTCTAAACCGTTATAGAAGTGAAGATTTCCACCCACCCGAAGGACATCAGAAGCAGATGGTTTGCTCGTGAATATGACTGTGTTAGCATATTTGGCGCATGTCTAGGGAAGTTCGCTTACCCGAAAAGCTAATTAATTACAAACCGTTCATATTCCCTCTTCATAATTTCCATCGTCATTTTTTATAAATAAAAATTTACTCTTGAAAGAAAGGAGAAACCCCCGCGACACAATAATGACCAGTAGCCTAGCAATTATTTCCTTTGTGTTCCCCTTTAAGAGTGAATCCATGACCACAACGCAAATGCGCGATGTGACCAAAATGGCATGGATAATGCATACTATGTATGTATGTATATAGACGAAATAAGGACAGTCCAGTCCAAAACCCGGCCCGGCCCATGCTCTCTGATCATCAAGCGTCCTGCCCCACACTGCCGCCTCGCCTCTTCTCCTCGCTCTCCAGATGCCGCCTGATCTGCCTCGGCCGCCGTCCGCTCGTCTCTGGCAGCCATCGATGGAAGGCGAGTGCGCCGCCCGTCAACGGCACCACGAACAGAAGGAACGAGAAGGCGCCCACGAAACTAGTACATCAATCTATACTTTACAAAGAAACCCCTGTTTTTCCCTCAAAAATTGAATTTTTTTTCTCACTGTTTTTTTCACGTCTCTTTAAATCACTCGCTATTCTGTCAGGCAAAAAGGCGCGAATTCAAACGGAATTTTATGGTTCAATTAAAGGAAAGTCCGGCCACGGCCTACCGCTGCAGCGGATAGTAGAGCACGGGCGAGATGAAGCACGCGGCGTACTGGGCGCCGATGGCGGCCGCCTGGACACGGGCGCGGGACGCGGCCGGAGAGAGCTCGGCGCCGAGGAACAGGGCAGCAGGGCCGGCGCCAGCACTGCAAATGGGCAGGTCAGGGAAGAAGAGTCATCAGAAAGTATGTAAATACCCACAGTATATTGTCGGGTCCGCAATTAAATTTTAACTAATTAATAGCATTAATTAAATTAATCTTATTAAGGAATACTATTAATCCAATTAATTTCGGATCCGGCAACGTTTCCCGGTACTGTACATTCATATACGAAATGATGTTGCTCAAAAGAAGTGGCTACAATGGTGCTATGTTTCACCTACCATTAGACGAAGTCGCTAAAAAGGCCGCATAATTTTTTTTTGCCAAGAAATAGTATAAATAAACATAATATAAAAATTAATTATAAGTTTAACAAAAATGAATAATAGAAAAGATATATTGTATTCTTGTGCGCACGAGAATGACAAGAGCGCATAGTGAGAACAAATAAATAAATGAATGAATGAATGAATGGGTGCTACCTGAAGATGAAGAGGAAGGCGATGAGCAGTCCGAGGTAGGCCGCCCGCAGCCAAGCCGCGCCCGCCGCCTCGTACAGAAGGACCAGCGACATGAACAGCGTGTTCAGCAGCGCGAGCGACAGCAGCGACCCGACCACGAGCAGCCGGCGGCCCACCGTAACAGAGGAGAAGAAAGCACAACATCATATTGTGAGAGTCATTATACACGTGCGTAAATATGAATGCAAAGGGACATGGTTATTTGAAATCGCTAATCGTCCTCATAATAAATTGCTCTAACTTTATCAACAGCAAGCGCCGCTGTCAGAGCTCCCGCAGTGCCTGGAATAGCAACATTAATTATTAAGCCTTTCAACAATGCATCAATAGACTTTCATAACATTTCGACAATCCAAATAATAATTGAAACTTCCAGACTTAATTTTTAAAAAAAGTCTGTGAGGGTGTTAAAAATTTAAAGCTGACAAACCATTAAAATACATCGTTATTGCATCTGAAACGACCTGAAAGACTCGAAGCGCAGTTGGCAACAGCGGCAGAGGACTCGGAGAAGCCGATCTCACGCAGCATGAAAGTGCCGAAGAAGGTAACGGCGATGATACCTGTGAGGGTGAAGAAGGAGGTAGAGAGGGAGAGAAAGAGAGAGAGAGGGGGAGAGAGAAAGAGAGAGAGAGAGAGAGAGAGAGAGAGAGAGAGAAGAGAGAGAAAGAGAGAAAGGACGAGAAAGAAAGAAAGAGAGAAAGAGAAAGAGGGAGAGAAAGCGAGAAAGAGAGAAAGAGAAAGAGAGAGAGGGGGCTTTTATTGAAAAGCAGAATACATTTCGATTTCAAATTCAGTAAATAATATATCCCTAACCACTGAACGCGACGGTCGTATTGAGAAGCATCGACAAGAGTGCTGCGCGTCTAGTAGCGCTGTAAATATATACATATTTGTAATATGCAAACATATTTGTTTATATATACAATTTTATTTTATATAAACTCTACAAACAATTTTGACATTTAATTTAATTTATGTAAGCTCTAAAAAAAATTCGACACTTTGACAAATAACACGATCCAGACGATAACATTAATTTGAAACTGACCGATCCCGCCACATCTCGCTAAGAGTCGGCGTTGCCTGGAATCCGCCGTCGAGATCAGCGCGAATCTCGGCGAGCCGCGAATCCTCTGCGTTCGGAGAGTAGAAGCGAAGTGCGGCGCGCGCAGCTGAACAAATTGTGACAGACAAATTGTGACGTGGGGTGGAACAAGATATGTAAATGTACTAGCGAAGACAGCTCAATGCAAACCAAAAATATTTCTTCTCCTTCTCTTTTTTTTTTTTTACAAATTAAAGGGTTTAGTGAACATTTTCAACTCACAAATGCAAGTGCTTTGTTAATGTAATAATACCACAACAAGGAAGAAGAGATGAAACAAGAACGACGAACCTTCCTCGTTGCCGCTTCGCAGCAGAAAAACGGGACTGTCGCGGGCGCAGATCGTGAAGAAGATGATGACCACCTTCCCAAAGTGATTGAAAGGAACGTTGTGTAGAAACAGAGCAAAGGAAAGAGAAAGAGAGGTAGAGAGACAGAGAAAGAAAGAGAAAATTGAGAGAAACAGAGAAAGAGACAGACAGCCAGAGAAAGAGAGATAAAGCGATAGCGTGAAAAAGAAAAAGAAAGAACGAGAAAATTGAGAGCAACAGAAAGAAAGAGAGAGATAAAGGGACAGAGAAAGAGAGATAAAGCGATAGAGAGAAAGCGAAAGAGAGAGAGGGGGAGAGAGAGAAAGAATGAGAGATAGAGAGACAGAACAGCCGTACGACGCAGGGCACGCCGACGAGAAAGTATGCGTAGTGCCAGAGGTCGCGCGTGCCGAGTGCCATTGGCAGGCCGAGCGCGGATGCCAAGATGAAGCCGAGATTCGTGGCGAAGCCGCCAAAGCTGCAGATCAGGCCGCGTTGGTGCGCTCAAGTGGGGAGGAGATGCAGTCATTGCATGGGAATTATCTTTTTTTTTCAATTAAATTAAATTTCAATTCAATTTATCGATGGCGATTTTTAAACAAGGTAAGTAAAATTTAAGATCATGGTACTTTTTTTTTTTAATTAACACTATTAACATATATATAAAAAAAATTTCCATAAAGGCATAACAAGCAAGTATCAGATATTTGGCAAGTATTGATGATTGTGCGAAATGTAATAAAAAAAAAAACAAAAAAAAACGAAAGTACCCGGACTGATCTCCGCGAGCAACACGCCGTGCGCCGTCATTCCGATGCCAAGGGCAACGCCGCTCACCAGACGCGCCGTCGCGAAGACTTCGGCAGACAAAAGCAGAGAAGCGAAGCCGGAGAGAGACGCAGCCAGGAGTTGCAGCTGAAGAAGGAGGAGCACTCTTCGAATATCATTAAAGGGCAACTCCTGCCTTAATTTATTTGCACATTATCCTGACCATTGATTAGTACTATTACATATTACTATTTTAATATTACTATTATTATTAAAGTTCGTTAAAAGAGCACAAAACTCCTACCGTAATCTATAGCCATTATACGTAGTAACGTCTCTCTAACAATAAATGATTACTGTTCACTTGCTCTTGCATGCAGGCAGAAAGGCGCGAATTCAAGCGTGAGTTTTTTGGCTTCTTTAAAGAAGGAAAAGGAGGAGAACAAATGAGCAAATAGAGAGAGAGATCCATGCCATGGAAGAGGCGACGAGACACCGAGCAGGGCCGTACGTGTGCACCGCGAAGGAAGCTGCCGCCGCGCCCAGTGCCGCGCCGAGGAACAGACAACCTGATAGAGGAAGCAAGAGAGACGAAATAGAGAGTGAGGATACAGAGCTGGCGAAAGAGAGAGAGTGAGAGAGAGTGAGAGAGAGAGCGAGGCAGAGACAGATACAGTGGGATAGAGAGAGAGTAATTGTGACATGAAAACATAACAGTTGAGATACGATGTCACTACAAAAGTGATTTATAGTGTTTGCGTTATTCCCGCTCTATAGATCTTTTTTTTATATCGCTCTTTTTATCTCTCCATTTCTCTCCCTCTATCTCTGTTTTTATTCGTGTCTCTCCACCTGCAAGAGCCGACCAAGCCCATCTTAGCGCCGTAGGAGACACCGGCATCCCGTAGCGTCTAAGAAAAAGAGGAATCATAAATCAATTACAGATTGAACAATCATTTTGCTTAAATAAGGAGCCATTTTCAAATTGATCTAAGGGAAATGAGGAAAGAAATATCAAGATGAACCAGGGTGACACCATAGCTGTCTAATTGTAAGACAAATCAAAAGAAGTATTTACCTAAGACAACCTTCTTGGAGTGAGAACTTCACTGACTTCTCGACAGCGTCAGCAAGGAATCGTTGGAGGACGTCGGCCATCGGGTTGATGATGGCCATCTGGAAGCCAAAGTGGAAGCCGCCACCGAGCACGGCAAGGGAGGCAGTGAGCAGAAGAGGAGAAGACGGCAGCAGATGACGCTGGCCGGCGGTGTCGCTCCACACGGCCGCACGCTTCACGGCTAGAGGAAATTAATTTATTATATTCAATTATAATTAAATTCCTTAGTCATACATTTTAAAAGGCTTAATTTATTGACTTTGAAGAAATTTTCTATGTAATAAAAAGTCAGGCAAGCAATAGTTTTCGTCTTCGCCGCAAGGTCTTTTCTCGATTTCTCACCGCGTTCTCTATGGTAATTAATGTGCAGTACAAATGCACTCTTAAAGATTCGATTTGCATTTATTTCATCAGAGTACTTAATTATTTTTTTTTAATTACTAATGAAAAATGCAAGAAAAACAAGCTGACCGCCTTCGTCGTTTCCCTTCTCCTCGTATCCATGCCCGTCTTCTTCCTCTTTGTCCTCTCCACCACTCACCTTCTCCACTCGCTCCTCGAATCTGCTGCCATTACTCGGATGGACGTGGGTCATTCAGTGGCTAAATTCAATTGTAAAGTTTTTTTTCGATCGATTCTCGGCATCGGCATCAATATACATGTGTATATACATATACATTTACTTGTTTATTGATCTCAATACCGAGCAAAAAAGTTCTGATGCAGAAATCAAGAACGGGGAAAGATTGTCCAAATCATCAAAGTTATCAAAGTTATAGAAAAGGGTATTGTGGGAGCCATCAAACTAAGCTTAAGAAGACCGTTATCATTTTTTCTGGCTTTATTTTTGTTATGATCTTGTCAGATGTAAACAGAGCGCAATGAAAGTTAAACAGCAAGAGATGATAGTAGAAGTGATGGGAGTCAGGAAACAGATTGAAGTACAATAATCACAAGACACAAAATTAGCGATTGAGAGGCTAAGGAGAGCTGCAAGAAAGAGGATCGACTAAGAGAAGCAGAAAGGGAGAGTAAGTGAACAAGAGAGAGAGAGATAAGAAAAGAAAGATAGGCTTGTTTGTGTGAAACAGGGTGGAGGGAGAGAAGGACCTTCAAAAAACGTATAGAAAGAGAGCGCGAGAAAGAGAGAGTTGCAGAGAGAAATGGTTTTAGGCGATGTCTCAATCGTCAAAAACGAATCGGCACTGTTCTCCATTCAGCTGTGCTCCTCCACCGGGTGAAAGTGTTGGCGTTCCGCTTCAATGACTGCGCGATTGGCAGCAGAGAGGAGGGCAAGGAGGGCAGAGTGATGAGAGAGGCGGGGGAGTACAAGAGAGAAAGAGAGAGAGAGAGAGAGAGAGAGAGAGAGAGAGAGAGAGAAAGAGAGGGAGAGAGAGAGAGAGAAAGGGGGGGGGGGAGAGAGAGAACGAGAGATGGAGAGACAAACAGCAATGAGAGAGAAAGAGAGAGAGAGAGAGAGAGAGAGAGAGAGAATGAAGCTGCCCGGTTAATGCCACCGACAAAAATGATGACCACTTGTGGTATGCAGAGCAATGAGCCGCTAGCAGAGCGAGCCGATCCGTGACAGAGAAGGGGTTAGCCAGTTATGGCGCATCAATTCATTCTCTCTTCCTATCTCACTCCTCTCTCTCTCTCTCTATGCTCTCTTTCTCCATCTTTATGCTTTCTCATTGCTTTTTTCTCTCCCTCCCTTTCTATCTCCCTCTTTCCTTCTCTCTCTCTCTCTCTATCACTCTCTCTCCACGCTCTCACGTTCACTCTCTCACCTACTTTGTTCCACATCCTGCACATCACAAGTCAGCTCCTTCTTTATCCATCACCTCTTCCTTTCCGAATACCGGTCAGGATAGCGAAAGCGTCCGCGTGACTACTAATCAGCTGATGAGTAGACCAGGGGAGAGCGTTCTCGGGAATGGATGTCGGGGTATTCAGGGAATATTAGCAGTTGAGCTCTTGGAGGGAGTATCACTGACAATGAGAGAGAGGGAAAGAGAGAGAGAGATGAAAGAGGGAAAGAAAGAAAAGACAGAGAGATATGAGAGAGAGAGGGAAGAGGGAAACAGAGAGAGAGGGGAGGGGGGGGAGAGAAAGAGAGCAGAAGACGGCTTGCCCCTCTCCAACTTCCGCCTCTCACCTTCTCTCAACTGGCTAAGAACTCTCTGAGCACAACATCGCTTCTCCTCTCTCTTTGTCGAACTTGCACAAAGTGTTCTTTGGCGTGCGCTTTAGCTCTCATGCTGTCGACTAGGAGATGGTACTGAAATAGTGGGAGAGTGCGCAGAGAAAGAGAGAGAGAGAGAGATTAAGAAAGAAAGAGAGAGAAGAAGAGAGAGAGCGAGAGATAGTGACGGAGAGGAAGAGAGAGAGAGAGAGAGAGAGAGAGAGAGAGGAAGAGAGAGAGAAAGAGAGATAGAGTAAGAGAGAGAAAGTGACAGAGAAGAAGGGGGAGAGAAAGAAAGAGAGAGAGAGAGAGAGAGAGAGAGAGAGAGAGAGAGAAAGAGAGAGAGAGAGAGAGAGAGAGAGAGAGAGAGAGAGAGTGGTGGAGTGGGACGCGGTAAGGAGAGAGGGAGACTACTAGGAGAGCATAAAAAAGGGAGAAATGTTTGAAGACATCGTGATAGTTGTGCACTTAACAAGCACCGAATCTCTTCAGACGCAACTCATTCCCTGACTCCTTTCTCCCTCTCTGATGCAAGTGCTTCTTCTTTCTTCTTCTTCATGCTCGGCGTACCAGACAATGTCTACAGAACTAATAAAAAAAGAACTAATTATCGTCTTGACAAATTAGTCTCAATCACTCTGAACGAGTTCTTCCCACTTATCCCCCCCCCCTTTGTGGAACAGCTATTGACCTGATAACCTCACTGGGTGACCCGCTTGGGAACTTGTGCAAAGAATCAGCAGGTGAGAGAGAATGAGAGAGGGGGAGAGAGGGAAAAAGAGAAGGAGCGAAAGAAATTGAGAAATCAGAAGAGACGTTGCAGTGAATAGAAAACCTGAAATGCAGCTACAATAGAGCAGTGCAGACACACTCCGCACTTGTCTTAACAAGACCATTGCTAAGCTTTTACCCGATTGGCCACTAGCACTTCGTGTCTACTTTGGTAGTTGCAAGCATATGAGTCAATCTTTTTCAAACAATTTTGCTTGCCCTTCCCAACATTCACTTCATGTGAAAACTACACACAATTTCAATGCCTGCTACCGCAATCTGTCATTCAAGAATGATGAAAACCTCCTGTTTATTACGGAAACAGTTAAAATGAAAGGCACAGATATTGTAGACATTAACCATTCTTACTATTGTACTGCTTGTAACACCACTCATTAGAGTGTGAGGACTACAAGGAAATGGGAGAGACGGGCACATGTCATACAACCATGGATGGGGATATTTCAGAACAATAAATAAGGAGGAGATAAATTAAAGAGGAAGAAAATAAGGACAATCAATTCGACCCTGTTTGAATCGGCTGCAAACCCCACTCTAAATGCTATTTATGCATCTCCTAGAATTGCCTGGTATCAATAATTCTTTTAAAGGAAAAGTAAATGTTAAATCTGTAAGTTTTAGTTTAAAACATGCAAATTAAAATATGATTTTCCGGCAAACACGAGATGCTATAGCATAAGAGTGGGGCGCACCATGGTGGGAGAGTAACGGAATGGGGAGTAGCAGAATCGTAGATTCTGGTGGGAAGAACAAAAGAACAGAAAGGTAACTGTTTAGAGATGGAGATCACAATCTCTCAATAGAACCTTGTTATGGAGCGAAAAGTAAAATCCGTTAAAAAAATACTTCTAAAAAGGAAAATGGGTGATGGAAACAGAATTTGATGAACACAGTGATTGTAAAACAGGGGGAAAATATGCTGTGTGATATCAATAGGCCAGAAAAGCCATAGAAAAAAAACACCTGTCCATATGCTCCTTGCATACACCGAATACAGTACCCATTGGGGGTGTTGGAAACAAGTTCCTAGACAAGTTGCGCGAGTCTAAGATGTGCCAGATCTAGGCACGGACAGTCGGGGTGGTGGCCTCCTTGGTGGGGATGACGATGCGGGGCTTGACTGTGGAGGAAGTGCGCACCGAGGAGTCCTTGTGCACTTCGTAACTGCAAGAGAAGAGGGTCTTAAATGAAGCAGGGAAAAGGGTGCTGCCCATTTTACGAACCCACCCTGATTATGCCGTATAGCTTTCACTACATTTTTTTTAAACAGCAAGTTGAATATCCCTAAAAACACAACAACAACTTTAACTTCAGTAACCGTATTTCTTCCTTTCTAGGAACTGAACCCAGTATATGTATATTTCTGTATCGATATTGCATTCTGTATCGTTCCGAGTCCAAATTACGGTAATTCTCAATGCCCTACCGAATCGGCTCGCTGTCCGGGATGTCCAGCTTGGCCTTGAGGACCTGTCCGATCCGCAGGTTGATGTCGTCACGAGTCGCATCGCGCGTCCACAGCGAAACCTTCAAATTTTGTAAACGGTTCCTTTCCCGCCAAAACTCGAAAAGCTTACTTTCTAAAAAATAAATAAAAAGATATGCGCTTCAACTGACTGTGAATTAAGAGAATGAATAAATATGAAAATAAATCTTCAAATTCACTTCCAATCTCACCTTGTCACCCTTTTGGCGGACATTGACGACAGCGCCGCAGATGAATTCTCCGTATCCCTGGAAAGAAAAAATTGTCATTTTGTCTACAAGTTGATAAAGAAAATCTGTAAATCTCAACATTTTTTTTCGTTAGGAAATAAGCCATTAAATGCACGAGGAATAAGCAGAAAGGAAAAGCATTCCGCGAGTAAGACTTATACGCAATGATCTTGCAGAGCTCAGTATCAGTGCTAAGGATATCATATCCCACTTAAACGATCCTCGACACCGTCTATGGTCTATTGTTTTCCTGCATGCTTGGCCATTCTGTTGGGGGGCAACAGGAAGGGATAGTGCTCTGACCTCAAACTGCTCGCCAACGATGGCCATGAGCAGCTCGAGCCAGTAGTGGTCGAGCAGCTGCGCGCGCTTCTGCTTCTCCACGATCACGAGCCAGCGACCGCCGCGCACGTTGCTGTCGTCCTCCCACATCGGCTTGATGCCCTGAGAGAGCATACTCTAGTAAAGAGAGAATCAAAGGGTTGCTCACATTTTGGTGGCTCCTGAATTACCCCACTCCGAAATCTTTTTCTTACATACATTCGGCTACCTTATTCAGAAAAACAAGAGAAAAAGGGAAAAAAAAAATTTTAAATATTAAACCCCGTTATTGGGACAAATTTTTCGCCACCCCACTCTGTTCCCGATTCATTATTTGCTGCATTCCATTTTGATCGGCAGATAACACATTGTTAGAAACCAACTTGCCTCCCCTGAATAATCAGGCTAAAACACAAATACACTCCGAAACTGTTTCCAAAGATAAGATTTCCAAGTGAACCGTGGAGGGGAATCCCTTAGAAATGTAGTTAGCTTTTGTGGCTTAAAAATTCTGCTTCTGGACTGACCTCCTTGAAGAGGTAGTAGTCCGAGCCCCAGCTGAGACCGCTCGCCGTCTGTATGTGATTGTAGAGGGCCCAGAAGTCCTCGACCGTGTCGAATACGGAAACCATCTGAGGAGGGAAGAAATTATTATCGCAAAAACAGCTTTATAACACGAATCAACGACAAACGCAAAGGACTAGGTTATATGGAAGCACTTATAAAAAAAGACACAATAACTGAAACACTGTTGAGCTTAACATTACTTAACAAGAGCGCGATCAGACCTTGAGGCAGTCCTCCCACTCCTTGTTGCGGTCCGCCTTCAGATACCAGAGTGCCCAGCGGGCCTGGAGTGGATGGCGCGACAGCAGCTCTACCGTTGGCGCCGGTAGTTCGTCGCCTGCTCCGCCCGAACTTCCAGCCTAATAATATTATATTTTCTTTTTTTTTTACTATTATAATTTTTTCATTATATTTCCAAGCAAAACGGGTTTAAAAAGCGAGTTGTGGTCAGTTATTATTATAACACAATTTCTGCAGTGCCAAGCAGCCATATGGCAAGTGGCAAATGGAAGAAGTGGGAGAATACAAACATTTTCCTCTTCGGATGGTTTGTCCGGCGTGGCGAGCTCCTTGCTCTCGGCCATGACTCGCGCGTCTCAGTGGAGAGACACTGAACGAGTCATGAGGATGACAAGTAACATCGGACAGAATCATCAGCACAAAACAAGAACCAAGAACTGGAATAACAAACAACAAACCAGACCAACACACCCTGCTGACCGCTCTCGGACTGCCAGATGGGCGCCAAACCCCTTCTTGTACTATACACCAGTCATTTCATAAATTTATGCACTATAACTATTATTATATCTTCAAAATAGCAAATAACACCTATATTTTATTAAAATTTTCTTAAATTTGATAAAAAATATCTTTATTTATAGGATACTATCAAACGATAGAATAAATAAAAGAAAAAATATTAAACGTGTTTTAAACATGGTAAGAGCTAGTGCATTATGAGTTATCGTTTATGAAACATCGTTGCAAGAGTTTACTGACTTTAAGTATGGTTTACTTTACGTCCAGAGAATGTTGCTTCAGCAAGTTCTTCAACTTCGTTGCTGCATGGGAATGCGTGGAGAAGAATCTACTTCGTTTTATACGACAACAAGGGCAGTCAGAGGAATTATTCATCCAATCTGTGAGTTGCATTCTCTTATCAGTTCAACCAGACTCAGTTGTGTTTGAAGAAAAAAAACCTTGGCTTATTTTTCTTCCACAAACTAATTGTAAGTACATACGTTTCAAGCGCCGTGTTTTAAATAGCCGTTTTTTTCTATTACTTATTAGTAATCGGTTTGATTGCCAACTTGTTGTATGTATATGGAAGATTTAACGAGCTTTAAACCTCGCTAAATCTTCGGCGCTAACTATACTAGAAAGTATTGTCTGTTCTTATTGCTAGGATTTGTGCTCTCTCCTCTCTTTCTCTCCCTTCCCAATTTGTGCCGAGCAGAAGTGGCCATCTCCCTTTGCCGTGTCCTTCCTCGTCCGCCCTCCCTTCCTTAATTCCCTTATCCACTGACGTCACCGTGATTGGGGCTCCTCTTCGGTGGTGGAGTCTGCTCTGATAGAAATGTTCTTCCACCATCTTTAGCCATGGTTTTTGCAGGCGCTTTAATGTGGTATAAGTCAAGGCGATGACCAGCCGTCAGAGTGGAGAACCACTGCCATTTTGTAAAAAGCCACAGTTTTCGTCAGCTATACTTCTTCCATTTCGCAAGAACACACTCTCGCTATTATTCCATCTCTACACCCATTCTGCTGGTATCTCTCTTTCTCAGTACCCTCTCTATCTCCCTTCTCTATCCCTCTCTCTCCCTCACTCTCCATCTCTTTTCCTCTCTCTCTCCCGCTCTTTCTCTCTTTACCTCCCTCTCTCCCTCTCTTTTCCCTATTACCTCCCTCTCCCCCTTTCCCAAACCCCTCTGCCGGCTTCCTGTGCGCTCCCTTGGGCCAGGTAGCTAAGTGTATGTGGCTTGAAAGGCAGCGTCGCCCGTCGGAGTCCTTCCTCTTTCCTCCTCTCTTCCACTTCTCTTCTATCCATTGTTCTGTCTTCCTTCTTCGTTGACTTCTTGACGTACTATAGTTGTTTTTTCTCCTTCTTCTTACTCCTTCCTCTTTCCCTTTCATTTTCCGTTGATGGACTGGCCATTTTCCGCCACTTGGCTTCCGGTGTTAGCCCAAAGAGCTGTGGAAAGCCCTCCCGTACTCTTCCACTTCATAACAATTTCAACAAAAGGTGATCTTCGCTTCGAGCACACTTCTTCATGAATCACGCTATTGTCTATTTTTTTATGCAGGAAAAATTATCTGCTGGATTGTGTTTAATATGAAAAAAATATGTTAAAGTTAAATATTACGCTGTATGCAGTGTCAAATAGCTAATCTTTCAGAGTTCAGTATAATTATTGTCTACAGTAGTCTTTGATTTTAATTTATGAGCATTGATATATTATTTCCGTCCTTGTTCTTACTGGAAGTTAGTGAGAACTAGCCATAAAAGATTCTTTCAAAGCGTGACTACAAATTCGTTTCGAGAATTTCAAGAGTATATAATTCTTGTAACAAAAATGTTTTAAAAAACGCATAGAAAAATAGTATGATGAAGATCTTGCATTACGACTTACTGGCACTACGTAGCCCAGACTTCCCATTTCATTGGACAGGTAGGTAAGAGCATGAGTTTTCCGGAGCGTATTCCTAGCGTTGAAAATTGTGCTGATGACGGGAAGTTGTAAACAATGACATCACGCGTTTGCCGTTCTACTTTTGAGTTCAGATCTCTATCGATGCCCCCCTCCCTCTCTGCTACCAAACCCACGAGTTGCTTACTTTCCCGCATACTCTTCTTCTTCGCTTGAGACTATCTTCTGTCCTTCTTTCCATTCCAAACCTACCTTTATGTTGTTCTCTCTCTCTCTCTCTCATTCCTCTCTTCTCGTACTCTCAACCGCATTCTTTCCCTCTCTTTCCGTATTTACTGAGGAAAAAGAGCCGAGGCAACATATTTATGACTTGCGATCTCCCGTTTTTTTATGTGTTGTCTTCAACAAAAACACGTGGTGTTCCTTCCAGTGCTTTCCCTTTAATATTTTGATGAGAGAATAAGAGAAGTGGACAATTTGGAAATGTCACCGGAATAGTGCAATAGAGACATCTACAATTAATTAAAAAGATATTGAAGCAGTCGATGGGGAATCCTAATCAAATGGAAGTCTTAGGGTCAATAATTGAACGTATAGAATTTGTCTCGTTACTGCTTCTCGACTATTGTTTTGAGAGAGAGAGAGAGAGAGTTAGAGAAAGAAAAAAAAGAGAGTGAGAGGGGGAGAGAGATTTGGCAAACTGACTCGGTGTTTTCTTGCTGTCCCTGTTGGCATCCTTTGGACACCAACAAGGATCGAGGCCAAAGAATTGATCAACGTCAATATTATGTTGTCATCTCCACCCTCAATACCCGCTGTTTGCTTCTCTCTCTCTCTCTCTCTCTCTCTCTCTCTCTCTCATCCGCGCGCTCTCTCTCTCTCTCTTCATGTCTCGCTCTCTATCTCTCTCACCTTTATCTCTCTGCGTCTCTCTCTCTCTCTCTACACCCTTTCTCTGTCTCTTTCCTCATTCTCAACGCATCTCACTCCACAGCTCTGTTTCTTCCTATTTTGCCACACATTTTCTGTCAATTCTCTCTTGCTTCTCCTCAATCTTCCTCTCATTCTAAATGGAATGTCTTAGCATAGCCTTGGGTTGTCCTTCTTGCACCCCCCCCCCCCCCACCCTCACTCCTCCCCATCTCTCTTTCTCTATATCCGTCCCTCTCTCTTCTCCCTTTCTTTCTCTCTCTCGCTCTCTCTCTCTCTCTCTCTCTCTCTCTTCTCCCTTCTCTCATTCAGTCGTGTCCCATCCAGCCTTGTAAGAAGATTCGATCATGCGGGCAGATAAATGCGGCTGGCTGCCTAGATTTCACAGCCGCGTCTTTTGCTCCGTTTCTCGCCATATCTGTGATACTTTTTTCATCCTAGTTATCAATCTATTTGTCTATCTCTCTCTTTATCTCTCTATCTTTTTTTTCTCTCTCTCTCTTTCTCTCTCTCTCTCTCTCTCTCTCTCTCTCTCTCTCTTCTGTCCCTCTCTCTATCTCTCTCCTCTCTCTTGCATAATGAAGTGATGATCTTAATCCTTGTCTCCCCATCATCGTGAGAGAATAGCGAATCTCCCCGCCGACTGCTCGCTCTTCATTGGAAATGGAAAGATATCCACACTCGCCCATTCGGTGATATGCATATGTCTGCCACCATCATTGCTAGTTAACCCTCATTTGCTTTCGCATTCATTTTCCATTCTATCTATCTCTCTGTTCTCTCTCTGACCCCCCCCCCCCCCCTCTCTCTCTCTCTCTCTCTATTTCTGTCGCTTAATCCGTCTTTCTCTCGCAAATATTCTTTCTCACTTGGCATCTTTCCACTTTTTTTGCCTCTTCCTCTTCCGTCATTCCTCATCTTCTTCTTTTATTTTCCTTTTGTTCGCATCTCTCGGGAGCTGCCCCCGTCGCCCCTTTGGAGAGAAGGCGAGAACGAGTTGAAGGGTTAGCAGGGAAGTGAGAGAGAGAGAGAGAGAGGTGATAGAGAAAAGGGGAAATAAAAAGGACGAAGAAAGTGAAGAAGAGAAAGAGAAAGAGAGACAGAGAGAGACTTAGTAGGAAAGAGAAAGCGATGCATACTGCCCCAGAGAAGCTAGCCGTCCTTTCGATGCTACTGCCCTCGTCAACCGAGTCTGTCTTCTCTCATACTCTCTGTTTCTCTGTCTCTGCCATTCTCTCGCTCTCTTTTTCACTCATCTGCAATTCTCTTACTTTCTACTTTCTCTGTCGCTTCATGGCAATAATGTTTGCTCCCTCCTCGAAATAATTTGTCCAGCTTTTAATGTGAAGCTCTTCTTCTTCAAGAATCTTACAATGACCCATCATGACTTCTTCTTTCTCTGCCGCTCAAAGTTGTTTTTTTCCTCTTTACCGTTCCTTCCTTCTTGTCTCTCTCTCCCCCCTCTCTCTCTGTCGCTCTTGCTGTCTCTCTCTCTCTCTTTCTCTCTCTCTCACTGTCTGCTTCTCTCTCCGTTTCTATCTCTGCCCATTTCCCTCTCTCTGGTTCCATTTTGTCCTTTCCTTTCCGTCATCTCACCCGCCCGCACTCCCTCACGCATTTGTGTGCGTGTGTGCCAGTGCCCTGCCTGGCTTGGTTGCCTTCATTCATTCATCTGACTGCCTGGATGCCCTCTCTTTCTCTCTCTTTCTCTATCTCTTTATCTCTCTCTTGCTCTCTTTCTTTCTCTCTCTCTATCTATATCTCGCTCTCTTTCTCTCTCTTTCTCGCCCTCTCTATCTCTCTCTTGCTCTCTTTCTTTCTTTCTCTCTCTATCTCTCTTGCTCTCTCTTTCTTTCTGTCTCTCTTTATTTCTATCTTGCTCCCTCTTTCTTTCTCTCTCTCTCTCTCTCTCTCTCTCTCTCTCTCTCTCTCTTTCTGCCCGCTCTCCTCTCTCTTCCTCCATCAGGAACCGAAGCCGTCGCTCGCCTTCAACGGCGAGGCGCCGCCACGCCATCGATTTTGGCTGCCACTTTCTCATTCGCCGAATCTCTCCATCTTTTCTCTCTCTCTCTCACTCTCTCTCTTACTCACTTTCGCTCTCTCTCTCTCTGTCTCTCTCTTCTCTCTGTCGCACTCTGTGTCTCCACACTCTTCGCTCCTCTCGCCTTTGCACTCTTTTCCCTTCCACTCTCTCTCTCTCTTCTCTTGTTAGTAGCTTTTTTTTCTTTCCTGCACTATTATTTTATATCACACAAACTCTTTCTCTCCTTTCTCTAACCTCTCGTTCTTCTTTCTCTTTCCTTCCTCTCTCTCTCCCTCTCTCTCTCTCTCTCGTTCCTCTGGCTCTCTCTCTCTCTCTGACTTCTTCGTTCGACAACCGACGTCCTCGCAATGTGTCTCCTTTCAGTCTCCGGCAGAGCGCAGTCAAACCTTCATTTTTTCCTCATTCGCAGTAGCTCTAAGTCCTCATCACGTACTTCCACTCTCACGTAGCAGAATACCTAGTCCCTCTGATGTCTCTCTCTCTCTCTCTCTCTCTCTTTCTCTCTATCTCTCTATCTCTCTCTCTCTTCCTCTTTTCTCTAGATGTCTGCCTCTCTACCTCCCTCTCAGCTGCGTTCTCAGCCACATCACTCCTCTCCCATCTGCTTATTCTTTTTGTATGATGCCCCTGTTAGACCCGTTTCACTAGTAATCGCTCACTGCGTGCTCCTCTCTCTCCATCCTCTAGTCTCTCTCTCTCTCTCTCTCTCTCTCTCTCTCTCTCTTGCCACTCTCTTTTCTCATCTTCCTAGTGTGAATGGTTAGCGCCTTTTTGGTACTGCGCACATACATTTCGCTTGCTCTGTCACCCTCTGCTTATTCTCTCTCTTTATTCGTCTCTATCTTCCTCGCTCTCCACTCTCCCTCGTTTTCTGTTTCTCTCTCTCTCTCTTCCTCTCTCTCTCTCTGCCTCCCTTTCCTTCCGCTTCTCTCACCCCGCTCAATGTGAGAGGAGCGTCGCTGTCCTCTTGGGCGGAAGCAGGGCCTTCATTCTTCCCCCGCAGCAGCACAAGTCCGAATCAGTGAAGACTTCTGCGTTTTGTTGACTTGTGGATCTTTTAACACTTTTTCTGTTCTTCTGTCTTTTTATGCAACTCCAATGGTGCACATCTTAATGCTACATATTCTGCATTCCAATTTTTTTAAACGGATTCGCCAATTCTATATGGTATATTACATTACTCGACAATAGATTAGAAATGACTCAACAGATTGTCGTTAACAATCAGAAATGGAATGGAAATGAACGTATCTTATCGTTCCTTATTTGAATCAGATGGCGACTCTCAATTTGTCATTCGAATTTAATTGCCATTTTTTTTTGAATATTAATTCTTGCCACTTTGTCCCGGTGCTTGGTCGCTTTGATGCTCAATAAGAAGGAATGTGAATGCTCCTTTCCTAAGGCCTCTTTGCTTAAAAGGCGCCCCGCACTCTGTGTTTGGCACCGCTTTTAGTGACTCTTATCAAGGGCTGTAAAATGGCTCTGGATACTGTCTGTTGGGCGTAGAAGGAGGAGCAAAGAGTGAAATATAGAGAGTAGCAGAGAGCGAGAGGGAGAGAGAGGAGCAGAGAGAGAGAGAAACGAGAGGTAGAGAGGAAGAAAGAAAGAGAGAGAGAGAGAGTAGAATGTTGCCTGAAGCTTCCTCTTGCTGAGCTTCATGTCTCCATCACCCCATCAGTGATGCTGCCCACGAATTTGCTGACTTTGTACAATAATAGAATTCTTATCGATTGATGATGTCGAATAAGATCGCCCGTTTAACATTTACTGTATAATGTAGTATATTGAAATCAGTAACAGTAATCGAATAGAGTTCTAATTGTCTCGATTTTGAGGTAAAACTTTACGCATATCACGGATTGCCTTTCTCTTCTCTGTGCTTTCTTTTTTTTTGTCTTTGAAATCAAAATATGCTCGTCCATTCACCAGCCTGGCATTCAAATCTCTATATTGTCCATAACAAATGATGACTGTGGACAGAAGAGGGCCAACCACGTGCTCTGCCTGTCCTTGCAAGAGGCATCAATAAATGGTGGCGTATGAGAGAGAGAGAGAGAGAGAGAGAGAGAGACAGAGAGAGAGACAGAGAGGGAGAGAGAGAGCAGGAAGAGCAAAGGCATTTCGACAGTGTTGAAGCAAAGCATCACTAGTGGTTGCAAGCAGCCATGTACAGTTGCCTCCTCTATTGAGTCTTGCATTCTCTTAATCTGCTCATAATCATGCGGTTTTCATGTTTTTGTTAAAACGTCACGGATAATCCGACATTTTGTAAATTTTGATAAATGAGTATTTTTTTGTGGCATTGCAAGGAAAGCCAATGTTGGAGTGCTGACAACGAAAAGATAAAATGTAGCTCATGTGAGTGAGAACGCGTAAATATACTGTAGAAAACTGTAGTATTTTTTGTGCCAGAAAGAGCATTCAAGATCATTGTGATTCTTCATTAAGTTGCTGCTAACTGCAGATGACTTTTCAAACTGGTTTTTTTCTCCCACGCTGCTTCTGCCTACTTGACTCTGTATGCCGCCACTTAATCTACGAATGAAGAAATTCACGTGATCTCTTCCCCCCTTGTGCCTCTTGTTAGCCTGCATTTGAAGTCTTTCTCTCCCAGACATCTTGCATTTTGCAGTGAATAATAGTGTAAGGGTTTTTTTCAAGTATTGTACTGAAGAAGAACAACAACATTTTGAACTCACTCTTTCCCTCATTCCTCCGCTGCTATATCCGTCATCATTTACCAAATATTCTTTCCTGTTACTTCTTTTATCAATCATTCACCTTCCATTTCCCTCATTTTCTGTTCTACCTCCCTATTGAATGGCTGGAATGTCCGTGATTTTTGCCTTGTACTTGAATGCTCACTGAAATTACTACCTCTGCGAAATGGTGAGGAAGGAAAGTGAGAGAGAGAGAGAGAGAGAGAGAGAGAGCAAGAGAGAGAGAGAAGAGAAAGAGCGGAGAGAGAGAAAGAGAAAGAGAATGCTGAGCTGGTTGTGGAGTGTGCCTGTGCTTTCGGAATCTCCATGACCATGTCTGGCACTATCTTCCCATGGAATCTCCGAATGATGGCATAGACAGATTAGTGGAAGTGACAACAGCCGTTACACTTCTCCATTGGCCCAACAACATTGAATATCCAGTCATAGGCCTCGTAGAGGAGATTGCCTTTAAAAAAAACCTCGTTTTGAATACAGACTTACTTGGTCACTGTCTTGAGCTATTTCATTATGCGAACTTCGAAGAAATTCACTCTCTTGATCTCTTGATTTTCTTCATCGTACATCCGAAGTTCGCAGATCTGGAATCTTTGATGTCCTTTGCCATGGCTATTTCTGTCTCTTTATCTCCCTCTGTGCTTCTCTGTTCTCTCTCTCTCTCTCTCTCTCTCTCTCTCCCTCTCTCTATTTCTCTGTCCATGCTGTTTTTCCTTAGATATCCGAACATCTTCCTCGAACTCTATTATCCATCTGGTGAGAAAAAGTTTCCGAACGCCTGGCGGCAGTGTGATGTAGAAAGAGATAAAACGTTGCCGATTGATGTTTCGTATGATCCGAAGGAAGGAAAGTCAGAATCCAAAAAGATGACTAAGTGAAGAGGTTGTGAGGGGGCGAGAGAAATGGGCTGCCAGGGAGTAGAAAGATTAACAACAGAGAGAATTAGAGAGGGATGATGAGAGAGAGAGAAAGCTAAAGGAGAGCGAAAGAGAGAGGGAGCAAAGATAGGAGAGATAAAGAGAGAGAAGGAAGATGAGAGAGAGAGAAATAAGATGAGAGAGATAAAGAGAGAGAAGGAAGATGAGAGAGAGAAGGAAGATGAGAGAGATAAAGAGAGAGAAGGAAGATGAGAGAGAGAAGGAAGATGAGAGAGATAAAGAGAGAGAAGGAAGATGAGAGAGAGAAGGAAGATGAGAGAGATAAAGAGAGCGAAGGAAGATGAGAGAGAGAAGGAAGATGAGAGAGAGAAGGAAGATGAGCGAGAGAAGGAAGATGAGAGAGAGAAAGAGAGCGAAGGAAGATGAGAGAGAGAAGGAAGATGAGAGAGAGAAAGAGAGCGAGCGAGATTGGAATGAGAAGATTGCCTTCTCATGATAGTGCAATGTACAAATGGTGGGGCATACTCTGTCTCGCAAAAGTTATTCTCGCTAACCCTTTATTAGCCCCTCACCAACAATTTTATTAGGTGCTACGAGAGGGATATTTTATGCAACCTCCTTCTCTCTCTAGCTTTCTCTCTCTCTCTTTCTCTCTCTCTCTCTCTCTCTCTCTCTCTCTCTCTCTCTCTGTTCTCTCACTTTCTCTGCACCTCTCCTTTTGTCTACACAATTCGTCACCCTCACCTGTTATCAGAAGAAGACCTTCTTTCCCTGCCATCCTTTTCTACAGAACAAGAAGCGGAGCCGCCACTTTGCTATTTTTATATGCTCTTTAGCAAATTTACAGGCGCCAATATCAAAAAATGGCAGCTTTTTATGAGCCTTCCTCTTTAGTCATCTTTTTTCCCCATTCTTCAGCATTTTCCTCCTTTCTACCGTAGACGCTATAAATGTGTCATGAGACCAAATATATGGTCAAGGTTGTAATGTATTCTAGAACTAGTTCTTTTTCCGACCGTCTAACATTGTTTACTTGGGTACATCTATTCATATACGCGTTTTTCCCAGCTTCTGACTCGTAAGTTATGAATTTACGCGATTTCGATTCCCAATACATTTTGCCAGGATTTCGCAGCAACAACAAAATAAGATGACTAAACAGACTCTCTTCCAGAAGTCCGATGCCGTGGTGCTCCTGAGTGGAAGAAGAACCGCTTCACTTTGGCTCCCGAGAAGAAAAGGCGGGAGTACGGTAGCGGCCGTCGCCGGCTGGCGGAGACGCCTCCCCTTTCCTTCCTATTTTTCGGCTCTGAGCTGAGCTGAGCTGCTCGCAGTATGGCCAAGGAGTACCAGTTCAACTGGAAGCCAACCGTTCATCCTCTGCTTTTACAGGTAAAGTTGGTTTTAACTTTTGAAGAAAAAAAAAACTGGTCAGAGCCGAAATTTAACTTTCCGATGTTCAGTTAAAGAGATTTTTCAAGATATTATAATAAATGATGAATTTTTCAGGGCACCCACTTTGACAAGTTTGAGGATGTGACAACGGTGAGCGCAGCTGCCGCCACTGTCAGATTTATTAATTTTTATTATTTTGAATAGTACCGTAGTAATTTTTATATATTTGATACAAACAGCTCAGTATTTATCCTTTAAAACTAAGTAAAATTGAAATGAAATGTGTAATTGCTTGAGTATTGATTTGTGCTAAAATGGTACTGTCGAACTGACAGAACCACCCTGTTTGTGTACCTAATCTATGCCATATTCCACCACATTTCTGGCCAATATTTTAGCAGGAACTCGGTTTTGAAAATATCCACACCCTGATTTCCGTGCCGTGTATGCACCTTCGAACCCTGTTCGGCATGATCTTTTATTACCTGTTTGTTTACAGGATAGTTCTCTGGTGGAATTGCACGCATTCTGCCGAGTGGATGACTGTGGCCTGTTCCTGTACTGGCAGATTGCAGGGAAGGACACGGCAGTCCTCGATCTATCCACTGTTCGTTAGAAACGAAGGAACTTTAAAAAAGAGGGAAAAAAGCTTTTAAAAACAGAAAAAAAATAAGTTTTTTTTAAATTACAATTCTCGGTTATACATGCTTTCACACTATACAACGACCAGTTATGATAATACAATGTTATTAATTATTAGTGTTGGACATTTTCTGACTGCTTACATTGACAGGTATGGGAAGTGCGTACGGGTACGCTTCCACGCGAGAGTCGAGTGGTGGTGGAGGTGGAGAAGCAGGAGCGACTCGGGGTAGCCGCTGGAGCAACTCCCACCACTTCCAATGCAAGAGAATCACTCGAAGAACGAGTACGTTCACTTTATTCTTGCACATCAACTAGTTAATACAGTAGTCTTGTTTGCATGAACATGATCAGCTTTTACAAAGTAACTAGGCTGTAAGTTCTCTCACTATAGCCATAGGTCCTTGATAATTATATAATAGAAGGAAAGATAATGGGGGATCAGGGAATATATAACACTGTCGGCTACTTGGAGAAAAAAGTATGGGGTAGTGTGTTTACTTAGGGCACGGAAAGCATAGTTGAGGGGGCACAAACATAATTTTATTTTACGTTGAAATATGGTTTAGGCATTTCTTCGGGGAGCCCCAAAATCAGGGTGGGTGGCAAATAATGATATTCACCCTTTCACCCACATTCACCTAAATAGTAAATACATATCACTATTTGCCAGGGTGGATACGTGAAATAGGCGGGGTTCCTTATTGGCCCTGATCGGAGTAAGAGCACAGAAGAGAGGAATGCTTTCCAGGTCGTCTGGCTGACTCACGGCTCCGATCTCGTGAGTGTCAATCACATCTATTTGCTGACGACGGATGTCGAGGCGGCCAAGGTTTTGTATAGTTCATTTACGGATTCTTCCTTATTGGTTTATCCCCTAATGTTTTTATTGCATTTTCCATTCCTAATCGGAAAAAAAAAGTTTTTTTTTTTACAGATTTGGCGTTCGGGCCTGAATGAAATTCTTCGCTCATCGCGAATCAAGCACGTCTGCCCCACGACAAGTCTTTTCAAATAGTTAGATTTTCTAAATCATACATATTTTTTGCTTACTTGACCAGTGAACCAGAGAGAGAGAGAGAGTGATCCACTTTTCTGGGATTTTCTTTGTGATTTTTGTATGCAACATAGCGTGGAGTATTGCTTAATTTTTACCATTAAAACACACGTATCTTACTATTCAATCATTAAAAGCTCGTAAATTACTGTTCAATGATTTAAAACACGTAAATTACTATGGTATAAAATCGCGTAAATGACTACTTTTCTTTTCAGCTGGCGCTGGCTGTGCCTCTCCACGAACGAGCGACGCAAGATTCCGATCAGAACAATCATACGGCTCTTCGCCTCGGGCAAGCCCGAGAGAATG
The DNA here is from genome assembly GCA_945643635.1 of Allodiplogaster sudhausi. Lineage (NCBI taxonomy): Eukaryota > Metazoa > Nematoda > Chromadorea > Rhabditida > Diplogasteridae > Allodiplogaster > Allodiplogaster sudhausi. The sequence goes on from CALZFC010000130.1 coordinate 678,151, forward strand.
GTCCAGAAGTGCCTCTGCGACCTCGGCCTCGGCGGCGACAAGGTTTGTCTGCCCAAGCTAACCGTATAAAAATAGGCCATAGTAAAAAAATTCTAACGTATATATTTTTCTATTGAATAGCGTTTTTTTTCGTGATAGTGCTTATTACTGTAAAATATGAAATTTAATTGTATTGACAGCTTGAGGAACAAATAGCATGGCTTACATCTATAATAGGCTCCAAATGCTGATTTCTCTATCTCTTTCTTTCGTTCCTTCTGCTCCAGAGCGTGCAGTCTAATTTCAGTGTGGTGTGATGTGTGCCTGTACGCCACTTGGTGCATGAATTGATTGTGTTGTGTGTCTGGTGGAATGGCCCGATTGCAGTACATTCACGTGCCGCGCCGCATGAACAAGTCGCTGAGTCGCAAGCTTCGCAACATGGCGAGGTGCGGTGGTGGCCGGCGGAAGCGAAAGGTAACAAGAACAAGAACTTGGTTACAAAGTGGTGGTGGTGGTAGTGGGTTCTCTGAACTGGATGTACAGTATCGTGTTAGAGGGGAAGGTATGTACTGTACCAAATCTGTACAAATTGTTATTGTCGCGTGGTTATCCGAATTTATGCGATAATATTAAGAGATCATATCTTTTACCAGTCAGAGGAATTCGAAAAAATTCAGGAGTTTTGTTCGCTGCTCTAGCATAAAAAGGAAAACGTGTTAATGGTGTCGTAAATTGAGCATGTGTGAAGAAGTGATCTGGATGCGTGGTGTAATCGTGGTCCTCAGAGGACATCGTTTTCAAGGTGTTGTCTCCATTTAGTAAAATGCACTATCTTTCTCCTCTATACTGATCATCAACTCCACTTTACAATGAAGACAGCTCCTATAACACGTTTTTTCTTTCCCTTTCTTAATTTCTTTTGCAATTGAGCATGGCTAAAAGTGTTGAGTTCCATGCTGGCACCTCGGGGGTCAATGATTTTGCTATCTATTAATTTTTACCCTCAAGATGTGGATATTGATAAATTGGATCGATTCTTATCTTCATATTATTCAATATATTCCCGCCTTCTTATGGAAACTCATTGTATCTAAGGAGCGAGAAGAACTTGACGTGGACCTTGTGACGTTCGACAAGTTCCTGCGACTCTACCACAAGATTTGCCCCCGGACGGATGTTCAAGAGCTTTTCGTCAGACTGTCAGTTGGATGCTACTATTTTGTGTTTAAAAAGTATTTTTTGTTTAAACTTTTCAACATAATATTGTGGAATGGACACAGGAATCTTATGAAGGTGCTTTTAAGGAGCGGCCAGAAGGAGTACCTGACACGGGAGCGACTGGTGACCTTCCTGAATGAAGAACAGCGAGACCCCCGACTCAATGAGATTCTCTTCCCCTTCTTCGATAACGCCCGGGTGCAACAACTCATTGCCAAGTATGAGGTGGACGACAAGTACATCCAGGATGGTCAGTCAGGAGTTTATATCTTCTCTCTCTCTTTCTCTCTCTCTCTCACTTTCTCTTCTCTCTCTCTCTCTCTTTCTCTCTCTCTATCTTTCTCTCTCTCTCTCTCTCTCTTCGCTTTGTCTCATTCTCTTCCTCTCATTCTCTCTCTGTCACTTTCACTCTCATTCCGTATTCCGTATATCCCTAATATCAGTATCCTTTTGCCAAGACACGTAGAAAAGATATATTCGCCCATTTTCTAAACGATGTTTACAACCAGGCAAGATGTCGGGTGATGCCTTTCTCCGTTTTCTGATGTCTGACGAGAATGCGCCAGTGTTCCTCGATAGGATAGAACTGCACCAGGACATGGATCAGCCACTCTGCCACTACTACATCAACAGGTAGGAAGGGGGTCATTTAGTATTAAGAGCATCTTTCATGCGTTATCATAGTATTTGTTCAACTATTTATCTATTTAATGGCATAAAAATTGAATTGACCGTGACGAAACTTGAAATGGGTAATAATAATTAATCGAATTTTTATGTACGTGCATTATTGCCTCTTATCTTTCAGCACTAAAAGGACGTATTCGCATGAACCAATCAAGGGATTTTTCATGAGATGGAGTGAAAAAATAACTTCATCTCCCAAGAAAAGCCTTATTTTAGCGAAAACTTTAGCCCCCCCCCCACGTAGCCACCCCATTTTTCCAAACTTTATATTGAGTATTTATCCGTTGCTCTTCAGCTCCCACAACACATATTTAACGGGACGACAGTACGGAGGGAAGTCGTCGTCAGAGATCTACCGAACAGTCTTACTCTCAGGATGTCGATGTATCGAGGTCATTTACTTTCTATTCTTTTTTGAGTCATTTAGGTGTTATAGGATTGTATAAGTATGTTATTTGAAAGTTTGAGCGAACTATATATCAAATACGCTATTATTTTGGACGCTCGAAATATTATATTTATATATGATCTCTCTCTCCCTCCCTCTTTCTCTCTCTCTCTCTATGATAATTTATTTTCTTATTGTTAGCTGGACTGCTGGGATGGAACGGGCGAGAATAAAGGAGAGCCTATTATAACACACGGAAAGGCCATGTGCACGGATGTCTTCTTCAAGGTCTGGCGATGGCTCTTCTCTCTCTTTTTTACATTTTAAAATTTCTACAGACTTTTTTTTTTACATTTTCATGCCTTTCTTTAGCATGCTCGTGCCCATGGGGAATTTAATGTATGTTTCATTTATACTTTACAAACATGTAGTTGCATGTTAATTAAAACAAATTAACACATATAATTTCGTGGTTGAGAAGGTTGTAGATATTCTCTGATCTTTGATCTCTGATCTCTGATATTTATTGATTGCAGGATGTCCTGTACCAAATCCGTGACACGGCCTTTGCCCGCTCCGACTTCCCGGTCATTCTCTCCTTTGAGAATCATTGCTGCAAGAGTAACCAGCTCAAGATGGCCAAGTACTGCATGGAGATCTTTGGAGATATGCTCCAGTCAAAGCCCATTGACGACTTTCCGGTATCTTATTTTAAACTTTTTTTATTATTTCCCTTTTTAAAACTTTGTTTTTAGTTAATAATAAACCCTCTTACGAGAGAATAGACTACCAGTCAATATGGAGGAGCGACAAAATTTGGAATCATAGGGTTTTAACCAGTGAGCAGTGAGATCTCCTCATTGATTGTACCTAGGCTATGTATTGACTAGTTATTTTTACCCTTGACAGAATATTCTCTTTATCTCTCTCTCTCTCTCTCTCTCTCTCTTTCTCTACCTCTCTCTCTCTCTCTCTTTCTCTACCTCTCTCTTTCTCTTTCTCTACTTCTCTCTTTCTTTCTCTACCCCTCTCTCTCTCTTTCTCTACCTCTCTCTCTCTCTATTCAGCTGGAATCTGGCGTTCCGCTGCCATCGCCAACTCGCTTACGGCGCAAGATTCTGATCAAGAACAAGCGACTGAAGGCGGACATTGAGAAGCTGCAACTCGAGCAGTTCCTCCGTGAAGGGCGACTGCTGGACGAGGAGGAGGAGCCAGCAGAGACACCCGAAGTACTCGCAACCGATGAGACCGCTTCTCCGCGTACGTTTATAAGCAGAGTCAAAATAGATTAGATTAGATAGGAGGAGGGAGAGAGAGGGAGAGAAGTGAAGAGAGAGAGGCTGAAAGGGTAAGAGTTGGAGAGAGAAGAAGAGGGAAACAGAAAGACGGTGAGAGAAGAGAAGTGAATCTTGAAAACAAAACAATTATTCTTCGTAGTACTTGATGTCGTATACATGTGGAATGGGAGTAGTTATTAAATTAGTTGTGGTTTCTATATTTTCTTCATTAGCTGCGAAGCTCCTGCGAGAGAAAAGTTTAAACGAAACAAATGTTTACTGCTCAAAAAGTTGCTGAACAATTATGGGCTTAATTGTTTTCAAGAAGATGAAAGAAAACGATTTTTGCACTTAACACTCAAAGAACGCCTCTGATCTGGACAGTCTAGCGAGTGCCTCCTCCGAATGCTTATCTACCGAATGCTTGTTTTTATTTCATTTTTTATCGATTGAAAACTTACCGCACTTCATTTTTTTAACACAGAGTAGTGCACATGCTAATAGCTAATTTTTTTTTTTACAAACTTTCCAGTTATGGAAATTCTTCTCTCTCACGCCTCTCCCTCTCTCTCTCACTTCGCTGTCTCTCTCTCTCTCTTCTCTCTGTATCTCTTGTTTCTTGCTATTCTTTCTCAATGTGTTCCTCTGACCAAAAAGAAGCAAATGTTGCTTGCTTGTAAGACCTTTGCCTAACAAAATGCAGCCGCAAATTGCCGCGCAAAGCCGCTGATCGTAAGTTCTTGTTCGCTGTCTGCCGGCCACAAGGCAGGCCTTTCAGAGACGATACGAGCAAAGAAGAGAGAGAGCATTCCGGGCGGGGAATTACAGATGAGGACGACGACTCGTCGGGCGAGGACGACCCCACGGTGCAGGGCTCAGCGAACGTCGACCATTCCACGCCACGGCACACGGGCGGAAGGCGCCGCTCGGCCCTCTCCACCGCATCCTCCTCTCGCAAGACGACGACAGCCTCGGTGACGGGGTCTACGTCGGGCGGCGGTGGTACGACCACCCCCTCGGGAGGTGGTACGACCACGCCCTCCTTCCACGCCCCTCCTTGCATCCCTTCCACACCATCTCCTCGTGCTTCGATCGACCGCTCCTCGACACCCCTGCTCATCTCATCTGCCATCCTCCTTGACCGCACTCTAAGCCAGCGAATCAGCTTCTCGTCATCATCCTCATCAACAGCTCCAACGGGAGGCGGTGGCACCTCCACCCGTTCAGGCTCGCCCAAGTTCAGCCTACGCCACGCAATGTCGGCCCGTCGACGGCACTCACCAATAGGTCTGCCAAGGGGGTCATTGAAGGACCTAATTGGGAAAACTAATAACGAAAACTCACCTCCTCCACCCTAACACCTCCTGACACACACTAAAAATGGGCCAGCCCGTATCTGTGACTCGGAGTGCATGAGCACACAAGAAAGACTGTCTGCCACTAACAGCATGTGCTTGTCTCTCTTTCTCTGCGTCTCTCTTTATGTGCTTGTCTCTCACTCCCTTTCTCTGCGTCTCTCTCTCTCTTCTCGCTGTCACTCTCTACACGATTGCATGTCTCCGAGAGTTGTTCGGCACTGTACAATCGGCACTGAGACATTCAGGCTATTCTCTCGCCGGAGCTATTCGCTTTTGTGGTGGTTCATCTGCGGAAAAGGGTGAAAAGGCGAAGGAGTAGAAGAAGGAAATGAGTATGACTCTAATTGTAAGAGTGAGTATCTATCTGTCTCCCTCTATCTCTTTCTCTGTCACTCTCTTCCTGAGAGTACTCTCTCTCTCTCACCCCTACCCCCTTGCCGTCTCTTTCTAGCTAGTGACCAGCGAGCACACCCCGAGAGCGACCTTCAGCCTTCATCCTCGTCGGCAACCATCGGTTCCATCATGACGCCTAGTCATGCAAACAAGATTGGTAAGCATGGGGGTACTGTAGAGTCGCGGTTCCAGGTCCCGACACGAAAAGGGATCTCCGCTCTTAATTTCCTGACAATTCACACAGCATACTTTCCTTACTGTCCATCAATTGTCTTATCTCTGCAACAACAATGGTAGCAGTGGCTGTTCTCTTTCTCTCTCCGAAATGTCTGAGTTTTGATTCCTCGAAAAGAATGTCTGAAATGCAATGTCCTATGCTTGCCGCGTTTCTATCTGTGACCCTTACTTTCAAACTGTCTTTGTCCTCCGCTCAGAATCTGAGCAAATCCCATCTCTATTCCATCTTTCCATCTCGGAATGCTCCTCCCCCAACAGTGAGTGGTGTTTGTTTTGTTTCCCTGGCATTTCTCTGTTTCCGTTCCGGGCCTTAATCCCCCATCCATTACCAAGTATTCATACACCCTTAGCGATAGCCTAGATAGTGAAACATTGTTTGACCCCTTTTAATCAATGATTAAAATTGATGAGGGCTCAGGAATTACATGTGAGACGTTTACAGGCTGCGAGAAGGAGATGGATGAAGCTCATCCAGAGCTGAAGCAGAGCAATTTCATCCAGAAGCTTAAGCCACTGGGATTCACGAAGAAGCAGGTCAGCCTCGAAGATCTTCTCATATCTTATTTGAATTTGTCGCGCTCAATGGTTATTCACCTAACAATTTGATAATGAGCTGGAATTGTAAAAGATCTAAACATAGGGCCTCTTTTCACAAGAAAGCGAATGTCGGCGCAAATCTGAGTTTCGCTGTTTTCGCGTTCTACGAACAGTTGAAGAATGGAGAACTCCCAAAAGAAAATTAGAGCATTTTGCATCCAACGTTTTGGGATTCGGCATAAAATTTACAAAGTGCTTCCCCATATTCTTTGCTTGATATTGCTTTTTATTTATACTCGGAACCTAGCAACCCCAAATCCACTGTTGTAGTGTTGCGAACGTGACCGTCATTATCATTAACATTCAAATTATGATAACCAGGCAGATTATGCTGTATTGCCTAGCGGTAGAGTCTGGTAGCTAACAATAAGGCGAAGCCATTTTCGGTGGGTGAAATGTAGAGAGAAAAAAAAGGTCAAAATTTTGTAGTTTAGCGTATTGTTAATTTGTACGCGACAGAAAAAGATATGCTTGTCACTGAGAAATGCGCCCCTCTTAGCTAATGTAACATGTAGCACTTGCCAGCATTTCCCTGAGCCACGAGTCTACTCTTTTGGTTCGACGCTCTTCTTCTTTCTCTCTCTCCCTCTCTTTCTCTCTCTCTCCTTCTCTTTCTCTCTCTCTCTCCCTCTCTTTCTCTCTCTCTCCCTCTCTTTCTCCCTCTCTCCCTCTCTTTCTCTCTCTCTCCCTCTCTTTCTCTTTCTCTCTCTCCCTCTCTTTCTCTCTCTCTCCCTCTCTTTCTCTCTCTCTCCCTCTCTTTCTCTCTCTCTCCCTTTCTTTCTCTCTCTCCCTCTCTTTCTCTCACTCTCTCTCTCCCTCTCTTTCTCTTTCTCTCTCCCTCTCTCTTTCTCTCTCTCTCCCTCTCTTTCTCTCTCTCTCTCCCTCTCTTTCTCTCTCTCTCCCTCTCTTTCTCTCTCTCCCTCTCTTTCTCTCTCTCCCTCTCTTTCTCTCACTCTCTCTCTCTCTCCCTCTCTTTCTCTTTCTCTCTCCCTCTCTCTTTCTCTCTCTCTCCCTCTCTTTCTCTCTCTCTCCCTCTCTTTCTCTCTCTCTCTCCCTCTCTCTTTCTCTCACTCTCCCTCTCTTTCTCTCTCTCTTCATTCGTTTCCCTCTTTAGTATTCACACACATACACTACACACACACTCGTATTCCCGTGAGCTGTAGAACGTGAGGTTCGGTAGAGAAGAATCCAGGCAGACAGAGAGAGATGGTGTCCCCCCAGCATCACGGTCTCTCTCTCTCTCTCTCTCAGTCCTATGATGTGGCAACGTTGGACGCTCCCGAGAGAGGCGCAGAAGGGCAGAGGTCCTTTAAGAGAAGGATTACCGGAGGAGGATCTGGAGATGCAGAGGAGACCATCATCGAAGGAGGAACGACTCAGGCAGTTCCCAGGAGTGTCAGCACTCGCGGCAGGAAGAAGGTGTCTGATATTATCTTTTTCTCTCTCTACCTCTCTCTCTTATCTTTCTTTCTTCGTCTGACTTCTCTACTTTCTCACCACTCTATTCCTCTCTTTCTCTCTCACACCCACACTCCCTCGTATGCATGGCCCGTCTTCTATTCCATCATCCTTGATATCCACCACCTAACCGCACCCCACAACCTGCTACCATATTCCATGTGCTTCCCTCTGCACAAAGTGACCTTGTGTTCTGGGCGTGTCCACTGTCGTATTTTCGGATTGCATTTTGTTTATATGTACTTTAGCATTTTTCTACTAGTTTCTCTCTCAACTAATATCCCATTGATTCAATAGCCAAGATCGACTAAAACATGACAAGGTTCTGCCATCCGTATTTCCACAAGTTGCTGCGCCTTTTGATTTGCTAAATTGCATTTGATTCACTTGCCGTTGTCCGGAACTCACCCACCGTTCCGTGTCCAGTCTCTGCTAGCGGATTTGTGCCGACGCTTCGCTGCCAAATCACGAAAACCTTAATAAGTCACGCCTAACAGGTCAATCCTTTCTCCTTAAAGAAAAAAGGTCTCACCGTTGTAACCCTGTAATATCGTTTGGAATTATCTTGCTTTTTTTGCACTTGCTATATCGGGGTCAGTTTGGTTACTTTTCGCATTATAAGGTCAATTATTAGCTTTTTGGATTTTTGTTTTTCGTTTACGCTTAAATTCCGGGTTTTTGTGTGGATTCATTGTCTGCTGTGTGGGTGCTTGACACCAATAATCCCTGTCTACGTTTACAAAATATCTTCACGTCTACTGCTTTAGCAATCGGCGAATATTTAGCTAACCTACCCTTCGAACATCATCTATTATATTGCTTATTTATTCTCTCTCTCTCTCTCTCTCTCTCTCTCTCTCTGTCTCTCTCTCTCTCTCTGTGTCTCTCTCTCTGTCTCTCTTATTAGTTCCTAAAATCCTTTCTTTCTCCACTCTCTCCTCTCTTTCTGTACAGGCCGTCCTGACGAAGGAAGAAGAGGAACGTATCTTTGCCGAGTACCACTACACGGGCGCCACCACGAACATCCATCCCCTGCTCTCCTCTCTCGTCAACTACACCCACCCTGTCAAATTCTCCGGATTTGATGTTGCAGATGGTTCGTTCATTTATTATTACTACTTTCTTATATTCTGATTTACTTGTTGTATGTGATATACAACCATGCTGTCCACTCTTTAAATTAGACATTTAAAATAGATAATATTATGAGACAGGGAAAATTGGTAGCAATATGAGAATATGAGAAGAAGAAGAAGAGAATGGAATGATTGCAGTGAACAACCTGACCTTCCACATGTCCTCCTTCTCCGAATCGACCGGCCTCGGCTACCTGAAGCAGTCCGCTCCCGAGTTCGTCAACTACAACAAGCGACAACTCAGCCGCATCTACCCCAAGGGAGCGCGCGTCGACTCCAGCAACTTCCTGCCACAGGTACAAGCTATTCATTTGTTTATTTTGTTTATTTATTTATTGAAATTAATATGTCGATGTGACAACACAAAATAGATCAAGGAATTTTCGATAATGAACGACATGAGGAAAGTTTAGTTGCGTTCTGTGTTCAATTACATTTAGTATTTCGCAGCTAAGATTCAAGATTGTTTAGATATTCTGGAACGCTGGCTGCCAAATGGTGTCGCTCAACTTTCAAACTCCAGATGTCTACATGCAGCTTAACCAAGTATACTTTTTGCTTACCGAGTTGGGACTGTTTCATCGAATTAAATGATGAAAAGTATGAAATAAATAAATTTATTTATTTATCGTACACGAATAAGGGTTTTCAGTGTGATTTGATGTTGTAATTGTAATTGAACGTTTAATCGAATTAAAAGATGAATTATAAAATTAATTAAATTTTTGTGATTTAGCTTCCTTCCTTTTAAGGGCAAATTCGAATACAACGGCAACTCGGGCTACCTGCTCAAGCCGGACTTCATGCGAAGACCAGACCGCTCCTTTGACCCCTTCTCAGAGAGCCCCGTGGACGGAGTCATTGCAGCGCATTGCTCTGTCCGGGTGAGTTATCAGGAAATAAAAGAAAGGAATCATTGATCGCGTCTCTCTATTCCAGGTCGTCTCCGGCCAATTTGTCTGCGAGCGGAAGGTTGGGACGTACGTCGAGGTCGAGATGTACGGACTTCCGACAGATACCATCAGAAAGGTATTGGGGAAGAGTCAGAGGGAAGAGAGAGAGAGAGAGAGAGAGATAGAGAGAGAAAATCAGCTGGCTAAAGTATGAGAGTTGAGAGGGTGAGAAAGGAAGCTACGAGTAGTATTGACCGTTCCATTGCAGGAGCACCGTACAAGAACTGTTCCGGCCAATGGACTGAATCCTGTATACAACGAGGACCCATTCGTCTTCAGGAAGGTTTGTAAAATTACTATCAATTTTTCGTGTATTTCATTAATTTAAGTAATTAGATGCCGCCAGATTTCCACGGTTATAACCGATGAAAGTTTTAAGATCGAGTAATTAGGGAAAAAAATAACGAATAAATCCAGGTGGTGCTTCCCGAGCTGGCCGTCATCCGCTTCGCCGTGTACGACGAGTCTGGCAAACAACTCGGCCAGCGCATCCTCCCACTCGATGGACTCCAGGTTTTCTCTCTTCTTTTTTTGTTTGATTTTTTTTTAATATATAACTTTAGTCCTTTTCATTGAAGTTGCAGGAGGTAGCAGAATATTAATTATTGTTATATTGTTCATAGAATAAAATTTCCCCAATTTTAGACAATATTACTCTTTAATATGTAAAAAAAAAACAACTGAGTGATGAGATTGCTGTGCCTTAGGCCGGTTTCCGCCACATTGGCCTGCGCACGGAGACGAGTCAGAGTCTGCCGCTCGCTACTCTCTTCGTCCAGATCGTCCTCAAGACATACGTCCCGGACGAGCTGACAGGCAAAGCCTCTTTCCATCCTTTTTACGGAATATTCCGTACTCTGTCAGGGATTATTCGTAGTTTGAATCCGATTTCGTCATGCTGTTGAATCGGGAGGCAATAAGCGCACTTTTTCCCTTTTAAGGCCTCGTGGATGCCCTCGCAGACCCACGCGCGTATCTCTCTGCAGTGCAGAAGAGACAAGAAGCTCTGCACAACATGGGAGTTGAGGACAGCGACATTGTTGAGGTGATCTGTTATATATTTATGCTAAGCTTTAGTTTTATTATTCTTCGCTTTTTTAACCTTTTTCACGATACAAGCTATTTATTTTAATTTATACATATTTTTCCTCGTCATCAAAAATAACTTAATTAGGCTCACAATTATTCAATATTCTCGGCAATTACTTATAGTTGTTTTCATTCAAATTAAATGTCCAGGTGCCTGCTGGCGGGAAGAATAACTCGGGCAAGAACAAATCTCTACAGAAGGCGAATGGCAGCGCTGGCAATTTGCTTGCAGAGTTTGTTAATTTGTTTTAAAAGATATTTTCTATACGGAGGGTCTATTTTGTCGGTCGGAGGGTATCTGTCCTATTTTATTTCTCTCATTGGGAAAGTTAGCATTTTTAAATTTTTAAAAATCTTATTCAATTATGGATGTGGCTTATCAAAGAGTTAAATTTCAGGAACCAAAATTCGACCCCTCGGAACGCAGAAGTGCCAAGCACGTCGCGACAGGCAGCAGACGTGCCGCCTGTCGACAAGTTCAAGGTCTCATTCATTATTTTTTAGCCAATTAATTTATTTTATTTTGTTCTATGACTATTTATGATTATAATTGAGTAAAAAATATATATTATAGGGCTAATATTTTAATACTATATTGGCATTCAATATGGCTGATTGTGAGACAGCAGAGTTGGAAGGGATGTGGTACAAAATTCCTCGCTTCCTTCACCGCGGTTTCCCCTTAAGAATCACGTACATCTGCTGACGTGTGTAAATGAGATCGTAGTTATTAGAGAGAAGTTACTCTCTCTCTCTCTCTCTCTCTCTCTCTCTCTGTCGCTCTCTCTCTCTCTGTGCGTGTGAGCAGGGCTTGAAGAAACGACTGATTCGTACCTGTTCACCGGGTGGAGGAGGAGTGTGCAGCGGCAGCTACAGTCACTTGACCCCATCCGCCCTCCAGGCAGCTCTGATGTGGGGAGGAGGAGGGGCCGAAGCGGGCCCGCCCCTCGACCCTTTCACTGCACACTTTCGCGCCTCTTTCCGGCAGTCCTACAAGACGGAACGTCTCCAGGTCCCCCCAGCGAGCTGATTTGTGCACGACTTCCCGCATTTCATGCCTTCCCCATTTTCCGGTCATCCCATTCCATTCCCTGCTCCTCCCTCGCTCGCTCATTCTACACATGCAGAGCGCATCTCATAGCCTGGGATTGAAAGAATCGAATGAGCTGCATGTCTTTTACTATTCGCATCCATCGAATGATCTCAAATCTCTCTGAACCCTGACATTATATTTCTGTTTAAAAAAATATTGGACCGATAGGGTTCATTGCGACGAAGAAAAATTGCCCGTTTTGAATGCGGATTATATTTTTCTTCATTTTTTTCAAAGATGTAATGGCTAGCATAGATTGATGTCAAGATCAATGACCGATCTCATGCCATTCAAACTTTTCAGGTAGACGCAATTTCGGTGGAGGAGCTGCGCAAGGATAAATCCTTTGTCAAGTTGCTGAAAAAGCTGCAAAAAGATGCGGAAGAGCTGAAGAGGAAGCATCAGAAACAACGAGAGAGTACGCAGAAACAACAGGTAAGGGCGACATTATGTATTTCTTTAAGTAATTATGTCAAATTAACTATTGGTATTGACTGTTTTTTGTCGCTTTTAAGAATGTACATAATATTTTAAAGCATAAGAAAAGAAGAGTAATTTATAAGATTTTTTCTGATTTTTTTCAGCAAACAAATGTCGATAAGTTCCTCTCGGGAAATCAGAGGTCGCAAAAGAAGAAAGGAGGAATCGCAACTCGGCACGAGAGTCTCTCAGGGCGAGAGAGCGATCCGGTCAAGGAGAATGCTCAGAGGGTTCGGGATTTTTTTTAACAGTATAGATTCAAATAATTAAATTGAATACCTAAATATTTTTACAAATGATTTTAAGCAAACGCTCATCTGAAAGAAACGAAAAGTCAAAAACGTTTCCGTTAGTATTTGAAACACGAAATAAAAGTTTATTCGTGAGCTGTTCTGTGATAATTTGATCAGTTAAAAAAAACTTATTATGAGAATTCTTACATAGAGTGTGTCAATCCGGGATTCCTAGATAAAGTGTGTAATTTCTAGATGCGTTCTCTGGTGGTGAACCAGACGGACGAGTGGTCGGGCCTTGTTCGGAGACACGACCAGGAAGAATACGACCAGAAGAAGGCGCACATCAAGGAGGAGTACGATCTGCTCAAGTTTGTCTCTTTTGGTCTACATCTTTTTCCATATTCCATGTACTCCTCTGGTGTTGGCATTGCGTTCTCCTTTTAAATCTCCACAATTTTCCCAACCACATATTCAACGGTGTCTTTTTTCTACTCAAGCAATTCTTTTTTTCCGCAACTCTGTTGTTTTCTTTCCAGGAAGTTGATGTCTGATGCGCACAAGTCTCAGATGGCAGCGCTGAAGAGTCGGCTGGAAGCAGAGACGAAGGACCTCAAGATGACGCAGACCAAGAAGAACATGGAGGACACCAAGGCGATCAATCTGGTCAGGGAAAGATTATTGTAGATTGTTGTACTCTTACAGAGCGAATTAGCATTATATGGCACGTGTCAATTTCCGAAAGAGCAATGAGAATCTTTAAAAAAAAAATCCTAAAGAGTAAGCTATTTCTATGACTTATCTAATCCGCGAGATTACGAATCCTTTTGCTTCTCTGACCGCAAACTTTGTATTTTTATATGCGCATAATTAATTTCTTAATTAACTAAAATAATTTTCAGGACAAAGGAATCAAGACGAAGGCTGAACGAGACAGGCGAGTGAAAGAGCTGAACGAAAAGAACCTCAAGATGTTCGTGGAGGAGAGAAGGCGGCTTGCCATGAAGTTTGTTTATCTTTGGTCATCACATCAGTAGTTACCTTTCTTCCTTTAGCTATAATAGCTATCTTCTTTTTAATCAAGATCTCCTGTCTCCTTCACACAGTTTTCTCCACTTCTCTAACATTGTTCCTGGAATAATTTTGTTATTTGAAACGGTTGATATTTTGTTGCTAAATTACATTCTTTCAGAGCCCAGAAACACGAAGAACAGCTGAGTAAGCGACATTTGGATCAAATGGAGGCACTCGAGAAGGAAGAACAACGAGTTCGTCGCTGTCTTACTTAATTACACTTAATTAGTCACTTAAATGCTCTCTTAGAATAATAGGGGAATAAGTACCACTGTCGGTTGCTTGGAAAGTCAGGGAGGGTAGGAAGATTGGGGCCCGGAAGAAAGGGTAGGGAGAGTAAAAACAGAATTCAAAGTTGGGGGTGGAATAGCTCCGGGAAGCCCTAAATTCAGGGTAGGTAATTAAAATAGACTGTACCTTTTTGACCCTGAGAGTAATGCTAAATAGCAGTCAATTATGACTTCAAATATCACCTTTTTCATACTCGTTAATTAACTTAATTGCCCAATTTACAGGCACTGGAGCAGGAGGAAGGCCAGTACAGGGAAGAGCTACTTGCTTCCTCGAGGCCAGAATCCGTGGTCTGAGTTTTCTCTCTTCCATCTCTTATGTTAGACCAATTTTGGAAGGATGATTGTTGTTGATTGTGAGCAGCTTGGGTTTAGACGTAGGCTAGTAAATTTAACGCGTTTTATTACCTTCTTTTTTTTCTTCAACATTTGCTCATCGTGAAAGACGCTGATATATTGCTAAAAGTATATTTATCCTAATCCCCGCGGGATATTGGATTTCATAAAGCTAGCGAAGAATTTTATATGTATTTATGATATTCCTGGAGTACTTTAAAGTTGTAAATATAAGGATATATATCTCTGTATATCGAGACCCATGGTATTCCGGATACGTGTGGCATCCCCTCATTCGTACCCACTCTCGAGATCTTTATTCTTCTATTCCCAGACTCGCTCTATGCCCCTTCCCCGTCTTCACTTCCTCTTTCTTTAGACCCGAGCTAACAGGTTCTATTGGTATTCTGTCGTCTACTGATTCCTAAAATTGCTATTAATAACCCCCTTTCCACGATCCATATGTTACATTCTATTCCCAGTCTATACCGAGTATTTTTGTTGCCAATTGTCTCAAAGAATGGAAATGCCATCAGAAATGCTCGTACATGCCTTGCTGACATTCTTCTCTTCTTTTTTGCTACTATGTATATTACATTTGGTTGTGTTTTCTTTTGGAAAACAAAGATTGCTCCCTTCGCCTCTTCTACTTATATTTGCTGCCAATGAATGTGCATAGTTCAGCTCTGAAATTCTTGAGCCTCTGATTCTTAATTTTGACATTTTAAATTGTTACGCACCATGAGTCACTTTTGAGCTTCAGAAGAAATGCACATTCATTGGCGCAAGTAGAAAAGAGTTAGATATTTCTATGTTTCTCTGCTCTTCTCGATACGGAACTGAAATGCGTCCTAGGATATTTCTCCACTTTATCATTCCTCTGTCCCGTGTTCCCTCCTTCCTTGCTCTGCCTGCATCTCCCCATCCGAGTGCTTCCCTTCCCAGTGACCCTACTTGTGTGTGTGTATCTCATCCTGTATGTTTCTTCGCTCTCTTCCATATTCTCCAACTTCCCAAACATTCTTCCATCTGCCAGATCTTTCTTCACGAGTTACGTGCGAATGCTTCCCATTCACTGGAACGTATACATTCAAGCTTGTAATATTTCTTATCTTTCAGTTGTATTATCAGAGTATTTAAGAAGATGTTAGATATGCTGCCAAAGAGCAGGAAAATGGATATTGATAAATAAGATTGAATAATTTATTTTACATATATTCCGGTGTACAGGGAAAGGTATTTATGCTGGAAATTATAAGAAAAGGTTGATAGTGATGTGTCGAGTTGAGTTGTCATAAAAATTTAAGCTCCTAATGAAAATGGAAATGAAGAAGCCAAGGTACTACAGGTCGTTTTCGATTGCTAAACATGTAGCACAGCAAATCTGACTGAACTCGAAGTTCCTACAGTAATACTTCCTCTTGCTAGCCGAGTACTGCATACACACCTTGACATTGACATCCCGGCATTCTTAAAACTTTTCGTGTTTTGAGCATTCGCCCAATCGAAAGAGTAAAAGAGAGAGAAGAGAAAAGAGAAACGGTAGCCGAACCAGACTGACTGCTCGTGTTGACAACGCACTCGCCTCGTTGACACCACTCAAGTTCATATCTTGTAATCGGGCAATTAGGAAATTTTAGCATTAAAAATATCAGCCGCTCTCTCCAAACGAGATATATGTATATATGTGAAGAATCTTACATTTTCACAGAGATATATACATCTGTCAAAATAACAAAGATTTTTGTAAATACATAAATTGAAAGAAAGAATGAAATACCTTGCCGAATCCGCAGTGATCGCCGTCGAGCGAGGGCAGAAAGGGCTTCGTCTCGCATGGGGCACGACGACGCAGACGGCGATCCTTGCACCACAACTGGCCGCATTGGGAGGACGACGAGTAGAGCCAGGGGGTCTGAGAGAGAGAGCGAGAGAGAGAGCGCGAAAGAGAGAGAGAGAGCGAGAGAGAGATAGAGGGGGAGGCATATTGATGGAGAGAAAGAGAGGGAGAGACATATGTATAAGCATTGGGATAAAGAGAAACAGAGATAGAGATAGAAATAGAGATAGAGATAGAAGAGCCATGGAAAGAGATCGACAGTGAAGGGAGAGAGAGAAAGTATGGAAAAGACATCTCACTGGACACGTCGAATAGTGAGGAGCGAACGCGATCTGGCAGAGCTGCGCGCGTGTGAGCGAGGAGGGCGGAGGTGCGGGCCGCGACGCGTCTTCCGCAGCACGCGTCACGGATGAACGCTTGTGAATGCACCATGAGGCAGCGTGTCTGGAGGGAATATTTTTAATTCCGTTGTCGATCGATCTATGTAGCTCACTCACCATCAGCTCTCTTTCTCTCTCTCACTCTCTATCGGTGTATAAACCTTGCTCGCTCTCGCTCTCTCTCCCTCTCTCTTTCTCTCTATCTCTGTCGCTCTCTGTGTTCCCTCACAACCACTTCCAATTTTCTCTCTATTCGACCCCCCCCCCCACTTTACTTAGTAAAATTGCCAAGGCGCGCGCCGGCTGCAGTGGACGGAGACATGAGAAAGTTGTCGGCCGCCGGACACTCGGCCGTCTCTCCCCCGCCATCGTGGAGGGCACCGAGGCTGAGAGAGAGAGAGAGAGATCTCCCTTCTCTCCTACTCTCCTCTCTCGCTACCGCACAATATCTCTCCTTCTCTCTTTCTCTCCTTTAAATCTCTCTCTCTCTCTCTCGACTTCTCTCTCTCCCCCCTCACTCTGCTTTCCTCCCTGCTTCTCTCTCTCTCTCTCTCTTCCCTCTCTCTCCCTCTACCCCTCTCTTCTTTCTCCAACCTGTGCGCGAGTTCGTGTGCAGCAATGACTGCTGTCGCCATGCCCCCAACATCCTCGACAACACTGCTCGAGTCGCCCTTCATGAATGCAATACAATGCCTATGCTCACAATTAAAGATAATTTAAAATGCAGCCCCGGTCCCGCAATGACTGCCTTGGTAGCTACTAACCGGCTTGCACACCATTCGGACGTACGCGATGCCCTGCGTGGCCGACTCGCCTGCCGCCATGAGAAGGTCGTGCTTCGTGAGTAGAATGGCGTGGTCGTGCGGGGGAAGCAAAGAGTCGTGGTGGCGGAGTCTTAAAAAGAGGTGAATAAATTTTCGTAGTTACTCATCTTTTTTATGTTTATGTATTAAAATTTAATGTTTTTTATACGAAAAAGAAAAAGAAAATTAATAAAAATTTAAATTTAATTTTATATACGAAAAAGAAAAACAAATAGGCAGACCATGTTGTCAGACGAGCGAGCGCTTCGGCCGCATGAATAGAGAGGGACATACTGAAAGGTGTTACCAAGGAACATACAAATGAATACATACTAAAATGTAATATTGATATTGTTCGTACACTCCCACACAGACTCTACAAGCCTAGTGATGTATGTATGCATGTATAAAGCCCATTAAGCCATCGAACTGCTCTTCGACGGCTTGGAAGTGACGAAAATTGTGAGGGTGAAAAAAAGAATGAAAAATAAAATGAAACCTGGTCGAGTTGCTCCACTCGTCATCCGCAAAGTCTTCCGTCGTGCGGTTCCCGCTGCCACCTTCCTTCTCTTCTTCTTCACTCTCGTCGCGGGCAGGCGGTTGCCTAATCGGGGTGTGCAAGTACAGAATGAACATGACTGCTCACGAGCTAGGGGGTAAAGGCTGAGCGGCTTCAACAGCTACGAGCCGCGTTAAGCTGTATGTACACACATGTTTGTAAGTATGTATATCGAGGATGTTTATTCAATCGATAAAATACACAATTTCTGATCTATAATTTAAAATTCCAGAAAAATAAACTTTAAAAAAACAAACAAAAAAATACCACACCTGATTGGGCAATCAACACGACGCGATGCGATAAAGACGCCGGCAAGCGAGAGGCGGAGAGGGCCGCCGTCCACGGGGAAGCCGGCCACCAGGACGCGCAGCTCAAAGAGACCAAAAACTCACGCTTGAATTCGCGCCTTTTTCCATGGGACAAAAGGTGAGAGAGCAGGAGATTAAGAGAGACAAGACTTGAAAGGTCAGGACATAAAAAAAAATTAAGTTTGAATTTCGTGCACCTTCAACCCATCCTTCCACTCTTCTCTGAAGAAGCAGAGCGAACAGCATCGCATGCAAAAGTTGCGCCGCTCTCAAGTGCGCTACTTGAACACTCTCCCTTACAAAAAACGACCTACCCTTAACGATTCCCAAGAAACGGTAATTTCATAGTCACAAGTCTCAGTCAGATTGTCATCAAACCTGTTCGAATATCGTCGACACGTACGAATGAATGTAGTGCTCGGCCGCGAGTGAATCATTACTCATCAGCTCCACAAACGCCTAGAAAGGTCGCTTTGAGTGCTAATGGTAAGTACTGGGTAAATTTTTGAGGAGTTAATTTTTTTTTTGTTCAAAAAGTACAAGTTTAATTTCTAGATGGTAAAAAAATATAAGATTCAAGATTCTCAATCCTCTTCTCACCCCTTTTGTCTCGCTCTCTACCCCTACATTTCTCTCTCTCCCTCTCTACCCTCTATTTCTCTCTCTCTCTTTCTCTCTCTCTCTCTCTCTCTCTGTTTAGCATCAATCAGTCTCTTTCTCTCAATCAGGCACCTCGCCTACTTCGTACATGGAGTGGTCTGCCATGAAGAGTAGATCAATGCCAAGATGCCGCTGCCAGAGCGGCCGGTTCGCCACGCGATTCGAGTGCAGATGCGTCAAAAGAAGGAGAAGAAGATGAGAATACATTGTAAAAAATAATTAGTGTCCTTTAATTTTATTAAGAATTTATGTCACTAACAACTGAAATACATATCCCCTTTTAACCATAAAACCAGACATGATTGCTGATGCTTTCATCGTGCAGAATTGCTTAAAGAGGCTGTCCTGGGACCTTAAAAACTACAGTACACCTCAAGAAAGACTATACAAGCAGACAGAAAAGTACTGTAGGCTTTTATGCTCCATGGACCGCCTCCGAAAAGAAAGAACCTTTTTGAGAACAACTCCCTCTGCCGTTTTTTTGCTCGTGAACAGGACGCCCGTCGATGCTGTAAGTGAGTGCTCTACACATTCAGTCAGGGGAAATCGATGAATCAATCGCTCAGAGCTTAATACTCACAAGTGATCAAAACTGACCAAGCTGAACAAGAACGGAGAATGCGACCGCTAACCCATACAATCCACACGGCATTTCCTCCCGAGAATCTAAATAGCCCAACCAATGAGCTATATATGTACATACTTACAAAATATACTCATACCATTTGCAAAACGATCAATCCCATAAAGTGAAAAAAGAGCGAGGTTACCGCAGCTGTTTTATCAGCCATAGCTATCAGTTGGATTGAAATTAGAGATTGAAGAGAGAAACCACCGTGAGCAGATCGCTTCTGCAACGTTCATATTCACATAAACAATCACTGGCAGGTTTGCTCTCGTTTGCCCTCTCCCTCCCCCTCTCTGTTTCTCTTTCACACGCTCTCGGTCTCTTGCTCTCTCTCTCTTTATGTTTCTCTCTCTCCCTCTCTCTCTGTCTCTGTCTCTCTCTCTGTCTGTCTCTCTCTCTCTTTCTCTCTCTCTCTCTCTCTCTCTCTCTCTCTCTCTCTCTTTCGCTCTCTTTCTCTCTCTCTCTCTCTCTCTCTCTCTCTCTTGCAGCCTCTTTCTGTCTATTTCTCTTTCTCTTTCCCTCTCTCTCTCTCTCTCTTTTCTCTATCATACTCTGAGTCCTGCTGTTTCTCTTTTTCTTTTCATCTGGCTTCTGAAGCAACACAAAGTTGTACTCTCGGTTGCGCATAAAAGGGTCGTTTGGGTAATTGATGCTATCCGGTCCCGTAGCCGAGGGTGCTTTCTTCTTCTCCAGCAAGAGAGAGATGCCGTCTTGTCATCGCCGACCCCCCCCCCCTCCCCGCGGTCTCCTCAAAAGAGAACTGGCCCCACATTCTATTGATAGCGAGTGACAAGAAGAAGCAGCTAAATGGAAGAGACCAGAAACGAATTCAGAAGATATTCTCATCAAATTCTCATTATTGTTAGGCTGAATAAATAGTTTAATTTTTCATCTACACTTTAAAATTATGTAACGACACAATGGTGTGTAAATTTTAATGAATTGCAAAACAAACAAAAAAATTAACGGCTAAGGGGGAGCTTGGTGAAGAATGGATTATAGAAGGTCGGAGCGTAAGTTACTCACTATCTCCCAAGCCTGAAGCCAGACAGTCGAGGTGGCTTCAAGAACATGACGTCACGTGTCGACAAGGAGTGAACAAAAAAACAGCCTTATTTCCGGGTAGCGTGCACTGAAGAATGGTGAGATTAAGAGATGAAGCTCCCCCCCCCTCTTTGTTGATTCCCTCCTTGTCAGCAAACCCGTCAAAGATTCTCATAAGCTATGCATACCAAGTCATCCAAGCACACAAATATCATTGCCAGTTACTGACGATATGCAAAAAGAGAAGGAGGGTTTTCGCTCGCCCCTTTGCCTTCTTCGTATTCGCGGCAGCTTCGCGGCAGAATAAACCGAGAGGAAGCAACATCGGCGTGTGGGTGGCCTCCTGGGACTTATATTCAGATGGATTGGGTGGAGAGAGAGGAAGGAAGACATTGGAAAAGAAAGAGAGAATGGAGATGGATGAGAGAAATTGGCAAGGGATGAAGAGAGACAAAGAGAGAGAGAGACCGAGGGAGAGTGACAAAGAAACGAAGAGAGACCGAGAAAAAAGGCGACAGCAAAAGTTCTTTGGTTGTTTGACTTGCAGAGAGATAAGTAATGCGACCTCGTCTGGCCGGTCCAGAAGGCATGCTCCCGACCCCTTTCCTGACGCTATCAATCTGTCGGGTGCCTCCTTTCTTTTTGGGCCCTCATGAGAGTTTATCTCCTCTCTGTCCTCTGGCGGCCACTTGCATAGACACACACACACTGACCGCTGCTTCCTCGGCCTCCCCGGCCACACTTAAATCGATTGCACTGCTTCTCCTCTGGCAGCCTCTCTTCGTCTCTCTCTCTCTCTCTCTCTCTCTCTCTCTGCCAGTCTCTCTATCTCACTCTTTCTCTCTTGCTCACTCTCTGTCTCTCTCTCTTTCTCTCTTTATTCTTCCGTCTCTCTCTCTATCCACATGCCAGAGGCAGCTCCTATCTGCCGGTTGGTTCTCTTTGCTTCGGCAGTTCTGCCAAGTCAGTGCTGCCCTCCCTCGCATCTTCCCTCACACTTTCCCACCCGCATCAGCACGAAGATGTATCCCGATGCCTCTTTCTCTAACGTCTCTCAAGTCACTCTCTCTCCCTCTCCTATTTTATTCTCTCGCACTCTCCTTCCCTCTCTTATTCTCACCCTGTCTCTTATGCCTCCCCGACCAAATGCTCTCCTTATCTCTGCGATGACTCAACAGTTGTTTTCATCTCTTTCGCTCTTACCCTCCAGACTCTCTTGCCTTGTACATCTATTCCCGTCTTTGCTCTCCTATCAGTTTCAGTTCCCACACTTTGTGTTATCATTATGCAGACAATGCCGACGGATTTTGACTGTAATTTTCAGTTATCACACCCTTTTAAAATAATTTTGTTAAGTTAATTTTTTTTTGCAAGCGTGAAGCATATTGAGAAAATGCTTTTGCCTCGTCTATTATGAAATACATTTTTTTAAATTACTAAATGAAATAGCTGCGTTTTAATAATTCGCAAACACGTACATACATGCACATCAATTTCCGTAATCATACTTTAGTAATACATGCATGTTATATTTTTGAAACAGCTATATCCTTGTAACCTCTCTTCTCCAGAACTCTCTTAACTCTCTCTCTCTCTCTCTCTCCCTCTCTTTCTAAATCTATCTCTCACACACTGTCTCTCTCTGCATCTCTGTCTTTCTCCTTCTTCTCTATCTCTCTCTCTCTTTCTCTTCCCGAGTGTTGCCTCTCTCTGAATGGCGTCCAAGACATGCCTGGGGCACTCGTTCTCTCTTTGTCCTTTCCGCTGGCCGCCCCTTTCTCCTTTCCTGCAATCATAATTGCCAGCCATATGCGTCCCCTTCGGCCTCTTCTCTTGCCACTCCTCCGAGGCATGTTCGCAGAGTGCCATTGAGAAATTGTACTGTTTTATCTATTTGTTACAACAAATACTTATGTATATGAAAGCTTATGGATAGCACTAACCATAAGTTGCCAGACCCCAACAGAATGATAATCATAGTGTAATCTTGCCACTTTCCGCTCTTTATCCACCAGGATGTTTTGCTATCTATTTTGTGCTCATCCACACTAGTTATCCAAAGATTGAGAGACTTCATTTCGTAAATAACTGACGTCAAGATTGCTAGGTTTTTTTTGCTACCGCGACTTCTTAATATTCGTTGCCCTTCTCCAATTCCAAGAGCCCTATTTTTATGCAGAGGCATCTCGAGCTGTAAATGACAGCAGTTACATACATACATGTAAGTAGAATTTGAGGAGCAGCATCTGCAAATGGCTGAAGGATTAGAGACAGAGAGAGAGATAGGCAGATAGAAAGAGAAAGAGAGAGAGAGAAAGAGAGAGAGAGGAGATAGTGAAAGAGAGAGAAAGACGGGAGACGCGAAAGAGAGAAGGCAACTAATGCCAAGATGCTCTACTGCATTCTCCATTTCCCATTCAAGACCATTGTTGCATCTTCTCCTCCTTTGTTGCTTTCACTGTCTTTACTCTGAACTTTTCTTTATCTTTTCCTTCTTATCTCTCATTACCCTCACTCTCTCGCCTAGAGAATGAGGGAGCCTTATCGCTCTCTCTCTCTCTCTCTCTCTTTATTCAGCCTCTCTCTCTCTCTCCGCTTCATCCTCTCTCTCGACCACCCGCTCGTCCATGCATGAAAGGGAGTGAATGGCCCTCCCTTTTCAAGTCCATGCCAACTTGCGTCGTCAATGTCCATCCATTCCATTGCGTCAAATACCCAATATTCGCTTTTACCCTTCCCCCTCTCCCACTCCTACCCTCAAATGCCCCCAAGAATCACTGCCCCTGAACACCTCTTCGCATGCGATTTTCGGTTTCTTCTCTTTCTCTCTTCTCTCTCTCTCTCTCTCTCTGTCTCCATGCTTTTCCTGCTCTCTCCTCCAAGCCGTTCCTCGTTCTTATAAACAAGCGGTCAACAAGCTGGCCGTTCTCGCTATCACATTTCACTCTTCCTGCATCCTTTCTGCAAGCTTCTTCAGTCGGGAAGGGGAGAGGGTCAGAAACACTAAGGAAAGGAGAATCATGCCGATTTATGGATGGTTGAGAAAGAATCTTTCTCTCCACTCTCTTTTTCTCTCTCTCTCTCTCTCTCTCTCTCTCTTTTTCTCTCTCTCTCTGACTCTTGTCCAAAGCGTCAACAAATTGCCTGTCCCTTCTACCAGTCCATTACTTGAATTGCTCGAGATATCCGAGAGCTTTGCGGCCACTTCCATTACTGATATTGATAGCAATATATTCATTTTTATTAATGGTAAATAAATCATTGTTAGTACGTGCTAACGCAAAAATGAAGGGGGAAGAGGGAGCGAATATACATGTGAATAAACTGTGCGACTAGAATAGAATGTGCCGTAGGATCGCAACTACGATAAAGGTAGCCTTTTTCTAGGCCGTCGACCGAGGTGCGACTACTACTGGCCTCAGGGGGCTCTGGAGCTAAATCCAATTTGCACTCTCGCGCTCGGTATTCATTTTTTCTCTCTCCTTTCTCTCGCCCTCCTGTGTTTGCTTCTCACTCTTCATTCACGATTGTGATCTCTCTCTCTCTCTCTCTCTCTCTCTCTCTCTCTCTCTGTCTCACTCCTCTCTCCCTAGCATTCTCTCTCTCTCTCCCTCTCTCTCTCCTTCTCTCTTTCTCTTTCTCTTTCTCGCTGTACCCTTCACTCGTTCCCTAGCCTCTCTCTCTCTCTCTCCCTCTCTCTCTCTTTCTCTCTCTCTCTCGCTCCTCCTATTCTTCCTCGCCTCCATTTCATCCAACGCCATTCGTCCTCGGCAGCCGCGGCTTTAGTGTTGTCTTTGAAGTCACGGCACATGTTGGGCTTGCAGAATAGAAGAAGAGAAAAGTGGAAGAAAGCGAGAGAGGAATACGAGAGAAGGCAACGGAGAGATTAGAGATATCTGTAAGTTAGTAATGAGGGTGTCTGGAAGAGAATGAGAGACAGATAGAGAGAGAGAGAGAGAGAGAGAGAGAGAGTAAAGAAAGCGATAGAGAGAGAGAGAAGGGGGGGGGGAGGGGAAAGAAGGCGAGAATAGGAAGAGTGAGACGAATAATGGTGTTGAAGGAAGAGAAGAACAAGTGTCAGTCTGGCCCGTTCTTCAAGCTACGATGCATAACTATTCCTTTCCTCTACACGGAAACCACCGCTTTATTTTCTTTCTCTTTTCTGCTTGTCGGCTCACATTTTTGAAGACCGCCCACTCTTTGCTCTCACATAAAAAAATTCCATTAAAAACAAGGGCTACAGCTACGCGTCCTGGCAAATATCCATCATTCGCGATGGTTTTACCCCAGTGGTTTATCGATTTTTAATGGTATTTTTTATTCTGTGTAGGTCACAAAAGGCTTCCATATCGATTGTATGCCGATTTCTTCCATTAAACCATAATGCTGTAGTGTTTGTTGTTCAGAGATCTATGTTCACTCGTTCAAGCAACATTTTCTCTGCCTGATATTGTTACTGACATTCTATGCATGAGTATCGTCTCTCTCTCTCTCGCTCTCTCTCTCTCTCTCGTCTAGATCTCAAGTGTTCGCTCTCAAAGGTGAAGCCTCTCAGTAGGACTTGGAGTTTGATATAATTTGAATTCAATTTTCTCACTGAAAACAAATCTGGGTTACATTTTTGCATTGGTTTGTTCGAAAATCCCGAATAAAATATCAAAATGAACTATTTTACCGATTTCTGCAGGCCAACTTGTCTCCAAATAGATATGTAACCTATTCTCAATTTATTAAATCAATTTCTCATCAAATGAAAAAAAGATTTTCTCATTTGCACCGTCTGTGAAAATGAACCGTTTGTTATAGTGTCTAGGCAATTTTAAAATTATCATTTATTCTATTGGTTTTCCAGAACCTGACAACTTGCACTTTACCTAAGATAATTTTTTTGTATTAGGAAAATAAATTTTATTAGAATGTAAAGCAAAGAGGTCCATTGTGAGAACTTCTAGAAATTAGGCAATCTTAGAATTACATAAGGATGCTTTACAAAATAGGGTGCCAGGTTCGTTGTGAGCGTGGAAAGACCATTCGAATCAAATGTTCTGCATAGGTTAGCTCTCAACGCTACTTTTTCCAACTCCTGTCCCCTCATCTCCTGTCAGGACCCTCCACATTCTCTTCGATCTACTATTGCAGTCTTACTCTCCATTTGTCTCCATTCAACTCTTCGACACTACGACACTATTTTGTCATGTTTTCTCCAGTTCCATTTTCTTTTCTGATCATCGTTTTTCTCTCCACAATCCCACAATCCACTCCCTCCACTCTTCATTGTCAGTGATGTAATTATGCCTTGTCTCGCTGAGGACATTCTCATCGATCATCTCATCAAGGGGCCTTCAATTAGAAGAGCATCGTGATCGTGACACCTTCCATCTGCACTTTCACTTTCCAAAGCACACCCGGGGCAGTTAACTTTTTGTCGGTTTCCCTTCTCCCTATACCTTCTCTGCTCTTTCCTTCTCTCTTTCTTTCTAGTCCTCTCTTTCTTTTCTCTCCTTTCTCTAATGGCCACCATGAATACTGCATCAGCCGTCAGCTGCCTCACAGTGCACTCGAACGGGAACATAAAGAATGGGGCAAATCAGGGTGAAGATGGAACGATCTCTCAGCTCTGAGAGATAAGAATAGATGTTCTTCTCATATTTACACATGTACTTGCTGTTTAATTTATATTGCACTTCGGTCGTGTCATTTCTCTGCTAATATGTTGTTGCATCTTATACTATGCAAATAAACAAATAGATTATTTCGAAAACTTTAATTAAAATACAATTGCGAAAGAAGTGCTGTCAATCAGGAACTGCAGAAGATCGGCGATGAAGCGCTTCTTCGGGCGCAAGAAGTTGCGAAAGTCCAAGTCGGACATTCCGGCCGCGTCCGCCGCCAACCACTCGGCCGCCGTAACAGAGGCGAACGGCGCCGCCGCGCCTCTCCCCTCCTCCAAGTCCAGCAATCTGTATGTCTTTCATTTGCAAGTCACATTTTAAAACATTTTTTAAAATAAAAATATACCGCAGCGAACATGCACATCTCTATTTCCATATATATAATGAATTGAACATAATGTAAAAAAAAAACTCCAATCTCTGAAAACCTATGAGTTTGCCTGCAATGTAACGAGGAAAATTACAAGAAAATATATTAGGAATGGAAGAGTGTTATGAATGAATAATTTGTTCGATTATTGGCTAAGAATAATAAATAAATATGTAGATTAATTATTAATTTAAAAGGCGCGCGGAATGCGCGGATGATTGGGCGGTCTGCTCGTCCATGAGTGACGGGACGGAGAGACAGAGGAAGTTCGATGCGCAGCTCGACAAGCACATGATGCAGACTATCACTGATGTCAAGTATCTGCTGTCCAGGAGCAAGTTCACGGCAGTTGGTTAGACGAGAGAGTGAGAAGGACAGAGAGAGGAAAGTGAGAGAGAGAGAGAGAGGGAGAGAGAGAGTTGAAATAGAGGGTGAAAGAGAAGAGAAACACAGAGTACACCATATTCAGGCGAGGTGAACTTCCAACGCAACTGCCTGGATGCTCACAACACAGTGCGACAGAAGTACGGTACTCCGCCGCTCGCTTGGTCGCAGGTCGGGACACATTTCTAACTTCAAGGAACTTTGGAAAGATAGGATTGCGTGTATCAAAATGCCTAATGTAATTTTGAAAAAAAAACGACCGCATTGCTCGGTATCTACTAGATATGAAGAGAGACACTTCTCTGTCATCAACGACTATGATTGTTGTGTGCAGGAGCTGGCAGATCTCGCCCACTCGTGGGCGACGAAACTCTCCGACCGAAGACGAATGCTCTATCCGGAGATTCCTGGCGAGTGTTTAACATTTCCATGTACCAAATAATTGCAAATATGTTATCGTTAATAAATTAATTCAAATTTAAGATAACTGCATTTTATTATATTGCATAAATAGAAGAAGAATATGACTCTTCAACCGTTTCCAGGAATCGGCGAGAACATGGTGCTGAAGGAAGCGGACGAGCAGGCGCATCTGCCCACGGGCGAGGAAGTCGTGCAGGAGTGGGAGGGCGAAAGCAGACATTTTGACTTTTCCCGGCCCCGGTGGCATCCCAGTCAGCCACATTCACTTCTTGCCTTCAATATTTAAAGTAATTATTAATCTTAATGAATTGAATCTTTTCTAACTTGTACATTAAAATACATAATCGTTCACTCTCTCTCTCTCTATCTCTCTCTCTTTCTCTCTCTCTCTCTCTCTCTCTCTCTTCTCTCTCTCTCTCTCTCTCTTCTCTCTTTCTCTCTCTCTCTCTCTCTCTCTCTCTCTGTTTCTGTCCTTCTTTCTCTCTAAACCATTGTGACCCTCCTTCTTGGCAGAGTGCCAACACTTCTCGCAAGTGATATGGCGCGACACGCTCGAACTGGGCGTCGCTCGTCAGTGGAACACGGCCAACAACTGCGTGGCCATCGTCGCCTTCTACCGACCGGCCGGCAACCAGAACGCGCCCGGTACATCGTCATCAGACTATCATACAAAAAATTACATCAGAAAAAATGAAAATAAAAAAGGGCTTTTCAATTAGAAGGTAAAATTTTACGAAAAATAATTAAAGAATCGTTTCTCTTTTTTTTCGTCACAACTCGAAAATTAGTATTTTTTTTTTTCAACCTAAAATTAATTTGTAAATGTAATCAAAATTCCAGGCGACTTCGCCTCGAACGTCCCCGCCAGGGAGCAGTCGCTCTCTCCGTCTCGCTCTCTTCCTTCACAGGTGGGAGTCATGAAAAATTATATATATATATATATATATATATATATATATATATATATATATATATATATATATATATATATATATATTTAAAGGTTTTATCCGGTTAATCAAAACTTAGTGAATGGTCGAGGGATCCAGGATGGGAGGGATTTCGAAGATTCTTCGCCTGCCGGAATCTGACGAAGTGGCCGTAGACATTGGGCTCTTATTATATATATATATATTTAACAGTTAACCAGGAAAAAAACATTAAAACTAGTAGAGATTTTATTTATTAAAATATATTCTACCTATATTGACAGATGAAGAGAGTGGTGATCAACGAGCCGGTCCGAGAGAAGAACAGCCTGCAGTCGGCGACGCAGACTCCGAGCAGAGCAACCAACCACTCGTGAGGCACAGAAGAAGAATGACGAAGATATTCCGGGTCATCACGTCGTTCCAATGCTTTTAAAATTATTATTTATGTTTTAATCTATTTCCTTTACCGCAGCCTCAACTCTCGTTACGCCATATTACATAACATTGAATTATTTATTACCAAGGAAGATAAATAGGCTGACGATGTGAAGACTAGGCGAAATTTGCCATTTATAGTCACTTTTCCTTTAAAATTTGGATACATACTAGCTTTTTAAAATAAAATTGTTATCGCTTACTTTTGAGAGAAATGTTCACCGTGCCAGAAAAAGTGAATGTCCTGTGTTTACACTTGAATGAGAGGCAGCTTGCAGTCGTAGTCTCCTTTCTCAGCGTCCCTGGTGCTTCATTTGCTTCAATCTATTAATTACCACTGCCATGCAGCTCTATCATTCATTAATTTTAACTAATCAATTCATCACTGCTTTAAAAAAAGGAGAAGCTATACCACTGAAATAAATGAGCTTTTAAAAAGCGTCTTGCCATCTGCGTTCTCCCTTCCTCTCAACGTGATCCTAGGACTCTCGTATTGCTCTCCATCCTCTCGATATTTCTCTTTATTCTTGCCTCTCTCTTTCTTTCTTTCTCTCTCACTCTCTCGCCAACCTTGTGCTTTCCATGAATCTCTACTGCACTTGCCGCATCTCTTTTATCTCCACTCAATCTTTCCAATTATGCAATTGCTTAATTGAAAGCACACAATGTTTTCTCTTGGTGTGCCTAACTCTGATGTCAAACTGATGTGTGCGAAAATACAGGTAAAGAATAAAGACGAATTGGCTTCGTCGTCACGTCAGAACTGTTGCCGGATTTGAACATACCGATATGAATTGTTTAAAAGGATCCAAAAAAACACAATCTTGAATTCGCGCATTTTTGCCTGATCCAAAGTCACATGTGATTTATAGAGAATCGACTACAAGGATCAGGAAATTTCAAGCAGATTACGTTTTTCGTGCAACTCTAATACGCAAAAGGATTGTTGAATGGGATTTCAATGAAGAGAATAGGAATATTCCCTTGAGACAAAAAGGGGAAGATGAAAACTCAGAAAAATACCTGAAATAAAATTGAAAGATTCGATCAATGTAAACATATGTACATAGTTTTTAGCGGTTTCGAGAATTGTTTACTTTATTTTTTCTCATGTTTTACTTCCTTGTGTTGTTGAAATTCACATAATAGTTGTGTTTAGGGGGTGAAAACATTTTTTCTCGTTTTAGCAGGTGATAATATTTTTTCTCCATTTATATTGCCAAGCGCATCATTCGTTTTCAAGACTTATTATCGAACTTTTGAAAAGAATACTGCATACTTTCACTTCGAAAGAGAACAAATGGCACAACTCAAAATGCCTGTCTATCAAAATGAATACCGAACATCGGCATTCATAAGAAGAAGAAGAAGAAGAACTGAATCCACACCATCCAGAAACACTCTCTCTCTCTCTCTTACTCTCTCTCTCTCCCTCCCTCCCTCTCTCTCTCCCTCCCTCCCTCTCTCTCTCTCTCTCTCTCTCTCTCTCTTTCTGTTCCCTCTCTCACTCAATCTCGTTCCTTCTCTTGAGCACACACAACAAAGGACCCTTGATGAGCCTAGTCGTATACATATGTACATACAACACAATAAGAACAATATCAGTCGCAATTCCTTGGGGAAATTCCATTTACGCCTATTAAATGACAAAAGTACACATAAGAACAACGTAAACGTCAATTTGCCTGTAGATTCATATAGAAACACCCGTTGCTTGCCACTATGATTTTAGGGAGTTCAGTTGCTGGTATTAAAAAACAAACTGTTATAAAGAAAGGATAACAACCATATGCTGCATTTAAACAAAAAGGATATGAGTTAAATACCAATCAATAAACAACGTTATACAACGTGCCTAATTGCTTTCAGAAGCTAAATACTCGAGATTGAATTCGTAGATTACTTTCCTGAATATATGTATGTATATCGAGAAGACGTGTAAAAGAAAAGAAAAATAATCCCGAAAATTCAAATAAATAACGGTTGAATTTAAGTGTAAACAACTGCAGAAACCCAATTATTACTTTTCAAGAGCTATATCACGATTTCGACATACATCTTTCAATAAATTTAATCAATGAAAACATGGATTCAACTGAATTCCTGTGAATTTTTGTTCACATCTAGCATAATGGCCAAAAAAACATTTCAAAATAATAAAAAAATTGAAGCTTCCTTGGGCACATTTCAAGTTAATTCCTTAAAAAAAAAAGACGTTAAGACATAGAAAGTTACAATGATGGGGCAGTCGAAGCAGAAGATGTAGTCTTCTTTCTCGGTTTAGAGAGAGAAAATCACGAAGAACACGAGAGAGATCGAAGATAATTTGTGCGTTTTTTTCACTTTCAGTGACAGATAAATCCTTGCGGATCTGCCGCGGTCTTCCGATTCCGCGAAGATGCATAAATCAGGCAGGAATCGGATGCCGCGCCTTCCATCTGCCGTGCTAAATGTCCCGACAGAACGAGGTCAGCTCGCTGATTCCTTGTACGGGAGTCACGATTGCGTGGCCATTCGAGCGAAGGGTGAATGGGCGATCCTATATACGATATGTATATCCAATATGTAAATGAAATAACTGGAAATTACTATTGTGTTTTTTTTTCTACTTACCATAATATGTATATGTGATTCTTCATAAAAGAAGCTAGGTTTATTTTATTATTAGTCTTAACAGATTTGCGTGAAACGTGATTAAAATGACAACAGATCGTGATTAAAATGACAATATGTACCTTGACGGGCTCGTCGTCAAGCGGAAGAATGAGCGGCCGCTGGCTGTCTCCGATGATGTGCTCCTCCAGACACTCCTCCGTGCCACTGCTGCCGCCACTGCTGCTGCACACGCTTCCATCACTCAACCTGGAGGGGAGATGACGTCATCATGCATCAGTATACAATTTCATACATTATTCAGCACAATGCCACTCTTGCTCTCACACCCTCGTATAAGGCAAAAAGGCGCGAATTCAAAAGTGAGTTTTTATCTCCTTAAAGGAGATCTAAGGCGAATTTAATAGTGTCTTGTTTTTTCGACTATTTGGTCGGCTTGAGCTAGAACCTTAGATTGCAAGTGTCCCGAAGTCACAAAAATCTCTCTGCCCTGAGGAAATAAACAGCATTATATACTTTAAATTCGCGAATATTTTATATTCTCGCCATTTTCAAAAAAAATTTTGCTAGAACCACAACGTGGCCGACGAGGCCATTCAAGAACTGCCCGTGAACTTTATACATATGGTTCGAGCAACCTACATTGGCAGGGGTTTTCTTAACACATAGGCTCACGTGCAACGTTGTCCATACCACAAGTTTCTGGGGAGAGAAGCGAGATGCAGTTGCTCCATTTCTGAGGATTGCTAACACCGTACTTTAAGTGATCGTGTCGCTAATCGTGGTAGGAGTTTTTCCCTTATGAACTCCTTTAAAGAGGCTTCTCCCGACCGCGTGGTTCTGGCCGGTATGCTCGTGTGCGGCACGTGGAGGGGAGCGCGCGCTGCGACGTCGCCCTTCTCTTCCTGCGCCATTTCGTCCGTGCTCTTAAAAAGAAATTATATATATTTAGAAAATAACTAAAGAAATATAAAAGCGGGGCAAGAAGAGTAAGCCTTTCGAATGCCAACATAGGAAAGCCTCGCACTTGCACGTGGAAGTTGGCAAAAACAGTCTACACATCATTCGAAAAAAAGTACTATTTACGCTCATGACGAATCCGGAGCAGGGTTGCAGTTTTTTTTTTTTTTTTTGGTTTTTTGGGTTTTTTTTGGGGTTTAACAAAAAACTTTTTTGTTTGTTTTTTTTTTGTTTGGGGTCGGCCCAAAAAAAACAAAAAAAACTTTTTACTTGAAATCTTCCGGATGTCTCTTACTCCAGCAAAATTTTAAGATTAGAGGGTTCTAATTTCTCAACTTGTTATATCACTTTTTAGTATAATTGTCATTTCCGAATTAGTTTTACGACTTTTATTGTGTTATGGGTGTTGTAGATCAGGAAATTAACCAATTTTCTCTTCTAAAATTACGATTTATGCAACTTTTTTTTTGTTTTGTTTTTTTTTTTTGTTTTTTTTTTTTACAAAAAATTTCTTCTTTTTGTTTTTTGTCCTAAAAAAAACCGGTTTTTTTGGGTTTTTTTTTGCCGAAACAATTTTTTGGTTAGGGAGTTTTTTGTTCTTCATCCCTGATCCGGAGCCGACACTCAGTACAAGTGAAGCGTGCTCTAACCGACGGCGTCTGCGACTTCTTGCGCTCTCGGCCGTTGTCCTTCTCGCCCGGTCTCGCCTGGTTCGGTGTGAGTGGTGTAAGCGGAGTGAGCGCCGAGCGCGACTCGGCCAACAGATCCATCCGCAGCGACGAGCCACCACCCGCCTGTTATTATTTCATTTTTTTTAAATTATTTTTTTCAAGCATGTATGGATGTATGTATATTTAAAGTCAACTTTGCAATTTAATTATTAAGCAAAATATCGTCATATTTCAAGTGCTTAGTAAATGTATAATATTTATTTAGTCTGAACCGTGGTGACGGCGAGCGAGCGATCTTCCGAATTCCTCGCGACATTCTCACGGGAACGCGTGAAGGCGAGACGCGAGTAAGTATCGGACGGACGGCGGGGAGAAGTCGCGCCACGACAGGCACGGCGACAACGGGCGCCGTGGAAGGGCGCGAGGAAGACGCGCGAGAACTCCTGAGGGGAAGAGAGAGAGGGTACTGTAGAGGGAGAGGGAAAAGAGAGAGAGAAATTGTACAGAAAGAGAAATAGAGAGGAAAAGAGAGAGAGAGAGAGAGAGAGAGAGAGAGAGAGAGAGAGAAAGAGATACCCAGACTGACCGCTCTAAACTGGCCACTCATTGAGCAGTAGATGATGAAGGAGGTGCAAGCACCGCAGAGGGAGAGCAGGTCGAGGAAGTCGCCGACGTTGTTGTAGATGTGGATACGGAACTCCTCCGAGAGAATGCCAGACAAGACAGCCATTATGCCTGGAGAGGAAGAGAGAGAGAGAGAGAGAGAGAGAGAGAGAGGGGGAGAGGGAGGGAGCGAGACAGAGAGGGAGGGAGAGAAAGAGGCAGAGAAAAGAAAGGAAACCTTGTGGTATCTCAGTGACCAGCAGCACAACAACAATGGCGAGCAACATGTGCGTCGTTCGATCAGTCCTCTCGCCTCGAGAAGTGGCACCTCTGTAGAGAAAGAGAGAGCCGTTGCTGGATTGAGAGAGAGAAAGAGAAGTTCTGGCAAGATGCCAACAAGAGGGAACAAAGAGGGCTGCCAGAGACACGTGGAGTTTGAGTTTGTGCGCCAGCATATTACTATTATTCACTTTTTGACTACCAAAAAGGAAAACCCCCATTTCCATGTTCACCCCAGGCAGAAAAGGAAACAACCACCCACCACGAACGGAGGTAGCGAAAGATGGTGGAAAAAGGGGGAGAATAGAAGAGAAGTTAGAGAAGTCATAGGAGTAAACCAGTCAAAGGGAACGGATTCAACAGGAGAGGAACAAGTCGTACGAGGACAGCACGAGGCGTACACAGGGAAAGAGTAGGACTAGAGAAACTTTTTTTTAAATCAAGCTCCCGCTAGAGCAGTCACTCTTCACGCATTTAGCAATCAAAGCAGGGCAGTTAAGGGGTATCAATTGTTACAATCATTAGTACTGGGGCGAAATACTATGAAGTTCTCCGAAGGTGATAACTTTTCTTTTTCTAATTCCGTGCAATTTATTTCTATACCATTTGGAGTGGGTCACACAGCATTATGCAGGAAGAGTGTGTTTGAGAAACGGCTTCGTAACTACTGCACCACCACCACAAACCTCGCAAAGGTGAATGGAAAAGGTCTCTGTCTTTCTCTCTCTCTGTCTCTCTCTCTCCCTTTCTCCATCGTTTCCTCCTTCTCATGACATGGACAAGAAGGAAAAGGCGTGCTCTGTCAAATCAGCCTCGCGATCAAGCAACTTGCCTAGGCGATGAGTTGATACGTTGCAGAGAGGTTCTAAAGAGGCGAAAAGAAGAATAAAATATCGAAATAAAGTCACGCATCAAAAAAAGATGTCGAAAATGATTTGAAACGAAATCTTTTTCTGTTTGTGCAGTCACTTTTGCAATTTTCAATTTAGAAACATATCGAAACAATCTGATGAATAGCGCATGCAACTTGATCAACCGTGATTTTATTTCCATTTTGTTTCATTAAAGTAGAATTTTAAATTTAAAAGTATTTTTTTATTATTAAAACTAATGAAGTAATAAATGTTGGAGAGCTGTAAATGCAGCTTTTACTGTTTACTCATTGAAAGAGAGTCAGGTGCAAATGGGAATCCTCTCACTTTCGCTCTCTCTCCCTATCCCTCTCTCTCTCTCTCTCTCTCTCTCTTACTCTCTCTCTATCTTCCTTACTTGACACTGGCATTCCTCTGCAACTCTGCCCTCGATCCTGCAGCGGAGACGATTGACTGTCGGCCGCCGGCAGAAGACGAGCTCGTCGCGTGGTTGGAGGGCGCGCCATTCTTCTTCGGCGACTTGGCAGTCACGGCCGGCTGCAGCCTCCCGGAAGACTTCAGCAATCGCTGATGATTCGCTTTGACCTGAACAGGTGGCAGTGTTCAGGAGACCAGTCATCGAACATACACTTAAAGGAGCCAAAAACACATCTTGAATCGCACCCTTTGAAAGCACGAGAAATCGCTTTTCTAGTTTTATATTTAAAAAAAAAGCGGATGTGTTGACACTTGAATTAATAGAATTCAGGCAAGAGGGCGCGAGTTCAAAATGAATTTGTTTCTGCTCTCTTAAACGAGTAAAGCGCCGCTCGACCTCCTTGAGGATCCGCAGAAGGAGCCAGACGAGGAGCGAGAGACACACGCATGGCACCATCTTGAAGATTGTGCCAGACATCCAGAAGGCCAGCCGGAACACCTGGCAAAGTGCCAAGGAGAGATGAAACGGGCAAGTCAAATTATTCATATCTATTGTGTTTTTCAGCTGTTTCTTAAGAGTGAAGAAAAATATGTTTAAAAAGGTTACGACGAAAACATATTGTAGCTAACAATGCAATGGTTCGCCTTCGCCATGTCCGCAATGCCTGGCAAGTAAGCGGGCGCATCACGGCGCTCCGCGTACTCCGCGGCGCCCTGGATAGGACCGTATTTTCGTATTTTTTTGGCAATTTTTTTTATTCGGCGGGAAATTTAAAAATACACAACTATTTATTTTTATTAAAAAAAAAAAATGCTTTCGCCAACATCGAACCGGACAAATATCGACGAGAAGGTGCTCGTCAATCTTGTACGTCAGAAAATTGGGCATGTTCATGGTGACGACGAAGACGATGACGACAGCGATCGCGAGATGTGAGTGGCGCAGGCCGATCTGTGCGAGAGTCATTTTTAATTTGGCGGGAAATTCAAATTGTGGAATTTTTGCATTGGACGGAAATTCAAATTGTGGATTTTCCATTGGCGTCAGAGCTACATACATGTATGTACAATGAAAGGCATCATTTATCGGACAACCAAACCAAACTTCTTCTCACCTGCATCCCTCCCATGTTGCCTCGACTCCTGAGCGTCAAGTAGCGAATGAGCGCCAGCATCACTGCAAATGTAGCATGCATGTTGTAGTTCATAACTTGGAAGAATTTAGTTCTTAAAAAAATTAATCTCCCGCAACTTCTGCCAAAAAAAGTTTGTTGGAAAACATTTGTGTAGGGAACAGGTGCTAGACTTGGAAAAAAAGATATTTGTAGGCTCGGGATTCGAACGCGGAACCTGAGAGCTTCCAGACCTGAGAGCCAGACGCTGCTGGAGTGGCCAACGAGTGAGAGATGCGCGTGCGCGATCAGAAACAGCGCCCAGCCATAGCTCCAGTGGCGCGGGTGGCAAGACTTGAAGGCCACGAAGCTGAAGAAAGAAGAACGTGTGGAAGAATAGGGCGGCTAATTTGGGTGGCTAAAATTGTTGGTCTAATTTTTCTTATTTTATTTTATTTTTATTTTTCATTTTCAAAATGTTTTTCAAATTTGGCGCCTAAAATCTGGCATTGAGCGGCAGCAGGAAATGTACACGTTCACGTACGAGTAGTGCGTGGTGTAGACGAGATTGGAGAAGAGCACGACGGTGTCGCAGCACGCCATCGCCGTCAGAATCGTGTTCACGGGCGTCCGCATCTGGCGTCTGTGAGCAGAATAATTAAGTAATTAATTAAATATTTTTTAGTCAATTTATTTTCAAATATTTTTTTTTATATTTGAAATAGTATTTGAATTACCTTAAATATTAAAAAAAACAGCAATATTTCTAACATCAATAAACATGCAGACATTGTTCAGAATAGGCTAGGTACATTGTGATGTTTTTAGGTGTCTGCATTGCCTTCACAAGTGCCTCCATTGAGAGGATCCACTGCCTACTAATCCGCTCAACGGCGAGCACTTGTGAAAGAAAAACATGCAAATTCACAGATTCTTCAACTCCAGTAAACAGCTAGCTGTGCAGTAATAAGCTAATCATCATGAAATGGCATAACAGACTTCATTTTTGCAAAAAGCTAAAAAATGCATGCATATGTACATATGTTTTGTAAATGCATAGAATGAGCACACACAAATAAACTGCAAAGACGTTTAGCCATTAGCCAGACAAGCAAATTGATGCTTATACTTTGTTGTCGTCTTCTCTTTCTCTAACTCAGACATAAATAATAGAGACGTTCCACCAGAAGCGCGACCTCCATTCTGGAGGTCCCCAGCAACAGGCACAGGAATAGACATGAATGAGATGAGAATTGCCGGGTCAGAGAGCAACAAAGGCTGCACCAGGCAGACAGACAATGACATTGGCCGCACAACCTATGAATCTACGAAGAAGACTCACAATACTACCACCGCGCGGTAGACGAAATTTTAGCCGCATGACCACAGCAAGGCAAAAATTAAATATTAAAGGAGGA
Source organism: Allodiplogaster sudhausi (assembly GCA_945643635.1). NCBI lineage: Eukaryota > Metazoa > Nematoda > Chromadorea > Rhabditida > Diplogasteridae > Allodiplogaster > Allodiplogaster sudhausi. The sequence goes on from CALZFC010000130.1 coordinate 715,816, forward strand.
TCACCGTCAAATAATTAATGCAAGTTCGAATTGCAGCAATCTGACCTATGAGTAGGCACTCTCATTCTCGCGTGCTATTTCGCAGGTCGTACAAAACCCGCAAATAGCATGAGAGAATGAGGGTTCGAAGGTACGCGGCAATTTGAAATGCCACATAACTTTTCTGTGATCTCTCTCTTTAAAGACCGAGAGAACATCGATTTGTCTTCTGGAGGCATGAGAACTGAAACCTTGTCAAGATGACAATGTTGCAGAAGTTGCTGAGCGCACCGACGATGCACAAGAAGATGGACAAGTACGTGTGCATCGGCTTGTAGAAGACGTACAATTCGCTGCAAAGATCTCTCGACCGTCACCATCCCGTCATATTCTCCCAAATTATGAAAAAACTTACTTTTTTATTCCATAAGTTATTTATCTAATCATTAAGTTATTGAGATACAATTCGATACGACAAAACACTCGAAGAAGATGGCGTCATCAAGCAGTGTTTATTGTCACGAGACAGATTATTCTTCATCTTCATGACTGCATGACTGTGTCAATGTCAAATTGTACCAATGCAGACATGGAAATGAAGTCTGGGTCTTTTGATTAGTTTATTTAGTTTAGTAAAAAAATTGTTGCCATTAAGGTTTTTAAATGGGTATTTCAGAAAAAATATGGTCACATACCGAAAGTGATCGTAGATAATGGAGGAATTGGGCAGCTCGACGATTGTCGTATGGCACGCCTCCAGCTCCATTAGAAGAAGACTGTCGCCGCCTCCTCCTCCTCTTCTTCTCCTTCTTCTTTTTCCGAACTCTAAATCAATCGATATTAATTATTTAATAGTTAAGATAATTAAATTTATCCTTTGTGCGGTCACACCAAAATAATAATTTAATGTGAACGATAAATCACATGAGACTGTTTATTCGTTAACGAGCCAATGTGCTGGTGGGGGGGGGGGAGAATAAATAATTAATTAAAATGAATAAATAGATTTTCTTTTTCGTTTCGCATTCAGCCTCGCTTCGTAGAGTATGGCCCTCAGGCGTATGCTCTTCACAATGTTCTCTCCACTGACACACACGTTTCACACGCGCGCGCCGTTGTCTCCGAGTGTGTCGACTTCCAAAAATGGCGCGAACCATAAATAGCCCAGAAGGCGGAAACCCAAAAACGGAAAACTTCCGCCAAACAAATCGCACTCTCGTCTATTGTTTTGCGGAACACGCTCCGCCGGGTTCTATCTACATACATCCTCGGAAATAAGTTTATATATATATATATATATATATATGTCTGTTTGCTTTCGTCGTTGTCTGTGAACTCGTTGTGCATCCCGGAGACTCACGGCTGTAGTCCAGAAATGGACTTCTTTTTCTGTTCGGCAGAAACCCGTCCGACCTCGGGTGCACGCCTTTCATGTGCATTTCCGGTGTGCCCTTCTCATGCACACACACACAAACACTTTCTCATGTCTATAGACCCTCAGCTCACGCCGGCGGAAGAGGAAAGAGGGCATTCGGCTTTGCTTAATGTGAGTCTGGAACGGAACCAGACGACCTTTAGAATACCACAGACTGCACATTGGGAAGAGACGCACCAGAAATGTGCCAGTGATCAGCCTTTCTCAAGGTTGGTGGAGTCCGGCTTGTTCGCTAGCATCGAGGAGACGAGATCTAACTTCTCCTGAAGAGTGGCTACCGTAGGAGGAGGTGCACGCGGGTCGACGAGAAACTAAGCGGTCAGAATAAGACTACATTTACTTATTTTTTATAAACATTGTGTAAAATAGGCATCGAAATTAGCCGCGATAAGTCACGCACAATCCGCATAATCCTCGGATGAGTTAATCTTTAGACTAGGTTCGTGTGAAAATAGAAAGTTGCATCGTCGAAAGTTCATCTCGGAAATGATGTGAATGAGAAAAGTCGTATAAACTTTGAGAAGTTTTAATCCAGCTCAGTTCAATGAATGAAAAAAAGAAGAAGACACAAGAAAGACCATCTTATTGTCTGGCAACTTTGCGATGTTTCTACTACGTGGATCAAGATAGAGGATGACATCATGTAAGAGGAAAAAATTGTACTCCCGAATGTCTCACCCAAGAGTACAATTTCTTCTCAGGTCAGCACCTTTTTCTTGTCTCACTTCTAACGGCGCGCTTGCTACAGACAGCACACAAAAATGGTAGCAAGCAACAAAAAAAAGAGATAGAAAATATTGTATGATTAAAAAATGGCAATGCTAGGAAATTTGTTCGGAAAGGCGTCGGAAATTGCGCTGAGCTGAGTTGGGCAGGAAAGTCTGGCCTTCGAGCAACGACGATTCACAAGGCAGTTGGATGAAATATAGATAAGGTAGAAGAGAGAGAGAGAGAGAGAGAGAAAGAGAAATAGAGAGAGAGAGAGGGAGAGAGAGAGACATGTTAGCAGAGCCCTTTTGACAAGAGTAAAGAAGAGAAGGCGGAGAAACAGAGGAGAGAAAGATAAAGCTTAAAGGTTGAAAGAAAGGAAAAAAATATTTGGAATAGAGCGGAGTGGGAGAATATGGAAGAAGAAGAAGAGGAAACTACAGAGAGAGAGAGAGAGAGAGAAGACGCGTCAATCGTGGAGGCGTGAGTTTCTTTCTGTCGCTTCTTCTCACCCTTTCCCTTTCTTTCTTGTCTACCTTCACGCCTTTTTCTTTTCATCTCTTCTCAATCTCTCTCCCCTTCTTTCTCTATTTTTCTAACTCTTTCTCTAATTCTTTCTCTATTTCTCTAACTCTCTCTCCTTTCCCTCTCTCTCTTAGAGTATGTGTGGGCAGCATGGAAGTGAGAATGCATGCGCAAAAGTATGTACAAGTAAGTAATTCACGCTCATAATATATGTAATGACGCAACGAGTGAAGATAAGGGAGTAAGTAAATCCTGTCGAGATTTGCTTGGATATTCAAGGCATATGTTATGGCTCACGAGTAAAAACAAATGGAATGTTTATGAGTTTATGAGACATGCGTGTTTTTCCAGAGCCTAGCAACCTGCGAGAGAGATAAGAGAGAGAGAGAGAGAAAGAAGAGAGAGAGAGAAGAGAGAGAAGAGAGAGAGAGAAGAGAGAGAGAGAGAGGACCAAGAAGAGATCTCGCATCTGGCGTTCTCAGCCTCCTTACATTACTCATCTACTGCACAAGCAAAAACGATGTATTGTGTAAGACGACTTTACGGCCCGGCCTGAAGGAGAGAGAAAATGCCAATTAAAGCAGCTAACGGATGTTTCTGGCTTATTTAAAATGAAAGAAAGAAAACGACTTGAGTGTGCTTGTAAATAGGGAGAGGTGATGCTTTTCATCTTGCTAACAAAGGAGTACATTGACACTGTCTGTTGCTCTCTCTCTCTCTCTCTCTCTCTCTCTCTCTCTCTTTCTGTCTCTCTGTCTCCCTCTCTCTCTGTCTCTTTCTCTCTCTCTCTCTCTTTCTCTCTCGCTCTTTCTCTCTCTCTCCCTCTCTCTGCAGTCGTCTCTGACTCCATCAGATACATTCTGTATCAGGCAGGGCAGAAGTCGAAGTAGAAAGAAAGAAGTGAGCGCGGGGGTTGGCGTCAAGTAAACGCTGCTCTCCACACGCTGAGCTGACACATGAATGTGTGCAGCTCCTGAGAGTGACAGCAAGGGAGGACGATAATGAGCGAGAGAGGAGAAGGGTGTTGCGTGGCGACCAGGAAGTGCCATTGCAGAGAAAGAAAGAAAGAAAGAGAGAGAGAGGGAGAGGGAGAGAGAGAAGAGATAGAGAAGAGAGAGGGGGAGAGAGAGATGAAGTGAAAGAAATAAGAGAATAAGGTAAGAGACAGCAAAGGACTGCGAGAACAAAAAGGCAAGGATATGAAAAGGGATACGATGAAAGGGCGTCCACGCTTCAACTGCGCTTCAAAATCACGCAAAAGGAAGAAAAAGGCACATTATTTTTATGTACACTTTCGCGAACAAAAAAAAATGAAGTGCAACCATTAAAGAGAAAAGAAATGAACTGGTTCAAGAAATATCTATCAGTCGAGCAACCGAGGCAGTGACGAAATCTACCGCAGAGAATAATTGTGACGAAAAGTGATCTCTTGGTCTGCTTGGCAAAGAAGAAGAAAAGAAACGGGGACCGATCGGATTAAAGTGGATAATATCCGTTGGATATTCGTCCACTTCCGTGTAGTATCTCTCTCTCACGCAAAGAAGCCGGGAGGAGCCAGTGCCTGTGGCGGGAATTAGGCCCGTCCATATCGGCCACCGCCTAATTCCCGGCCGCAGGCACTGGCTCCTTTTGCGTGAAACGGCGGACTCTGGCTGTTCCTTTTTCTATTCTTTTCGTCTTCTCTCTCTCTCTCTCTCTTTCTCTCTCTCTCTTTCTCTCTCTCTTCCTCTTTCTCTCTCTTTCTCTCTCTCTCTCTCTCTCTCTCTCTCTCTCCCTCGCTACATCATTCTGATTCTCCAGGATTTCAATTCATTTTTGCTAATTTCCTCTGCACTCTTTCACCGTGCACTTCCGTGTAATCGAGCCGGAGAGGCGGCTGCCCAGGAATGGCTTGAGGGGGAGAAAGAGAGAGAAAGAGAGAGAGAGAGAGAGAGAGAGAGAGAGAGAGAGAGGTAGCAGAACCATTGGAAGAGCACCCAAAGAATAAAAAGTTTCTCAATGTTCAGAACATCGATTTAGAGATAAAGCGATTGCTAATTGTAAAGTGCAGTGAAGATCACTTTTAGAAATGGTGAAAATGCTGGCAATATACTATATGTTAAATAAATGTACATATGTAGTATGGGCATAGCACCTCACTGCTTCGCGTCAAGACACGCCACCGATTTTCATCTTATTTCCCCGCATTCACCACTCACCTTCACATGGGCAGCTTTGCAGGAATTTGCTACATGACAGACTTCGTTACGCAGGCACGTGCAAACGACCGGAAACAGAAACAAGCGGAAAAACAGATATGTTCTAGAGAAAGAAATGAGGCAATAAATGTTAATATCTCGCCATTGTGAAAGGGCATCCTAGTTCATCACGATCCTCTTGACCGAACAAGTGTTCCAAACTGTTCTCTTCATAAGCCAAGGCCAAAAATGGAACGAGTACTCTTTGCATATCTATTTATACCCCACTGTTCTCACATCGCATTTCGGCGACTCTTGGGTACAAATTACCACAGGGCATGATGCACTTTTCAGGCTCATTACATCTTTGCTTAAAGTTGAACAAAATAAGCATCGTTTGGTTTGATTGCAAATAAGTGAAAGTGCTAAGAAATCCTAATCAAAAAAGGTACATTGAACAGTTTTCTGGTCAGGCGACTGAATGAAATATACATGTGTAGAATAAGAGAAAGATCGATTTTGAGATCGAGAATGAGGAGCAGAAAATAGTTGGAACTGTACGTTGCAAAGGACAAAGGAAAGGTCCGCACCATGACATCATCCTGACTAAGCCATCTGCATAAATGGCATGTCCCGTTCAATAATCTATGGTCCTTCAAGAAAGGGCGAAACGGATGATTATCATCGACAATGGCTTGTTTCTTCTGGCGGCCAAGGATTTCTTCCCTTCACAGACTTTCCCACTCTCTCTCGCTCTCTCTCTCTCTCTCACTCTAAATTCTATCTCTTTATTTCTCTCTTTCTCTTTATCCCTCTCTCTCTCTTTCTCTCCTTCTCACACTCTCTCTCTCTCTCTCTCTCGCTCTCTCTTTCCGCAATGGAAGGATAAGAGGCGGCTCGTGGGAACGGCGAGAAGCTCCGCGAGGGACCTCCGCCACATTCATGTTATGGCGACACTGTATCTCTCTCTCCCTCATGTTCTCTCTCTCATATTATTTCTCATCTCTCTCGATATATATCTCTCTCTTGCTCGCTCTCTCTCTCTCTCTTTGTCTCTCTCTCCCTCCTCCACTGGCCATACTTGATGTTCCCTTTCCCTCATGTCTTCCTCCCTTCACTTTGCTGTCATTGACATGCACCTTTACATCGTCACTCTCTTCTGGTTCAGAAAGAAGAGGAAAGCCGCAACTCTCTGTCTCTTTCTCTGTGTCTCGTCTAATCCTGTACACTATGACCCTCTCTCGCTCACGAGACTTGGTCGCCAGTTACAGAACGGCCTGACAGGAGTGAGCCGTGTCAATGGAAGGGGCTTGACAAGAAGAGAGAGAGAGAGGGAGAGAGAGAAAGAGAGCCAGAGAGAGAAAGAGAGAGAGAGAGAGAGAAGTAAAGAAAGTGAGCGTAGGAGATAAAGAGAAAGAGAGGAAGTAAAAAGATTGAGAGAGCAAGTCAGAGATAGAGAAAGATAGATATGGAGAGATAGTGAGGAAGGGAGCTTTAGCTTAAAATGAAGTAGAGAAAGCCAAAGGAATAGAAGTAATACGAAAAGAACAAGCGCGATAAGAAGGACTGCGGGTGACTGACAGTAATTACATGGATCTTTCTTCCATAAATTCATGGAAAGCAGCAGATGAGTCCATCTTCAAAGCTTCTTTTGTTTGTTGCCACAGAAAAGAGAGACTTCAATGGCCGCCTCCCATGGCAAGATTGTTTCGAAAGGCACACCCTGAAATAATGAATGAATCACACCAGAGCAGCTGCCAACTTGAGGACACGCATCGATTACATTTGAATAGCATCTGAATCGCATGAAAAACTATTCGCTAAAGAAACATGTGAAAAATTCCATTTAGTCATCATGCAAACATTTTTTTACTCTTTGAAAAAAACCATAATGGCGTTGTTGACGAAGGGTGCTCTGATTTTGACACAAAAACGCCACGTTACAGTGAATACGAAGAGTGTGGTGCCAAGATAGGAGAGGCTTAGAGGGAAAGAGTGAAGACGAGCAAGGGATAATTATAGAATGCTGTAAAATTGTCCAAGTTTAGACACGCGGCGTAGAGAGAGAGAGAGAGAGAGAGAGAGAGAGAGAGAGAGAGAGAGAGAGAGAGAAAGAAGAGCTCTGCTAGTCTTTTCTTAGTTTGCAACGAATCTCTACGCATGAATAAGTAGTAGTTCCAAGCGAGATTTACAATGGAATAAATACTTTTTCGTGAAGAATTCAAAACGAAAGTATTGATATCGGAGTTCAATCGGAAGAAGTCTCTGATGAGTTAGAAGAATCACAAAATCGAATTCGAAGAGATACGGCAAGCTCACAAATTAAATAGGGATCTGGGACCAATGTACATACATACATGCATATATGACGCTGCCAACTAAAAAATCCGCGTTTTTTGAGTTTTGACGTGTTTTGTGGGATTTTTGCAGCGTCTGCAAAAATATACATGTACTAAACTGCATATTATTTGTTCAACTTTATTTACAAACGTGAGCAAATAAAAATGCGCATAAATCTACGCCTACAAACGTTCACAGAAAATATTCTGAAATATGAGCACGAATATACGCGTACAATAGTGTGCAAAAAAAATGAGCAGGAAAATACGTGTAGATAAATGCTCAAGAATTTTGGACAGGAAAGTACGCGTAGAAAAGTGCTCAGTATTTTTGAGCAAAAAAGTACACGTAGAAAAGTGCTCAGAAGTTTTGAGCAAAAAAGGACGCGTACAAAAGTGCTCAAAATTTTTGCACAAAAAAGTACGCGTACGAAAGTGCTCAAAATTTTTGCACAAAAAAGTACGCGTACAAAAGTGCTCACAATTTTTGGGTCAAAAAGGACGCATATAAAAGTGCTCAAAAGTTTGGGCGAGAATCCAGTTTTCTACTTTTTAACGAGCTGGAATGAAAAATGGCGCTAAACATATACTTCGAAAATAGAATTCACAATAATAGCAAGAGAAGCACCTGACAATTCATTAAATGTGTAGCAGATTAACTGACTAATGGTACATGAGAAGGTATTAGCAAAAATAAACAACATCAAAAGAACTATATCACTCGCCCATCTTGGCCCCCGATCACATGATCTACTTAGTCCGTTGGCGAGAGAGCCTGGCCCAGCCGAACTCGCTGCTTTCGGGGTTAGGAAGCAGCCTGTAGCAATGGCGTTATCGTCTCCGCTTAGCAGAACAACGCGGCCCGTCGACGGTGCGCAGTTAGAGAAGACCTGCAAGTTATCTTTCATTACTCCGTATTAACATTTTGTGTATTTCCTTTCTCCTTCTTTTTCGTTAGATCCCTAAACATCCGGACTATAATTCCTTTTTTCTACCCACCTTTGTTGCTGCAAACTGCAGGTTTCCTAGCCCTTCTTCCTCACCACTATGTTCTCATACTTTCCTTTTTCTCTCTCTCCCTTTCTAATACTCCTGCTTTCCTACCCCCACTTCCTCGCTCCCTTTCTGTCTAATCCCTTGCAATCCCATCTTCTCCATCTCGCTCTAACCTTGATGTTGACACTGGTGGACTCGCGTAGCTCCTTAATCTTCTATCCGCCTCGTCCGATGAGTGTTCCGGCGTGCGACTGGTGCACGAGCATGCGTGCCTCCTCCTTGCCGACATCGCCACCATCACGGCCCTTCGATAAACTCCCATTTCAACCCTTTCAACTATCTAATATTTCTTCAGTTATAAATATTTCCCTATTTTCCTATAACAATCATTTTTATTTCAGTGTTTCATTTTTAAATTATGCTTTTTTTTAAATAAATAAAGGGATTCAAGGGGACACCACCGAGTAGAAGCGAACAGACGGGATATGATTAGAATTTCTCGCAAAAGCGACCACGTGGTAAAAGCCCCTCTTAACACTGCTTTGCTAGATTCTGAAGATTCGTCACTATTCCATTTTAATTCTTTGCTCTCTAACTATGCTAAACCATTGCGCACCATCACAAACTTATAGCTACCGTACTTATGTAAAGCTAGGAACACATAGAAAAGCAGAGATGGTAGATTGAGGAAGAAAGAGCGGTTAAGGGCAAGGGCTAGATAGCGTAGGATGGGGAGAGAAGCAGAGAGAAAGTAAGGCAGACAGACAGAGAGAGAGAGACAGACGGTGGCAATCGATACAAGGCAGGGTCAACCGCTGCTCGCATCAGAAGAATTTGATGAGATGGAGAATACGCTCACCTCAAAGGCTAGGTATATAGGAGAATATATGGCCACTCCTCCAACATGTTCAACAAATCGCAATTACCCCTATAAAATTTCTCGCTAAACTAAATCCACCTCCATTTTATGAGAGGGCTTCTCAAGTTGCTCGGTGAAACAAGGCGAGCTTTTTCTAAACTTCAATTATATCCCGGATGGAGCAGACCATTCCCAAGGTTGGTGTTGATGCGCAATTATGAAAAAAATTAATTGAACCCCTTTTCTTGAACTGGAAATTTAACGTTAAAAAGGTTGAATATCCAACCGTTGATTTCATTAATAAACGATTAAAAAAAGATTCACGCGATTCCCCATAATTCAATATCCATAGCCGAATAAGGAAAACAAAAGTTTCGCTCCAACATTAATAGACTAAAAGGAAAATCTGGTTAAAACTATTCCAAAAAAAATGCATTATCAAATAAATCTTTAAGAAAGATTACCTTGATTTTATCATTAAAAAACTGCTAGATTTTAATATTATGTGAAACCAAGTTAAAGAAAATCAAAATACCTACCTCGTTTTAAACAAAATGGAAAATAATAAGCTAATGAAAAATAATCTGAAACCTATTCCCAAAAAGAATGCACTGTCGAATGAACCGTTAAGAAAGATTGCCTTGATTTTTATTCTAAATAACTACTCATTTCATTCCAATGAAAAACAAACTTAAATAAGAACAAAATGCCTACGCCACTTTCAAATAAAACAAAACAATTCGAGTACCCCACAATTAAACAAATAAAAATTAACCTAAAAAGTAATTTCTAACCGTTGGAGACGGCATTGACCCTGGCGCCCCTAGTCGTTGCCGCCCTGGTGCTTCATTTCGATGCCGTTGCGAGGATGGCAGGACTACAATCGAAAGAAAAACATAGAAGCAAATAGTCGTCGTAAAAAATTACATAAATGGAAAGAATACTTGCAGAAAACCTAACAGCAATCCACGAAAAGAAAAGCCACAGCTTTACCAAGGAATTTCGATATGCGACAGTTAATTTTTTGCACGGTGCATGATGCAGTACGGCGCACCTAAAGACATGGTGATTAATTGCCCGGCGACCATTAGTGATTATTTGCACGGTTCACGTAATTTTAAATCGCGTGAACCGTGCAAAAATTTAAAATTACGTACAAATAATGAAATATAATGTACCGTGCAAGTCATCACTCCTTAATTACGTGCACTATGCAGTATGCACCGTGCAAAATATTAACTGCCAACACGCGTTGCGGTCGCGTCGCAGCTTTAATAAATGGCAAATGAAGCCATTCTGTGCTAGGGGAGATTCCGGGTTCATGATATTGTTTATGCTTTTTCTTTTTTCTTGATCTGTTATTTGTATGATAACTATACACTTTAAGAGACTTTAGACGCTCGGCGCCCCCTCCCCTGCCAACATCGACGCCGCGACATCCTGGCGCGACCAGCCCGATGCTCCACTTGGAGGTTTTGGCATTCTCTTTGATATTTGTTTGTTTTATTGCGTTCGTTTTATGATTTATGATTAGGTCATATCCCCGGGCAAAAGTAGAGATTGTTTTCCTCGTTAGAATTATTCTCTTGAACAAATTGAAGCTTTTGAAGTTTTGGTTTCTATTTCTTACCATCATGTGACTTGCTAAACGTGCTAAACTTGAAGTTGTTTTCGCATTTATTCTAGTTATTGTGGGTTAGAAGTCACTTTAAATTTCAAATTTTTTGAACCACACATAATTGGTTAGAACAATATACTTTTTTTATCCAAAACCTTTTTATAATGAGGGATTATTTTTCAGAAAGTTCTAAGAAAAAAAAATTTCCTTCTATATTTTTTTTCTAAATCATATTGCTCTCTTTTTTATTTGCGCCCTTCATTTCTATGACTATGACTTTCAGTTCGTACCTGGTGATCTCTCGTTCAAGATCTTGGCTGGCGTGCGGAAACAGCTTCAGGAGGATGAAGAGGAAGTGGCGCAGCAGAAGGTTTCATTGTGATTTCATTTTGAATTTCTCTTCTTTTTTGGCTTGTAAATACATCCATCGATGCTAACAATTAGTCTTTTTTTTCTTTTCTGCACACGATGGTTTACTTTGCGCGTAAGGCTATTTATATAGTAGTGGTTGGAAAAGTCGCTTCTCCAAATTGACGACATTTGAATTAAAGATTCATGATTAATGAATGCATGCGACATTGCAAAGCATTGCTTTTTTATCTTAAAATTATGTCGCGCGCGAGAGTATTGTAAGTTGGATAGGGGAAATTCAGAATAAATCCCCTTCACTCGCTCTGTAGTTTCTCAATTCTGTTGTGTGCATCCATCAAATCTGGGTGGAGAATGGCTCCCGGAAATGCCAAAAAGGGGGGGGGTGTACGTAATATAGATGGCACCATTTAACCATGAGCAAGTTGCAGTGATCTCCTCTGGTGATCGCCCCCGAGTCGGCCTGCTCGACCTCCTCAACACGCCCCTCTGCGCGCATCTCCTCGAGTCACAGCTCCTGGCCAAGTTTAGGTTAGGGCTTCTGCCTCTCCCTCTCTCCCCCTTATTTTATTTTTATTAACTATTGCATGGTGCTTGCCGCATCTCCACGGTTTCCTTATCATAATTTTTTTCATTTCCTTGTCAGAGTATTCTTATTTACTACAATTTCGCTTTCTTTCTTCATTGAAAAATCTTTTCAGGGCGACAGACGCAAAAGGCAAGCCAACCATGCTGCATGACGCCCTCGTTCTCTAAAGGCACTGCCAGCAGAGTCACGCCCTCACAAGTCTATGGTACGGTATCCGGGTTATAGTATCGGGGTTAAGGTATTTGGTTACGGTATCGGGGTAGCGGTATTGGGTTACGTACTAAGATTGAATGAATAATGTAGAATGTAACTGTCGATGCATTTAAATTGTCCCTATATGGGATATATAACACGACTGTCCATAGAATAGAGAGCATATTTTAATCATGTCACAGTAATCACAAAAATAGTCCACCCTCGCCCGCCCTGTCTTCCGACTACATTATGTAGTTATATTGTTGTAGCTAAGATTAGATTCTCTCCCAGCGTTATTTTTTTTAATTTTACGTTTTTTTCAAGCTCGGAGAGTTCTTGGCGAGCAGCTCGGAAAGTGTGGCCACTCCAACCGAAACTCGTCCGAATCGACAGACTGCTTCGCAACTCTGCTAGCAGCGAGCTTCGCAGGGCCAGGCGCATTCGCGAAAGGACGGAATAGATCATGTGATCGGGATCGGTCGAGTCATATAGTTCTTTTAGCCTTGTATAATTTTTACTAATACTCTCTCATACACCATTCGTAAGTTTTTCGGTTAATCTACGACATATTTAATGCATTTTCAGTTGCTTATTTTTCTTATTCCTGTAAATTTAATTTAGTTTTCGATGTATACTTTTTTGACAATATTTTTCATTCCAGCTCATTAAAAAGTAGCATCTGGGTTTTCCCCAAAATCATTTTGAGCTATTTTATACGCTTCTTTTTTTGCCCAAAACAGTTTAGCCCTTTGTACACGTGTTTTTGAGCACAAACATTTTGAGCACTTTTATACGCGTCCTTTTTTACCCAAAAATTTTGAGCACTTTTGTACACGTGGTTTTGTGCACACAAATTTTGAGCACCTTTGTACGCGTACTTTTTTGCTCAAAAATACTGGGCACTTTTGTACGCGTCCTTTTTTGCTCAAAAACTCGTAGCACTTTTGTACATGTACTTTCGTGCTCATATTTTCTGCACATTTTTGTACGCGTATATTTTTGCCTAGTTTTATGGTCTGTTTTTGAGCTCTTTTATACACGTACTTTTGTGCTCATATTTCGCTAGAATTTCTGCATACTTTTATACGCGTATAAAGTTGATCAAAAAAACTGCAATTTAATACATGTATATTTTTGCAGACGCTGCAAAAATCCCACAAAACACGTCAAAACTCAAAAAACGCGGATTTTTTAGTTGGCACCGTCATATATGTATGTATGTACATATAGATATGTAAATAAATTAACATAGATCAAAACGCTTGAAATGATGAGGTAGACTTGATTTGAAAAGTAGAGAGAAGTGGGAGTTAGAGAAAGAGAGAGAGAGAGAGAGAGAGAGAGAGAGAGAGAGAGAGAGAGAGCGGACAGAGAAGGAAACAAGGAGCGAATACAAAAAGAAACACCAATGTCGCATGATGGGTAAAAGAGAAAAAAAACAACTGACAAATGCACCAGAAGCTGTGCACATTCATATGTATGAATAGATAACGCCCCAGGGTGCGGAGGAAGGAGATCGAGGACGAATGATGATAGAAAGAAGGAAAGGATGATGAGAGTAAGAGATACAGAGAGAGAGAGAGAAACTGAAAGAGAAAGTGAAACAAAGAGAGAGAGAGAGAGAGAGAGAGAGAGAGAGAGAGAGAAAGAGAGATAAATACATTGAAAAGCAGAACATTCGGTGCAGGCGTTTTCGAGGTGTGCTAAGCACCAAAAAGCAGGAAGTTTAGCCCTGCGAAGGTCGAGTGGATCCGAGTGAGATCCGGTGGAGCCTTTTTCTTGGCCACTCCGGGGGGGGGGTCGGTAGACCCTTTCTCGGATTGGGGTCGCCCCGCAACAGAAGTTGGCAGGGGAGAGGGAAGGGGCAAGGCAAGTCAAGCAAGCGGCCAACTCAATAACAAAGTCACAAACTTACAACCAAGAGGCCAAAATACGCACGAATGCATCATTACGAGAGGTTGTTAACATTTTCCTCGAGCCAGCTTTTTTAGCCGAATTAAATTTGGGGAAAAACACACAAAACTTTATAGTTATTTCTATAACGTCATCTCATCTCAATTCATAAATAAAAGATGAAGAAGAAAGAACAAAATATTGTGAATGAGTAAAAAGTTATGCCGTGAACATGACGTAGTGATAATAATCACATCAACGTTAAGAGATACCAAAACAGCTAATACTTCTCGCCTGATTGCCTGAGGCAAAACACATTTTCATATTTCCTCACTTTGCAGGAATATAAAAGGAGTAAACAAGTCACATGGCACGAGTCGGCCAGAAATAGACGATCGCATCATAAAATAGAGGAGAAGGAAGGAGGAGCAACAGAGAGGGAGAGAGAGAGAGAGAGACGGAGAGAGGGAGTGAGAGGAAGATAGAGATAGAAAGAGATAGAAAGAGAGCCAGAGAGAGAGAGAGAGATGTAGAGAGAAGAGAACGAGGGGAGATATGTATAATAAGTAGTTGAGAGGATCTGACGACTGACTACTGCCAGTCTTCACTTTTTCAGACACTGCTCCTTACTCTCTCAACTTGTTTTGCATTATACTTTATTTGCAAGATTTCTCACATTCTTTATCTTAAAAAAAATGATATTTCTATGATCGCCTTGGAGTAGCAGATGTGACCATTTTAACAATCAGCGTGAGATAACGAGTCTCAATGAAGTTGTAACTAGGTGAAGTTTTTGTTTTTGTAAGACAACAATAGTCGAGGAAGGCATCAGAAATCAGCAGCTTGTTGGGTTTGCTATTTCTCTCGCTCTCTCTACCTCTCTCTCTCCCTCTCTTTCTCTCTCTCTTTCTCTCTCTCTTTCTCTCTCTCTCTTTCTCTCTCTCTTTCTCTCTCTCTCAATGTCTCTCTCTCCTCTGTATCTCTCTCTTTCTGCCTCTCTCTCTCTAACCTCAGGCAATTCATTCACTATCGCGACACTCGTATTCAAGATGGCCAAGAGAATGTCATCAGAATAAGAATTCTTTTCAAATTTGAGGAATCAGAAATCCTTGCAGAACACACGGATTCCGCTATAATTCTCGACATCCTGCAATGGATCTTTCAAACTATGCAAAACTATTGCGCAGAACAAACTATTTTCAAGTAAGTAATAAAAGGCATAAGAAGATGAGCTTTGGATTTTACGATGAAATCGAAACCGCGTTTGAAAAACAAATTAGATAAATAAACAAAATCCATTTATCGGCGTGCACAACAGGAACGTGAAATCAGAGAAAGAGAAGACTACGGTCCTCGAGGGATTCGCTGGTCGAAGAACAGTGGCCGGCCCGCACAGGCAATAATGCCACTTAGACGAGCGCTAACAGTGCCAACCCCTCTACCTCCCCCTCCGTGATAGGAGTGCCCGTTGTTTTGTCTTTCTTCCTTACTGTTATTTTATTACGCGTGCTGTCTGTCTCTCTCACTCTTGCACACTCTCTCTCCTCTCCCTCGCTGTCTCCATCGCTCTCTCCTCTCTCTCTCTCTCTCTCTCTCTATTCCTCCCCTCTCTATCTCCGCCATCCGTACAACTAGTCTTGCCTGTATGGCGGTGATGAGTGAGAGTGTGAATGAAGCTGAGAGGGATGGCAGATTGTTTTCGCAAGAGTCTCTACCGCGCGCAGAGACTGAGGCATAGGAACCTTAGCCCCCTCCCCCCCCCCATCCGATGAAGTGTCCGCGATGAAATTCGGATGGGAAAGGGCCGAGAAGCTCTCGCTCAAAGGGGGAGAGGGCTGGGGAGAGAAAGGAAGATATGTACATATATTGAGGCGGACGATAGTAACAAGAACAATTAGAACAAAAAGTGACAGGAAGAAAAAGAAAGGAATGAACAGACTGAATAAGTGGTTAATGTGAGCCCTCGCACGGCAAAGTAAGCATCTGTTTCCAGAAGACTTACTGGAACTTTTCGTCGTCTTCTTTTCTTCCGATTCTCTGTCATCAAATTCTACAGCAACACGAGAGAGGGAGAGAGAGGGAGTGCCAGATAGCGAGAGGGGGAGATGTAGAGAGACAGAGAGACTGAGTGATAGAAGGAAAGAGAGAGATGGGAAGGGAAGTAGCTTCTTTTCCTCCGTCCTCCGACGCCGTGGATTACGCTTCCGCATAGCCTTCAGCCGACCCCCGTTCCTTTGGACTTGTACCAACCATGCGTGCTCATCTCTCTGCCTCTCTCTCTCTCTCTCTCTCTCTGTCTTTCTTTCTCTCTGTCTCTCTCGTCTGCCTTGCTATGTCATCTCTACATGAATCCTTCCCCTTTCATCTCACCTTTTCTCTCTCTATCTCTCTCGTGCTCTCATGCCTACTCTCTCCTTTCCCTCGTTCTCTCCAACTGTCTTGCTTCCATGTGCCCAAATGTCCGGCTCAGCCGCAGGGATCTCTTTCACTCTCTCTCTCTCTCTTTCTCTCTCTCTCTCTCTCTCTCTGCTCTTCTCTTCTCTTCGACATCCATCTCTCATTTATTAGGTTCTACTATTTTATTTCGTTCCGTTCTCTTCTTCCCATGCCATTCTCTCAGTGGCACTCCTCCGAGTAGGCACACCAAATTAGGCTGGATAAACGAGCTGTCGAACATCCAAAGAGAAAGAGAGAGAAAGAGAGCGAGATAGAGAAAGAGAGAGCGAGCGAGAGAGAGACAGAGAGAGAGAGAAAGAGAGAGAGAGAGAAAGAGAGAGAGAGAAAGAGAGAGAGAGGGGGAGTGAGAGAAAGAGAGAGAGAGAGAGTGAGCGAGGGAAGGGAAAGATTTGATGTACCACGACGAGACCACTGAACGAGAGCCAATAACTTACAAGAGCTTATAGCTAGGGCATGAGTGGTTTTATACGCTGCGTATGGAGGAGAGTGCGGATTTAGGGAAAGCGGAAAACAAATTAGATCTAATGAGGTCACCATGATATTAAA